>VDFB02086081.1:17890009-17916953 GCA_007258455.2 Sequoia sempervirens | reverse complement strand
GAGGTTGGATAATGACAACTACATTATTGTATGTTTATATGTTGATGACATGCTTGTAGTTGGGTCTAACATGGATCACATAAGTGAGCTAAAATAATAGTTAGAAAAATATTTTGCTATGAAGCATTTGGGGGCAGCAAAAAAAATCCTTGGTATGAGATTTTTTAGAGATAGGAAAAAAGGCGAAAAGTGTTTTATCTCAAGTTAATTATGTTGAAAAGGTTTTGCGAGAGATTTCATATGGAGAATGCAAAAGCTGTCAGCACACCTTTGCCTAGTCATGTTAAATTGACTAAGGATATGTGTCCAAAGACACAAGAGGAGGAAGAAAAAATGTCCAAGGTACCATATGCTTCAGTTGTAGGCAGTTTAATGTACGCTATGGTATGCACGAGACTGGATATTGCACATGTCGTAGAAGTTGTTAGCAGGTATTTGAGTAATCCCAGAGTTGATCATTGGAATGCGGTAAAATGGATTCTCAGGTACTTGAGAGGTACATCCAATAATTGTTTATATTTTGGGGGCTCTAATACTAATTTAAAAGGCTATGTTGACTCAGATTTGGCAGGGGATATAGATACCAGGTAGAGTACCATAGGTTATGTATTTACAGTTGGTGGGATAGCAGTGAGTTGGATTTCTCGATTGCAGAAGGTGGTTGCTTTATCCACCACAAAGGCAGCGTATGTTGCTACAACAGAGGCGACAAAGGAGATGATATGGCTGCAACTTTTCATGGATGAGTTGGGCAAACAACAAGCTAGAAATTACTTGTTTACAAACAACTAGAGTGCTAAAGAATTTTTCCTTGCATTCTAAATCAAAATACATATAGTTGAGATATCATTTCATTCGGTCGGTGTTGGAGGATGGACAGGTCAAGCTGGACAAGATACATACATATGTCAATCCAGTGGATATGTTTACGAAAGCGGTGACAAGGGAGAAGTTGAGCTCCTCTTCAACTTCAGTTGGCCTTCAAGGTTAAATTCAAGTATAACAGAGTAGCAGGGTCCAAGGTACTTATTTCCAGTGGGAGCTGTAATTACAGCAGTGTTGTCCAGGATCAGTCTCCAAGTGGGAGATTGTGTTGGTGTGGAGCCTGATCAGTCTCCAAATGGGAGATTGTTGGTATGTGGCGACTAATCATGCTATATTGTATAGCCCATGGTATACTGTACACCCCAACATGTATCCTTGCCGGGGTCCAGGGCTGGGTTGGGCCCCGGTGCCGCCCCTGAGAAAAATTTTCCTCCTACTTTTTCGTGTCATCACCGAAAAAGGGAAAAATCAACGAAAAAAGAAAAATTCGGTTTTGTAGAACCCAAAATCTAGAAGCTTCTAAGCTTGATAAAAAGGGGTTCAGATGGGTGTTACATGATGATGAAAAACACGATTATTCGCAAGATTGTAATAGGTTTTTGCACTGGATAATAAAAGCATTGGATGGCTACGGTTTGGTGGATGTAGCCCAGATTGGGTGAACCACGTTAAATTCTCTGTGTTATAATTTATTCTGTGTGTTTTTTAGTTTCTCTGTTTATTTCTTAAATCTGCATTTAATTCTTAGATATTTGCATTTCTAACCCTAACAGTGGTACCCCTTGAGGCACATATATGGCATTGGATATTAGTTGGGTTGGTATGTTTTGACGTTGTTGGGAGGTATTAGTTAGTTGGACATGTTTTGTATTAGTGAAATCATCATTGACCACATTCTTATTCTTGTTCTAGTAGCAAGACTTATCATTAAACTATTTATCTTTATCGTCCTTATAGACTTTGACAAGCCCCTTGGAAATAAGAGCCTTTTCGATAGTGACTCCCTTCTCTATGACCTCTGTGAAGGTGGACACACAATGGATACACAAGTAATAGGCCATCTCAAGATGTAAATTCTTCGCAAATATATTGGCCCATTCCTTTTCAAGAAGGCTACATTTAAGATGACTTGCTTGGGCTCGCCACCTTTGCAGATAAATAGAAAATGTCTCACCAACATTTTGTTTGTTTTTCATTAGATCCATGGTATCCACATCCTTCTCCAAGTTATAGGAGAAATGTGTCATGATATTTATTGATAAATTAGAAAAGGTAGAAATAGACCCACGAGGGAGGTGCAAAAACCACTCTAATGCTTGTCCCCCTAAGCTACAAGGAAACACATGTAGGAGATAATTATCATTATATAACACCTCCTAGCAATGCACATAGAATTCTTGTAGATGATCTCATGAGTCTCCCCTTCCCTTATATTTGTCAAACTTTGGAATTTTGAAATGTTTGGGAGAGGGTGTAGTGGCGATTGATGGATCAAATGGATATGGAAAAATTTCATCGAATTTGAGGAACTTTTTGGATGAGGTTCTTGCTTGTAATTCCTTCAAAGCATCTTTCATCCCTTCCTATTCCTTGTTCATGGGTGTTCATGAGGAAGGGGCTACTTCATGGGATGCTCAATCCTTACTCTTCTTTGTATTAGCAAAACCAAGATTAGTTTTGATATGCGGTGGTCTTTGACTTTCTATTACTTGGTCCAAAATCTCAACGCTCTTCCCAAAATTTGACTTCAAATTTTAATTTACCTTTCCAAATTCTTTCCTTAGTGATGCAATCTCTTCTTCAAGTTTTTCACAGTCCTTATCTATTTCTAGTAATCTTTCAATCAAAACTTCTTCAATCCTCTTTTCCTCTTCCACTAGAATCTTTAGGTCAATGACCATCTTCTCTACTTTCTCAAGACTTTGAGATGATTTGTCTTTGGCATTCACTTCTTTTGCAATTCTTTTCTTCACCCTTATAATTTATTTGCCAATGCAGAAAAATTCTTCCACAAGGTCTACTTCAGCATCATCGTCATCATTTCTCGACTTCATTTTAGCACCTTCTTTAGAGGTTTCCATAGCCATGAAAAGAGCCTTTTCTCCTTCATTCTTGAAAGTGGCTTGATCATCATCATCAAATGAGTAGCCTTCCTCATTGATAAAGAAACTCTTCTGAACCTTTTTCCCTTTTGAAAATGACTTCTTCTCATTGTTGCTAGAATCCTTGTATGGACACTTAGCGATGAAATGTCCTACTTCACCATAGTTAAAACATTTGAAATACAACTTACCTTTATACCTTTTAGAACCTCTTTGTAACTTTCTAACAAATTTTGCTTCCTCTAGATCTGATCCATCTTTTGAATCTAGATCAACTAGCTTCTTAGACACTTTGAATGTCACCTCTTTCCTTACAAATTTGTCATTCTTAATTCTCATTTCATATGTAGTCAAAATTTCATGTAGCTCATCCATAGTTAGGGTATTCAAATCTTTAGCTTCTTCAACAACAAAGTCCTTTAAATCAAACTTTTGGGGAAGGGATTTGAGTATATTTTTCACAACCATACCTTCTTTTAACTCTTCACTAAGACCATTGATATAGTTGACAACCTCATCAACCCAAAGTAGGAATGTGGCAATCCTTTCTTTTTCCTTCACTTTTAGACTTTCAAATTAACCTCAATGAGTTTAAATCTTTGCTTGTTTGACTTTGTCATCACCTTTATAAATGCTGTGTAACTTACTCCATACTTCCTTCGTTGTTCTACAATGCAAGATCTTCACAAATTTAGAGTTAGATAAACCACATAAAATAACTTTTCTTACTTTGGCATTATTTTTACAAGCCTTCTTTCCAGCCTAGTCTCTTGGAGGACTTTAGGAATCTCATATCCATCCACAACAAATTTTCAAACCTCAAATCCTAGGGCCACCAGGTATGCTTCCATCCTTACTTTCCAAAAAGCATAATTGCTTCCATCAAAAAATGGTGCCTTGTTTGCAAACAATCCTTCTTGAGCCACTGAGTGTGCCATCTTGAATCTACCTCAAGTTGTTAAGCTTTAGCAAAGGAACTTAGCTCTGATACCAATTGAAGGGCACATAATATACTAAGAGGGGGGTGAATCAATATATCAAATCTACTTAAAACTCTTTAATTCAACATGAATTACCATTATTCAATTCTCCAAACATGAATCAAAATACCTAGTATCAATCAAGCAACACACATTCACACAATCACACAATGAATGCTAGATATACATGGAAACCAAAAATGGGAAAAACCATGGTGAGAAGAGATACTTGGATCTATTGTTCAAATCTAGCCTCATAAAATAATGAATAAATTACAATCATGAAGTAGGCACTAACCTACCATAGACACCAATTCCTTGTTGTGTTTGTAGGCACCGACCTACTGGAGACACCAACCCCCAATACAAAGCTTTGAGCACCAACTCAATAAGACACTACTCCTATCAGATTACTTAGATAAGATTTGTGAATCTTCAATGCTAATCACACAACTTATGCTCGATTTGATCTTCCTTCAAAAATTATCCTTTACAACTTATGATCCTCTGATGATAGGGCACAATGATTGAGATGTAACTCCTATTACATCACCCAAATTACACTCTCACACAATTACACTCACATCTAAACTATGATGATTAGTCATTATATACATCCCATTACATTAACATCATTTCATGTCAGTCAGGAATCCTTTAACACCATACGCAATTAGCCAAGTCAACTAAGGTGGACCTAAATTAAAATTTATATGAAACGTGTAGTGGGTTGGTCCTAAATTTTTTTTCACCAATAAAACATGATATTGTGTGCTTCCCTCAAGGAACTTAACTTGGACCTATTTCACCTTCACACACTACCTCCAGAGAGTAAATGAAACAAGACATTTTCACACAGTTTTGAAACATTAACCTGGTTAAATAACCAACACAACGACTCTTCTAACACTTCAAAAATTTTGCCTAATGAACATAAATTCTAGAAACTCTGGAATAAGAGAAACCATGTGCATACATACTCTCCTTTCAAACTACAGGACATAACTCACATCCATGAAAAAATGCAAATCAAAACATGTTACCAGAACAATCTCATTTTCTGGTTAACTTACCTCAAACATTTTGGATCAAACTTTCATATTACTTCCATCAACATGAATAGATGTAGTATGATACTAGAGACATTCCTCAACTGATTTTGGAAGCTCAAACATGACATAAGTAATTAAAATTTAATTCTCACCGATCTCTTGAATTCTCACCAATCTATAGACATCACTCCTTTGAAATTAGTGAGCACCTTTGACATCAATGACAACATATGTTCAACACCTCATTTAGTTAAACCACTAAACAATTTCATGGATAATTAACTAAACCATTTCCTTTGCAGTATTAAATAAAAATAATCTACCATAATTTTAAAATTAAATAGCATAAGGCTAAAGTAGATGAAAGTATGCCCTATATCATTATTTGTACCACATTGAACTAAAATAATGAAAGAGGATATGTTTAAATATTTTTGACATGATCCAAACTCTACTTCTTCACAATTTCATCAAAATTTTATAATATATTAAGATAGGGTAGAGAAACCTAATTAGAAGAATATATGCATATACAACTCATATTCAACTTTCAATTTCCTAAAACTCACAAAGCTAGGGTTAGAGTCAACTACAACTCATTTCTAGGTCCAAATTAAAATAAATGATATAAAATGAAAGAATGGTGTTAGGGAGTGGGTCTCACCACATACAACTAGTATTTGATGGTGACAAAAAATGGAAATGTCAAAACATTAAAATTAGCAACTATTGTGGGTCCAATCACTATAGTTCACACTTCATCATGGTATGACATTATATGTTAGAATCATGGCATTCTATCTTAGATATATAATTCTATGTGGAGAATAGACACCACCACCCAAATAACGGGTAGCTTTCATGTTTATATGGATGTTGAAGACAAAAATTATAAATTGAAATACATTGTGTGTACTTCAACTTGCACAACCACCCATTTCTTACAAGTGTTGATGGTAGTTTAAATTGTAAAGAAATTTTGTTCCCTACTATAAACAATGTATAAATCTGATTTTATGTATTGGCATGTCTCCCTAAAAATGTTAGAATATTTATAAGTTGTGAATCACTAAGAAGGTATCAAAATCATGAGATGATTCACAATGTGATCATTTTCTTAATTTTCAAGAAAATGGTCTTAAACTTTGTTTTTCATTGGAATCATAATATGATCTCAACCATACAAGATTCATTTTTTTAGGGATGTTCATACATCACTATGCTATCAAGAGATTCAAAGGAGGAACTTACAATTTGAATATTATTTTGTAATGTCTAATAATGTAGATATTGTTGGAGTACATGACCACCAAGATTTGGGGGGGGTGAATCAGTGGTCAAATAAAATCAATCTCAAAACCTTAACATTTTTAACCACACAAAACTTTAGATATGTTTTTAATGAATGAACACAAAGATGTGAAAATTACAACACATGCAATTCTGAAAATACCGAATCATGCACAAAGTAACACATCATCAGGGAAACATGAGACACCAAATTTATGAGTGGAAAAACCCTTAAAGGTGAAAAAATGACTTTGAACAATTGCTTTTATTACTCCAAAGGACACCAACCCTATTTACATTTAGTGAGCACCAAACCACTAAGAGCACCAACTCTATTGACTTTTAGTGAGCACCAACCCATCAAGAGCACCAACTCTCCTTTGAAGCACCAACTCCAAAAACACCAAAGAACCAACTCAAGTGGCTGAAGCACCAACTCCAGTCTTTGAATACAAGAAGATCAATACAGAGTAATACTCTATTTACATTGAAAACAAAGGTTATAGATGTATTCTATAACACTTGTACATACACCTTATTTCTCCCAAATTGATACAAAGAGAAACAAATCTTCAGGACTTTCAAGTACTCAGTACAAAACACATACACTCTTGAATTCTCTATCCTTGAACAAGGTACACTTAATTTAAAATCTCTGAACTCCCAATTTCAAAAAGGCCCAATTACTATTCGTTTATCATTCTGCAACCACCACCTTTCTTTTCAAAAAGGATCAATTACTATTCCACTCAAACAAAAACTTTATCATAGATTAAAAAAGAATATCACACCTATTTCATATGAAATCATTTCTTGTACAACCAATTGTCACCTCTGATATTGTTGTGCTTCAAGAAAAAACTCAAATATCAAACTTGTTCATCAGTCATCTACTTTTCTCAATCTTCATAGACAATTGTAGTCAATATTCATTCTCTTTTATTCACAAATCCTACAAATACACACATAATAACCCTATATATCTTCACATTATATTTCTTTGACAATAGAAACCTATCAATCTTAACATTAACACTTTCTACTACCTTTTTGAGTCTTTTATTGAAACACTTATAGGCTTTACTGTGTAGAATAGCCTAAGAAAATACCCTCATCAACTCTAGACTCAAGGCTGCCCAAACTATCATCATCTCTCTTGATAAAAAAATTACTACCAAAGATTCTGAAATAATCAACATTTGTTGACTTACCATGCCATGAATAAAGTTTCTTCTTCATCTTCAACAAAATCTTCAGAGCAACTGTTCGTTACATTAGCATCCTTGCTAAAAAAAAAATTCTTCTTTTTTGATTTCTTTCTTTCTTTTAGGGTTAAACTCCTTCTTTCCTTGCTTTCTATTATTCTCCTCACCACTTTCAGGATCTTTATATGGACATTTAGTAGAAAAATGTCCAATTTTACCATAGATGAAAAATTTAAATGGAAGCTTCCCCTTATACTTCTCTAATCCTTTTTTCGGTTTGCTCACAAAGATAGACTCTTTATCATTTAATTCTTCTAAATCAAAATTTGCTTCTTTATCCTTCTTGACTAATTTAAAAGCAACTTCTTTTCTTGTGGAGTCTTCATTATAAATTCTCATTTCATATGTTGTGAATGTACCATGAAGTTCATCTAAGGTGATTTTGTTTATATCCTTTTCTTCAACAACAAATATTTTAGAATCATACTTGGTTGTAAGTGACCTCAACACCTTTTTGACAACTTTTTCTCCTCCAAATTCTCACCAAGGCCCTGAATAGCATTGACTATTTCTTGAACCCTTAAAAGATAATCAACAATCTTCTCATCTTCGTTCATTCTTAACCCTTCAAATTTAGCTCTAAAGTTTTGTAGCTTGGCTTCCTTAACCTTATCATCACCCTGATAGATACTAATTAACCTATCCCACACAACTTTTGTTGATTTATAGTACATAACCTTAACAAGAATATCATTTTTCAAACCAAAAAAAAACATTTTTTGCTTTAGCATTACATTCATAAGCCCTTTTCTCATCTACAGTAGTAGGTGTTGTAGTTGTAGTATATTCAATTTCAATTGTTGCCCAAACATCATAACCTTGAGAAGATAAGTAATTTTCCATTCTAAACTTCTAGAAGGAAAAACCCAAACCATCAAATAAAGGTGCTTTAGAAATAGAACAACCTTCCTGGTTAGCCATAATGAGTACTCTACCAAAATCTCCAAGTTATTTAAACTTATGCAAAGGGAAATGTGGCTCTGATACCACTTTTTGGAGTACAGGACCACTGAGAGGGGGGGGTGAATCAGTGGTCAGATAAAATCAATCTCAAAACCTTAACACTTTTAACCACACAAAACTTTAGATATGTTTTTAATGAATGAACACAAAGATGTGAAAATTACAACAACAAATGTAAATTTGAAAATACAGAATCATGCACAAAGTAACACATCATCAAGGAAACATGAGACACCAAATTTATTAGTGGAAAAACCCTTAAAGGGTGAAAAAATGACTTTGAACAATTTATTTTATTACTCCAATGGGCACCAACCCTGTTTACATTTAGTGAGCACCAAACCACTGAGAGCACCAACTCTATTTAATTTTAGTGAGCACCAACCCACCGAGAGCACCAACTCTCCTTCAAAGCACCAACTCCAAAAAAACCAAAGCACCAACTCAAGTGGTTGAAGCACCAACTCCAGTCTTCGAATACAAGAAGATCAATACAGAGCACTACTCTATTTCCATTGAAAACAAAGGTTATAGATGTATTCTATAACACTTGTGCATACACCTTATTTCTCCCAAATTGATACAAAGAGAAACAAATCTTCAGGACTTTCAAGTACTCAGTACAAAACACATACACTCTTGAATTCTCTATCCTTGAACAAGGTACACTTAATTTAAAATCTCTGAACTCCCAATTTCAAAAAAGCCCAATTACTATTCTTTTATCATTCTGCAACCACCACCTTTCTTTTCAAAAAGGATCAATTACTATTCCACTCAAACAAAATTTTTATCATAGATTAAAAAAGAATATCACACCTATTTCATATGAAATCATTTCTTGTACAACCAATTGTCACCTCTGATATTGTTGTGCTTGATGAAAAAACTCAAGTATCAAACTTCTTCATCAGTCGTCTGCTTTTCTCAATCTTCATAGGCAATTGTCGTCAATCTTCATTCTCTTTTATTCACAAATCCTGGAAATACACATACAATAACCCTGTATATCTTCACATTATATTGATTCTTTGACAATAGAAACCTATACAAAGATTGCAGTAAAAAATACATTCTTTGGTCAGAACTTGTCAAATTCATAAAAGTTCTAAATAGAAGCTTTATCTCATTTTTCAAAAAATCTACACTCATCGACACAACACCTTCCAAAAATCACTCAATCCAAAAGGAAAAAGTGTTCAATTGATTTGATGCTCATTACAAAAACCACACATAACTGTTCGCATTCAAAAATAGAAACAACCTTGTAAAAGCAAATGTTGATGTTTTGACTCCCTTCAAAGTTGCACCATCGGGAAACAACTGTTAGGAAAATTAAATAAGAGCCCTCGATTCACTTTTGCGACTAAATCAAACTTGAATAAGAACCGTTGATCTCTTTTCAAATAACTTAACCACTCACTTCAACCTGCTCGAACAGTTACAGTGCCAAGGAGGACTAGTCATTGAATATGATTTAACCCCTCAAGCAAGTCACTTAAGTAATATGTGACCGGTGGCAAAAGGTCACTTACAAAATATAACAACAATGACTTTAAAAAAAAATCCTTTACTTTATGTTAGGGTTTTGTAACAAACCCTCAAAGCAACCTTGAAGCTTCAAATGCATAATGGAGTGCTTTCTTTGATAGGCACCATAAAAATGAATGAAGTGATTTCTTCACAAAATGAAATGCTTTCCTCACATAATGAAGTGGTTTCTTTGATAAGCACCATAATGAAGTGCTTTCTTCACAAAACCTAAACCCTAGAATATGAATAAGCATCATAAAACCCTTGAAACTATGTGGAAGCATCAACAAGTAGAAGTCATGAATCCTTGACTGAATGACTTGAAGCACCTTGATGAATGACTACCAATGGAAAACCATTAGAGACTTTGACATCAATGAAAAATAAATGCCAATACAATAGATATTAGTTCCAACTTCCCACAAGTAACCTTCTTAGATACACTGTCACCTAAATTTGACTTGCATAATTGTTATGAAACACCTCAAAAAAATCACATCATATAAAGCTCATCAAAATTATAGGGGTTAGGTGTTAAAGATGCATTATTGTCTCATTTATGTCATGGATGAATCTTCTCCAACTTCTCACTCTCCCAATTTTGAAGAAACACCAATGACTTTACAAGTTTATAAAACAATTCATAGATGTCCATTACCTTATCACATGATTTTTTCACTACTTTACCATGGCTCTTGGATAACATATAATAACTTCCAATATGTTCTTGAAGAGCCATGGTGCTAACTTTCATGTTTCAACCTTGCCATTTTCTATTAGCATAATCACATTTATGTTTTTCTTTGTTTGAAATCTTAAATGATGGAATTTGCATTTCCTTAAAGGAAAAAAAAAAGTCAATATAAGGCAACACATAAGACATCTTACAAATCATCAACTAAACATGTGCAAGTTGAAATAGACATTATGCTTTTCAACTTGTACATTTTCTGTTCATGGTTTATAAGATGCCCTTCAAATGTTGGTGAACTAAACATGTGCAAGTTGAAACACACAATATGTATTTCATCCTACAATATTCTATACAAATCAAACTTCATTTCATAGCAAATGAAGAATAGTAATTTCTATAAAACTCTACAAAACTTTACTTCGTGATTTTTAAGATTTGCTTGAAATATTGGCAAACTAAACAAATGTGGGCTGGAAAAAGAAATTTGTATTTCAACCTACAATTTTCAATACAAATTAAAATGCAACACAAATTTAAATCTTATAATTTATATACAAGCCTACCGCCCTTTAAATGTTAGGTAACTAAACAAGTGCAAGTTGTGCATTTCAACTTACAATTTTCTATACAAATCAAATATAATAATTTCTATACAATCCTACAAACATTAATATTAGACACCCACTTTAATAATGAAAGGATATTCAAATATCAAATTCCTAACAAGTAGCCATACAATAAAATAACACAACTCAAACACATAAATATCATATGAATGTGCAATAATAGAAGTCATATAAATTTCTAAGAGTAGCTTTTGAAGATCCATAGGACCCCATGATAGCCTATGAGGCATCCCCAAGACTTGCATGAAAGCCAAAGACATACCCAAGTGCTTTGCATTATTAAATGAAATGCTTTAACAAAAAACTTAAACTACTTGTTTTATAACTCTGTAATTTGATGCTTGGTAAAAATATAGATGATAGATAAAAATGGTAGCCTATGATGAAATAACACAACCCATACACATAACTCCCATGTGAACACAATAATATATGTTGTATAAATCTACAAGAGTAGAACTTCCACAAACAACAAAAATAGTAATGATGAATGACCAAGATAGAGATGGAGGACAAGAATGGTAGGTATATGATGAAATAACACAACACAACCTAGGCACATGAATCTCATATGAGTGTAATGATAGATCTCATTGAAATCCAAAAGACTATAGTTTTGCAAAGAAAAAATTAGTTGTGAAGCATTGTAAAATAGAGATGATAGACAAGAATGGTATCCATACAATGAAATAACACTCCTAGGCACATAAACCTCATATGAAAAAAAAAAATAGTCATATAAATTGAAAAGAGTGAATTTTAAGACCCACAAAGCCTCATGAAATCCTTTGAGAAAATTTCTAAAATTATTTCATGGAAGCCATAGGTAAACCCTTGCTTTACAATATTAAATGAAAATGCTTTACCAAAAACTTGAAATGTAACACTGCAAGGTAAAAGTGGAAGACATCTACATTTAACTCTAGACTATATGATTCTTCCTACCTCATTCTACTAAATCCCTAAAATAGTTTCATGGAAGCTAGAGATAGACAATTCCTACCTCATTCAGTTAAATTCTTAGAACAATTTCATGGAAGCTAAAGGTAAACCCTTGCCTTTGTAGTATTAAATAAAAATGCTTTACTATAAATTTAAAATGAAACATGACAAAAGTAAAGTGGACGATAATGTGCCCTATATTATTCTTCATACCTCATTTGATTCAAAGAATGAAACAATACATGGTTAAAAATTCTTTTGGCAGGGATTGAATTTTACTACACAATTTTCTCAAAATGTCTCCACAACACACTATGGGTAGAGAAACCCACTGAGAAGAATTTGGTTCATCTACAACAATATCAAAACATTAGCCACCATTATAGTGGTAATGGGTCCAAGTGCTAGTTAACTTTGTTCTCTGCATATTCGCCAGTATCTTATCTAGGAGGGCCCAATTAGTCAACCATTAGTCGTGCACCCAATCGCATATAATCCAATATAAATAATGTCCAATAGTTGTGATTTGACTACCCATAATTAAAACAAAATGTATGCTGATCTAAAAACAACCAATCATGTGATACCACATCAGCCAACTACTCATGATGTAATGCACTAAATTGGTCTCACTATTTTTGCCTTTTTCACACACCAAAACGCATGCAGATGATGATGTGGCCCTGAACCTTAGTAAGCAGACTTAGTAAGCTAGTTAAAAAAAGTGATTTGAATTTTCGATATAGGAACGCGAAATTAAATAGGTAATTACTTGGGTCTCTCCCCACTGTAGCACAGTAAGGCCGCGTTCCAGATTCTCCAAACTTCACCTGGGTTTCCCTTGAGCAACGGAGGTGTCAGTTACCACTGATGCAGGTGATGTCGTCGTCCCAGATGTCCCCATTTCATATTCCTCAACTGGTGATCCTGACCTTAAACTTTAATCCTGATTGTGACCCAACTGCTGAGCACCATCACAAGAACATTCGACAAACTTGAACGAACTGTCGCATCCGCTTGTAGATACAAAACGCCAACATAAATGCGGATTTCTATGCCTTCCTCTCTGGACACGTCTCTGCCACGGCTGATCCACCATTTTCAAAACATTTTCTCTGCATCACATAGGCTTATCATCAATTTACTGCACTTGGGTTTTGCTTTGAAAAACATTGTTTAGGATAAATGGGTGATGGGAAATCCATTTGCTTTCTATTCTAACAGTAGCGCTGTAAACGCCTGCTTTAATGGACAGCTGCCCGTACATTGAGTACTCTGGAGCCATGTGACTGCTGTACCATATTGTCACTACACTGCAGAAATGGCCAAGGGCCATGGCATTTGACAGGTTTAAACATTTATTTTGATTCGATTTCATTTCGTTTTGTACGAAATATGAAACGTTTACTTTTGTTTCCTGCGGGAAGTCAATCAATTTATCATCACTGATAATTATAATGAATGAACGAATGAATAAATATAACTTTTAACATTTACAAGGTTAAAAAAAGTTTGGGCAATCAGTATGAAATTTTTGTCTTTTATATTTCAATCATTTTCTTATTATTCAAGGAGATTCTGAACATCTTCAACTTCTCAGGAGTTTTCTTTTGATAAATTATATCTAGAATAACATTCATGATATTGGCATGTTTGTGGTTGATGTTTTCGAACACATCACACTTCATAATCAAGTATTTTTTTATTCTATTGTTTCAATACAGTGAAAAATACATTTTTTTCCATGTTTATTTAGGTTTTTTCCACCACGATGCAAATTAGTTCTTAATTGAGCAAAAAGAAACTTGACTATCAACAAAAAGCTAGTCTTTATGTAAGGTTTTTGTTGATGATCACATGTGGGATTGAACTCTTTAAGATAACATTTCTTCTTTCTCCCTAGCACTTTACCCCATATATGTTTGTGAAACTTATCCAATACAAAAACAACCTTAGGCCATCTAACTACGTCCATTTGTTCAATTCTTTTTAAATATCTTATGAGACACCATAGCAATTGCTTCAATAGGATTTCCCCTTGTTTAATCTCATAATATGTATCTTGATGCAGTAAATTTAGGTGACAGGGGGCATACATATATGCATTGACATATGTGTATACAATGGATAGGAGGCTAGTTGGATGTTCCAACATGCAACCACTAGCTTCACATCAACATTGTAAGGAGAGCCCAAAAAATTGTATTACATTTCATGTTTTTCGAAATCCTAGAATCACTTTCAGTGGAATGTCCCAAGCAATAAACATCTAATGCAAACAAAAATATAAAGCTAATAACAACAATAGATTAAAAAATGATATTGTAGAGATAAAAGAGACAATCTTTTAATAATTTTGAGAAGTTGTACCTTGGCAATAAGAAGTTGTATTGTTATGGGAGAGGATCGAGTAGTTCATCATCTTAATTTTGTGCCTCTTAAAATCTTATGCGGTGATTTCAATCATTCCCATTTTTTCACAATGGCTTATTTGGCAAGGACCTACTTATAATTCAAGTTTCAAGGCCATGCCATCTAATATGATCCCAATCAACATGTTTTTAGTTGAGGTTTCTAAAATGGCCAAAAAAAGGGTAGACTAGTAATTGTGCATAAATTATAGTATTTTATTGGGCCATCTATATGGCATCATATGGTTTATTACTTTTTAGATCTAAGGAATACATTTCATTCAATTATGGGTACTCATGATTAACATTAACAATTTGAAAGACAGAACTACTAGTGTTATGCTATTAAAAATATTGGGCATCAAATCAAAAAATGCTATCACAACTATTGGAACATGCTCAACTATTGGGTCCTCTCCCTTAAATATTATTGTCATAAAATACACGACTGTTCGACTACCATGGAAAAAGACACACATGTGTTTGGACTATTTTAATTAGTTTCAATGACTTTTCTCTTTGCTTCTAGTAATATTTTGTTCTCTTCAATATTATGTCGATTAATGGATGGCATTTATTTTTTGATGAGTGAAAATATGTTAATTATTTGTTGTTGAAAATTTTAACATTTTTTTGAATTAGTTACTAATTGAAATAAAATGCAATAAAATATTTTAGTGACATATATGAGACCGAACAACCTATAGAATTCAATAGTTGAAAGGATAAAATCTCAACCAATAATTTATAATCCCTATTTATCACTATTCCTTATTTCTTTTTTGATCATGGATCCTCTACTATGAATTTTGATCATGTTGTTATGGTGCAAAATTGCACCTCTAGTGTAATTTCCCATAACATACCCTTTAATTTAGCCTTATAAAATTGATAATGCTAAATATTGTCGTTGTAGGCCTCTTGTCATATCCATACATTGTCATTTTTTGTTGGTGGAGGGAACTTTGACTAGGATGCTTCTATGCCACACATACATCTACGCATCGTGTGAATGCCCCTGATAGATTCTTAGATCAATGGATGTTGGGATGTTACATTTCTTGTCACCCATGAAGCGTAACACTCCTTGTGATTGTAGATCCACCCAAAATTGACTCTTTTGCCTCTAAACATCCATTTTGAACTCACATTCTCATACCATTCACTTCACTTCTCATTTTAGTCTTCACTTCACTCACATTCTTCCACTTCATTCTTGCTCTCCCATTCTCTCTATACCATCGTTCTTGCAGGTTTCAAGCTTTACATCACTCTTGCATGATCATCTTGCATCTATGAAGCTATCATCTTTCCTTTCAACTTCTCCAAGCTTATAGAAGGGAGGGTAATGCTTTGTTATTTCATTGCATTATCGCCTTTATAGTTAGCATATTGATTATCTTTGCTTTCTATGTGTCTTTTCTATTAATTCTTTATCTTTACTTCTCTATTATGGTCTATCTAGCTATCCGTGGAGGTGGAAACAACAAAGTAGGGGTTTGACTAAGGCAAGCCCTAAAAAGTAGCCCCAACATTTTCCTGTTCCCGTGTGTGTAGGTTCTCATTCATGTGGAGCTTGTGGGAGGTTGGACCAACCATGAGTTAGATATCTATTTCCTTCTACTTGTCATTTCATTCATAGTTACTTTATATTTTATTTAAAATATTCTTCTTATTGTACTTGTTCATCTTTTTTATGCATTTCTTGCATTTTGTTAGTTTTTTGTTAAAATGTTGGATTCCAACTTTTGATTTGTTTGCAATCCCTAAGCATTTTGGTCACAAAATCTACTCTAGATGTCTGTACAAGACACCAACATGCCATAGAGATGCCATCACATCGTGTTGTCATCCTTGATCCGCATTGCCATCCTCCAGTTGAGAGCTGATTAGCCTATTTCTCGAAACCTCTATGGTATGTTCATCCAATTCCTAAAGTCCTTTGTCCTAAAAAACCCAAAACATAGATTAGTCTTTCCTTCATTTTCCATCCCATCTTTTGAACTTTATCATTGAGGTGATCGAGGGCAATAGCTCCCTTTAGACCCTATTTGTCGTGGGATTTGGGAGTAGTGAATACCCTCCTTCACATTTTTGGTGAACTAGTGTGATCCGTTCTCTCTTCATCCTTATTTTGAAAAAAAAATCACGTGTTAGGACGTGTGGTTGATAGTGCATTGTGACTCTCTTTATGAGCTTCACAACCCAATCAACTACCTTCGACGAAATTGTGATGAGTTATTAAAATTTAGACATGGGATCTAGGAGGTTCAGTCCTCCTTGTACCAGTCTGTCCTTCGAGGAGATCACTATGGGGTTTTTTTTGGATATACTCCTATCATTGAAGCTAGAACTCGTGTTCCTACCCCTCGTGCCTCACCTTCAACCATTGCCTCCTCTTTGGAAGATGAAATTTCTCTCAAGGTCCCTACAGAGTAGGTTTACTCCTTAGAGCCGAGACTCGCAGAGCTTGCGAAATTCTTGGCAAGAGATAATACTTTTTCCCATGCAACTCCTACAGTTGAAAATTTAAAATATTTGTTAACTAAAGATCGAAGAGGTCTAGAGCTTCTTCATGGTATTGTTGATATTGCAAATATCCACGTCCCCTCCTACACCTCTACCTTGAGTGTTACTCAAGATGTGGGATTAAGGATTACTAAAAAATAGTTAGAAATCTTTATGCTTGAGGTGTTAGTGTGCATGTCTGATGTGGGTCCCATTACTAACACCAAAACCATACCTGAGCATAGTAGAACTGTCAAAATGAGTAAGGTATCTTTGGGCTTTATTTCTTCCACACTTGAAGCTCAGGGCATCCCTAATTCTAGTATTGATGTCGATACCTCTATTGGAACTAGTGTTGGGGCCTCTTTTGGTGCTGGTTTCAAAGACCCTAGTGGTGTTGGTGGTCATGCTGGTAGTTCAGTTGGTCATGCCTCATCTACTAATTTAGTCCTTAATTCTCTTTTACAAAACATAGGACACATGTAGAATCAATTAGAAAATTTGGCAAGTTCCTCCTCCAAGCCTATATTTCAACCTTTTAGTCATCCTAGTCCTCTTTCTATCTCCATTTTGAACACTCATATCCCTCAGGGAGTGGAGATTCCAAAAATTGAAAAGTACAATGGCCATGGGGATCTGTCGATGCATGTATCATCCATCAATGCCTTGTGTATTGATTTCTTCCATAATGATGTGCTTTTGGCCAAGTTATTCTTGTTTTCTCTCAAGGACACCGCTTTGGAATGGTATTGTGCCCTGCCTAAAAATTCCATTTTCTCCTTCAATCAACTAGTTAATCAATTTCTCAAGCAATTTCAAGCCAACATTGGGTTGAAGATCACTTTCAACAATCTCGTCTGATGCAAGTAGAGGAATCATGAGAAGTTAACTAATATTTATAGCTCAGTATCAAGCTGGATTTGTTCTTATCCTCTCTTTGATTATAATGTTAAAAAAGTTCTTATTGGGAACTTGTTTCCTTCGCTACAAGAAAAGTTTATTTTAATGAAATATCCTCCTTTTGAGAATCTATGTGCTGCCTTGTGAGAGTACCATAAATAATTTTTCCAGTATGAGGATTCATCCTCGCACTCTCGTTAGAATAGCCAGTTAGTCATGTTTGTCTTTGGAAAGAACAAGGTTGTGGAAAACATGGTCTTTGTTCTATCAAACAAAAATGTTACAAGACATAATAGAACTTTTGCTAATTTGTCAGAATCATATAATAGCATCCTATAAAAATTATTGAAAGATAAAGTAATAACTTTGCTAGATATTTGACCACTATTTGAGTTGTATCCTCAATAGTACAACTCTCAAAAGTTTTGTCAATACCACCAAGTTGTCAGACATGATACTAAAAGATGTGTCCACCTACATCATGTGATTCAGGACTGCATAGATGATGGGACTATCCACCTCAATGGTAGAAAATAGAACTCTAACAAGTTTGTAGCAAAGCTAAACAACCAATTATAGATATACACAAAACCTTTCTTGAAGTACTCGACTAATTTGGTTATTCCTTCTTCATCGTCTTTTGATCTCACCCCATCTGAATATGTGAATGTAGTCACATTCACTTATATTCCTCCTATGGAGCATGTGAATGATGGCCCTAAGATTTCCTTCACTTCACACAAAATTCCCATGAACAAGGAGCTTTCTTCGCTTTACATTCCTGCTCATATCAATGGTAACATCGCAACAAGCATTATGGTTGATCCCTCAAGCTATGTGAACATCATCACGGAAGAGACTTTGTTTATCAATAATTTACATAAGGAGAAATATGATGAGTCACAAGTTACCCTTCGCACACACGATGGATTTTCTATTGTGCTTATGGGCATAATTTCTTTGTCAATCTTGGTAGGACCTAGGACTATGGAAGTCACATTTGTTGTGATCATGGAGTCTGACTTATTTAGAGAAAGGATTGGCATTCCATGACTAGCCTCCATGAATGCAATTGCTTTTGTGATCCAAAAAATTCTAAAGTTTCCCCATGAGGGTACCATGCAAGTTATCCAGGATATTAGATACAAGCCACTGGCAGTGCATGGGGGCTTCTCCCTTGACCATATTTGGCCCACCCTAATCGAATCTCTCCCTCCTATGGGAGATATTTTGTATAAAGCTTATTGTAGATACAAGATTGGGGGCTCAACACCGAAGGGTGGTTTTCCCCCATCTCCTTATGTTGTTTCTTTGAAGGTATGCCTATATGCACAAAAACATGCTTCATATTCTACCCTTCCAAAGGGGATGGACAAATTTTCTCTTGCCCTTGGGCCTTCCCCTTCTAGTTCTTCTAATGTACCTTCAACTTCCTCTTCCCAACACTTGGTGGCATCTTTTGTTCCTACTATTTTTCCTAGCGCAAGAAAGGGAAAGGCACCCATGTTGTGGAAGTCGAAGCCCCAAGTCTTTTAACTTCTTGTCTTACCCATGGTGCCCCAAACCACCCTGTATGGAAAGGGGAAGCGTTCCCATGGGGTTGTCCCTACATTTTGGCCTCTGTGGCCTCCACCTGCTCCCACAATGGGGAAAGGAAAGAGGCCCACCGTTGAGACACATGCCTCTATTTTTTCTTATGTTTCTCTTGCTCCTCCTAAGGAGACCACCCTTCCACTGGCGATGGTTGCAAAGGTTGCTCTTGTGGTAGAGTAGGATCCTAGGACCTCTTCTTAGGCTGCATCTTTTAGTGCCCACAACTGACATAAATGGCTTATGTGTGAGCATAAGCACCAACGAAAGGCTCTAGCTAAGGAACATGCTACTTTATAGAAGAACATGGTGGAGCCTGTTGTTACTGTGTCTTCTCCTTTTGTTTCGATTCCTTTTTCTTCTGCCTTAGTTCTCATTGCCTCAGTTCTTCTTTCGGATTCATTGAAAGAACTCGATGAAGCTCACCCCAAAATGTTGTAGGCGTTCATCACACCTTCGACGGAGCCTCCCCTTCTTACCTCTCTTCCTGGTATTTCTCCTTTCTCACAACCCATGGACATGCCTCACACAAAGGTAGTGTTCTCTATGGATTCATCTCTTTCTACTTTTGCTTTATATGTGGGGATTTTGCATCTTACAATGAAGCACAAGTCCAAGGATTACCTTGCTTTAGGCAATGGTCATAAGAAATTTTTGTTTTCCCTTGATTCTTGTTCTGCTTTGTCCTAAGTCATCCTTGTGATGAAGGCAACCCCTGCATCCCTAAAGTTTGTCACTACCCCTTTTCCCAAGTTTGACAAGGATTCTCAAGTGTCTTGTCCTTGTCTTACTCAGTTGACACATGGGGCTCCTAAAAAAGTGCATGTTCAACTCATTGGAGGACATCCCAACTCTGCCCTTAATCTTTTCAAGAATGATGACCTTGGTCTCACAAGAGCTCAGTAACTAAGACCTTGAGGGGTCTTCTTCCTTAGCCCTTGTTACGGGCGAGTCGGCTGGTGTATCCCTTATTGTCCCTCCCCTCTAGGCTTATCCTCCCTCCCCTTATAATGATCTTGATTGGGAGAAGGATGACTTGATGGTGGATTCAAATTAGGGTGGCACCGCGTTTCTACATCTTTAGATTAGTGTTGTGTAATTTTTTTTGTTCCCCCATGCTTGTCTATATATATTTGTGCTCTCACCTAGAGGACCCTTTCTACCCTTGTAGGTTCTTGGATACATAAAGGAAACTCTATCATAACCTTCTATTTGTCTCATCATTCTGCCATATGTCATATTCTTGAATTTTCACATTGGGGACAATGCAAAGTGTCGATGCATTTAGGCCTCTTCCATGTTGACCCGATTTTTATTTTTCATTTGTCTTCATGCGATTTTCTTCCCATTCTGATACATTTGGGGGTTGATGATAGTTCATACATATATTATATCTATCTATCTATATCTATGAGTAGCTCTAACCCTAAATTATTAGATCTCCCTGTGCTCTTGATTTCTGTCTTTATTTTTTTCCTCGTGATGTTGTGGTTTCTATGTGTTGTCCTTAACGTGTGTGAAAAAATTCCATGAATACACCTTGCCATGTATTGCATGCCATGACGTCTTGTATTTCCCTTCTCTCCTTAGAATGACATGTGCTCCTATGTGTAACACACATCATTCTAAGGGGGGGCTCTCATATCTGCTTAATTTTCAAAAAGGTGTATTCTTTCAAAAGGATTCCTTGATGAAAATCTCTTTCAAAAGGATTCCTTGATGCTTTATGTCTTGATGTCTTATATTTACATTTATATCTTGGGGGCAACCTTACTAGATCTATCTTATCTTTTCTATGACTATCCTGCAATGAAATTTACAACATCCATAGGGCTACATGTTTTTCATATGGACTCTATCCATGGTAGCCATACCTATCAAAACTATCTTATATCTAATTAGATTGTCTTGTGTCTATGAAATTTTTTATTGTGTTTGTTATTATTATTTTTTTTTCCTAACATGTTTTCAACTAACATGTTTGTGGTGAGAATGGAGCTAGCTTTGCATAATCGAAGAAATGTGTCCTCTTCGTATTCTAGTGGAGCTCCCTTTCATGTTAGGTATACCAGATCAAATGACTACTTCCTCTTCATTTTTGGTATATTATCTTCAATATCTTTCTACTTTAGCTCACACATGCTTTGAAACATATGCTCACTAAAGTGGGGGAAAAATGTTATGGCGTAAAATTGCACCCTAGTGAAATTTCCCATAACATGCCCTTACTTTAGCCTTATAAAATCAATAATGCTAAATTTCCCTACTCTAAGCCTCTTGTCTTATCTTATATTGTCATTTTTTGTTAGTGGAGGAAATTTTGACTAGGATGCTTCCACACTGTACAAATGATTTTGCATCGCACAAACATCTCTAATAAATTCTCAGGTTAGTAGACATTGGGATGTTACATTTATTGTTACCCGCGAAGTGTAACACTCCCTACAACTGTAAACTCGCCTAATAATAGCTCTTTTTCCTACAAACATCTATTTTGAACTCACATTCCCATACCATTCAATTCACTTCTCATTCTAATCTTCACTTTACTTCATTCTCATTCTTCCACTTGATTCTTAATCCTCCATTCTCTCTACACCATTGTTCTTATAGGTTTCAAGCTCTACATCAATCTTGCATGACCATCTTGCATCTACAAAGCTCTCATGCTTTCTTTCAGCTTCTCGAAGCATGTATAAGGGAGTTTAAATCTTTTTATTTCATTGCATTATCATCTTTATAGTTAGCATATTGATTGTCTTTGCTTTCTATATGTCTTGTTTATTACTTCTTTATCTTTTTTTTCTCTATTGTGGTCTATCCGGTTGTCTGTGGAGGTGGAAAAACGAAAGAGGGGGTTTGACTAAGGCAAGCTCCGAAAAGAAAGACCAACATTTTCCTATTCCCAAGTGTGTAGGTTCTCATTCGTGTGGAGCTTGTAGGAGGCTAGACCAACCGTGAGTTGGATATCTCTTTCCTTCTACTTGGCACTTCGTTCATAGTTAGTTTATCTTTTATTTAAATTATTCTTCTTGTTGTACTTGTTCACATTTTTTATGCATTTCCTACATTATGTTAGTTTCTATTATACTATCAAATTCCAACTTTCGGGTTGTTAGCAAGCCCTAAGCGTTTTGGTCACAAACTCTACTCTTTGTCCATACAAGACATCAACACACCATAGAGACACTGGTGCATTGCTTGATGTTGTTGTCCTTGACCTGCGTTGTCTTCCTCTAGTCGAGAGTTAGTTACCGTGCTTCTTGAAACCTTTGTGGTATGTTCATCTAATTCTTGAAGTCCATCTAGAAAACCAAAAATCATAGATTAGACTTTCCTTCATTTGCCATCCTGTCTTTTGACCTTTGTCATTGAGGTGACCGAGGGAAATTCGCTCCCTTTAAACCCTATTTGTCTTGGGACTTGGGAGTATCCAATCCCCTCCTTCACACAAGTAATTTGTTTTTTTTGCTATCCACTCCTCTTCAAACAAAACTATTAAAGATTCTACTTTTAGAGTATCAACATAATTAATTTGTATTTCCTTGTATGCCATACTATTTATGATGTGATACCATTATGTTTCCACTAATCCTCTTTGGGTATTTTCCACCTCATTTTGCACCTAAGATGATGTGAGCTAGTTCTTAGCTAGACTATTAGTATTTTAGCTTTCCATTTTATTTTCGCTCCTATATAATACTTTTACTCATGGTCATATGTGGAATTTAATTGCTTGACATAAAATGCTATTTTTATTTTGAGTTTTTTTGTCCACATGGCTTCTTTGAATTTCTCCCTCACACACCTTTTTATTTTCACATTTGTATTTGGCACTCTTGCATGTTCATTCTCCATTTAGGCACCCACTTAGCATTTTTCTTCATTCACATGTTCATTCTTCTATTTAAATTTTTCTTTGTTGCTATTTTGGGTTAGATTGTCCTTCAATATTCTTTTTTCTCTTCAAATATCCTAACAACTAAATTATTGTCATTTTAATTGAAAAGGATCCAACCTCAACTAAGATGATTTCGTATGAGATAATAGTTTTATTTTAAAATTGTTTGTAAATAAATATCTTTGTAACCTTTCTATTTTTTTATGTTAATGTGTTGCTCCCCAAACTTCACACCCATATAACATTATCAACATAACAAGTAGTCCAATTAATGCCTTCTTTATTTTTCAATACCATAGCTTAATTGTTTTGTATATGTTTTGAAGCATGTAAATAGCTTTTCATCTTCCATGTATCCTTTTTTCTCCTACAAGTCTCACAACTGAGGTTGTTGTGAATATCAAGACCCAAATATGTGTACTCATTTATTACTTATAAGGGGATTCCTTTGATCTCAAATTTTATTTGCTTATTTTTCTTCTCAAGATAAAGATTATGACCCTGGTTTTTGTTTGAAATGAAGGTAAGCAAATATGAAATGAAATTTTGATTAGAACTAAATTTTTTATTTTATCTAGTAGCTAACCAAATGGAGATTGCAAGAAAATTAAGTTAGTAATATAGATAAATATGGAACAAAAGAGAAACACATAAATAGTGTTTATGTGGAGAAACCCTTTCCAAAAGAAAAATCCACCAAAAACATAGGCCCAAGTCTATATTATTTTCAAAAATAAATATTGCAGTCAATCCTTCATTTCTTCTCTACTTTCTTCACTCATTCAACACTTGTGTAAATAGAAATTACTTGTTAAATAGATTTCCTTACTACCACCTTAAACATTGCTTATATAGCATTTTCACCCCCTAATGGGGAGTCCAATTTGGTTATCAAATCTCAATGCCTCTCCTTGAAAAATTAAAGTATTTATGACATTATATACTCATCTACCATAATTATGCACATGGTTGTTAGTTTTTAGGTGGTTATTGATTCTAACCACAAGGTGTTTTAGCTTTAATAATAGCCTCAAAAAGTGTCATAATAACCTCATGGGAACTTGGGTAAAACCACCATAACCTCCAAGATGCTTATCCAATACATAGTAAATCACTGCTAGTAAAAATTGAATTACTAACTACTTGTAAAAATTAATTGTTGTACTAGTAAAACTTAATTACCATATTAGAAAAACACTGATGGTAAAAAATAATTTCTATTGATGGCGAATCCCTCATCATTTATAAACTATTTACAAGAAATATTAGGATTAAATAAATACATAGGATTTACAAGGTTGATGACACCTTAATCATAACATTCTTCCACTTAATACCATACATTGTAAATATAGCAATATGAATGCATAAGTCAATACTAGGAATAAGGTCCATTCCCTCTCTGTACCATGTATAATTTTATGTGCTCATAGGTTTAGTAAGTGAATTTGTAACATTCTCCTAAGTGTCAATTTTATTTAGTAAGTGAATTTGTAACATTCTCCTAAGTGTCAATTTTATTTAGCTATACCTTTCCACTAGCAATCTTTTCACAAAAGAAAGGGTATTGTACATCTACATGCTTAGTCCATGCATGATATATAGGATTATCTATCAAACAAATTATACCATTGCTATCACAGTTCCAATATGAATAGTCTTGCAATCAAAACCAATACATATACACAAAATTTGTAAACAAACTAATTCCTTAGAGACATGGGTAGTAGCCATATGCTTTGCTTTAGTGGTGGATAAAACAACAATGGGCTATCTCTTACTCATCCAATTTAATTCCCCTCCAAACAAAGTAAACACATAATCATTAGTGGACCTTTGACTGTTCAAGTCACTTATGAAATTTCTACCAAAAAACCCTTGTATTTCCAATGTCTTAACAATAATGTTTAGTCCTAGAATAAACAAAACAATAATTAAAAGTACCATTAAAATATCTTAATACCTTTTTCACATAATTTCAATATTTTCCATCAAGGTTAGACATAAACCTAGTCAAAACTCACATCATTTGTGTAGTATCTATCTTAGTAAAAACCATTGCATACATTAAACTTACCATAGCACTAAAATAGGGTACAATAGACATACCTTCAAAATCATATTTACTCTTGAGACACATAGCTAATGAAATATTAGTGTCAACTAGTAAAGGAAATCTCACTAGTTTACAATCTTACATACTAAATATGTTTAAAATAGTATTAACATACTTTTTCAATAATAAAAGTTTTATGTTTACCTAATCTCTTCTACTTTTAATTCCTAATGTGTACCTTTCTTCCCCCAAATATTTCATCTCAAATGTGCCTAAAAGTTTAAATTTTAGTTCATTGATCATATCCTTGATGTTCTTGAAAAGTAACATATTATATGTCATACAAGACAAAAATTAGTCTATGATCATCAATACATATAATGTAAACATAACAATATTCTTTGTTTCTTACAAAATCCAACTTGAAAATAAAAGAACCAAAATTTTTGATACCATGTTTGATGTGATCGCTTTAAACCATAAAAAGTTCACATTTTAACCTACAAACCAAGTTTTCTTTTCCTTTTACCTCAAAACCTTTAGGCTATTGCTATAAATTTTCTATTACAAGTCTCTATGTACAAAACTATAGTTTTAACATATATTTCTCAATTTCAAAATCATTAGCAACACCTATAGATAAAAGAAATCTAACTGAGGATAATTTAGCAATAGGAGAGAATATTTTACCAAAATTAGTTCCCTCTCTTTAGGAGTAGCCATTGACAACCATTCTAACCTTATACATCTTTAATAAACCATTTTCTCCAAACTTCTTATTAAATATCCAATACAACTAATGACCTTCCTTCCTATGGGAAAACATCCAAGATCATAAATGTTACCAAATTTTAAATTCATCATCTTCTCTTGCATGGCTTGTATCCAAAACTCTCTATCATTTATAATAATACCTTCCCTATAGGATCTAGGTTCATCAACATTACTCAATAAAATAAATATACAATAGAAATATGTATATCTATACTTGTCAATTAGATTTTGTTGTCTTGTAGATCTCCTAAGAATAGGAATATGGGGCTCTTCTTATTCTTGAGTTTGTTGAGTCTGCTGGTTATCTTCCCTAACCTCTTTAGTTTTCTCATAATCTTCATATGAACCCTCTTCATCTTCCTCCTCATTCCCAAATCCATAATTTTATTTTTTCTTGAGGTGCATATTTCTCTTAATTTCAAAGTACTCTCCTTGAATCCTTTTTTTTATATATTTGACATGTTCAAGGTCAAAACTACTTTAAATTCCCTAAAACTCACATCTCTATAATAGATAATTTTATTGGTTGGTG
>VDFB02086081.1:17859512-17889909 GCA_007258455.2 Sequoia sempervirens | reverse complement strand
TTTTATATTTTATTATCTCAATGTGAGTTTGGGATCTGTACTTTGGTGAAGAGAGGCATTAAATCAAAGCTAACTAGGAGGTCATTGTTATCTAACTTTTTATCATTGATGAATTCTACGAAATGGGTTCATTTCTTGATAAAGGAGCTAGAATGACCAGAGAGGGGGGCAAGGACTTTGGCTAGGTAAGAGGCTAGCTGGCACTTTGGGAGCATGTGGTTTCAACTATAGGTCTAAGGGGATGCCAACTTTGTGGATTTTAGGGACACTATAAATTTGGGGGGTGACCTCTTTGGAGGGGGTGAGCCATTTTTTGGTTGGGTCATCAAAGGAAGAGTTGGAAAAGGATAATTCAACTTTTTTGATTATTAGCAAAACAAGAGTGTGATTTAATATTTTGTAGCTATTATTGGTAAAAAGAAGATCAAGTATTTTGGAGATATAGTCGCATTTGTTTAAAATGACTGATAGGTCAACACTAGGGAAAATCATAAGAAGGATTTAATACTTTATAATGAATTTCAGTTTGGTCTATACATGTCAATCCGGAGGCGTAGACTTGTGAGAGGAATCAGGACTATATGTCACAAAGGGGTGAAAGTCGTGAGATGAGTGGTTATGAATGCAACTATGGAAATAAACCTACAACAAATCAAAATGAAAATTGGTTGTAGCGATAGGAATTGTCACTTCCTAGCAATAGGAACAATATCAACTTATAAGAATTACATAATTTAAATGAACTGCAAAACACACTTGCAAATAACACAAAAACAACGTCAAATAAATAACAAAAATAAACACACATTACTGTAACTATGAAATCTAAAAATCACTAGACGTCCCAAGAAGTGGGCCCCCTCCTTAGTCTGCTAGGCGGTGAAATATAGGAAGCTTCTCTACATGGGATTGATCATGCAACACTGATTTTATTTATCAAAAAATAATACTGTCGATACAAAAGCTTGTACAAATTTTTTCTCATGCTAAAATCTCTGTAATACTTATATACAATGCAGTCTTGTAACAAATGCATATAAAAAATAGAATGTATGTTGTGGCTCATAGCCAAAAAACTATAAAATAGAATGGCTCACGTAAATACTTGTTTTCAAGCCACATATTAGAAAATAACTTTGTTATAGCTGCAACTATGAAATAAGAAACAATGAGATTTTGGTTTCCTAATAACAAGAACATATTTATTGTAGATTCTTCTTCAAAACATAAGCCTCTTTTGATGTGGCAGTGGTGAGACGGGTGACGAGAAACTTTTATTAGAATGGTTGAAATAATCACGGGATCATCCTCTAATAGTGCCAAATATTGAGGTGATGATTAATTTTGAAGCATGTAGCCTTATAAAACAGATTCAATGCCTCTTAAGGATGCATTGGTAGATGTGGTTGTGGCACTGAGCTGATGTGGCAAGAGTCTACATGGCAATAATAAGTAACAAGAAAGTTCTTGCACCGAAGATGACAGGAAGCATGCTACAAGATATATAATCCAAGGCATAAAATAACAACACATATTAATAAAGACAACCAATGATTATTTTCCACATTTTTATCCAAAAACTATATTGAATATCACTTATATATATTAAATCATAATTAGCTTAAAATGGAAAAATGGTAAAATATTGAATGGAAATGGAATGTGGGGATGAGTATGAAGGTGCATAAAAAGGCATAAAATATGGCATAAAATGGGACACAAATAACTCTCATCATTTCCCCCAACTTAGCGTATTGTACGTCCTCGTGCAATCATTATGATCGAGAGGTCTTTGGTTTGAACTAGTAGCCTTTTGGATCTATAGCTTTGGCCTTCTTCATCAACCTTGAGTATTATACCTCATCACATTTTTTTACATAAAAAGCCTCATGGATTTACTTTCAATTATATATTTTTTTACCATCTCTTCATAACAAGCTTCATGTTTTTGCTTTATTCCGAAACCTTATATTTTCCTTTCAAAATGTTGTTAATATTCAATCCTCCTCAACACTTGATTTTTCCTCCATTTTTCTTTTCCATTTTTCAATTTCTCTTCTTTTCATTTTTTTACTTTTCAATTTTTGTTTTTCATTTTGCATAACATCATATTTCGTTTCAAATGCTATATATAGGAGGTATCATGAAAAATTATCTCCACTTCCAGCTATGTGAAAGGGGTGAAATGATAGGCAACATGAAGGATGAAATGATAAGGAACATGAAGGCTGAAATAATGGATTCTATGATGGGATGATTAAGGATAAAGTGAAATAATAGATGAAACGATAGGTAATAAGGATTGTATACCTCCCCCCAACTTAAAGGGTTGACTGTCCTCAGGAAATAGGGAGAGGATAGGCACAAATGTTGCACATATGATTAATATAATAAGAAATATTAATAAAGTTAAGAGATAAAATAATGAAAAATAAAATTGATTGTTTTACCAACTTGCATGTCCATGTATGCTAGGGTCTGGTAACCAGAAGAACTCATCAACGAGGAATTTCCAACAAGGAAGGAACCACATACTGCACCAAGAACTGCAATATCACAAAAGTTCTCCATCTGACTGGAGCACTGTAGAGCATACTGCTGGTAGCTGATTCTTTCTTTACTTTTTGAGTACCTCAACTGAATGTGTAAGTCATGCCATAGGTGATCAAAATTGTGTAGACCACAAAAAAATTGGAGCACAATGCACCAATGAGAAATAGGAGGTGCTAGAGGCACTCAGATAGAGGGAAACCATGGAAGTGGCTGAGTAACTGAAAATAATTAGCTCATAGAAAGAACAAATTATTGCATTTTATCTTTTTATCTTTTTATCTTTTTCTTTCTTTTTCTTTTTTCAATTTTGATAACAACAACAGATCGCCAGTATCCCACTTTTCAACCTGTCACCACCTAGAGGCATCAAAAATTTGGTTTTCACCTCTAAGTTTATTTTACAGTTAATATTCGCCAGAATCCAGTTTTTAGATACTAACTGGCCAACAACACCCGAAGGTTTTCATTGTTGGATCTTTTATTGCTTTTTCTTTTTGTTTCATTTTTTTTCTTCATTTTTTTCATTTTTTCCATTTTTGAAAAACTGCATATAATGACCAAAGAAAAAGACTCTTATATGGATGATGAAAATGATACCATCCAAAGCATAGAGTTTCGTAAGAATCCCTTCAATGAATGTCACTGTTGAAACTAGTTACATGATGCAGAGCTTGAAATGATGACCAATGACAAGAAATATACCTCATTGAGAGTGACCATGCATATGTGCATAACAAGATTGTATAATATGATCCCATTTAGCACATGCCACCATATCTAAAAGCTGGCTGTAGAAGTTTGGAATACATTCCCAATTGCTTGGTTGAAAGAACTACTAACAAGAGAAGCAATCTTCCAAAGATAAGGTATTAATGTAGTGAAAGACTAATGATAGTCTCTCAATAGATCCATATAGCTATCAAATAGGAAACAATTCTTATGATGAAGTGCAATGGTATATAGTAGAATATGATCAAGCTCCTTTTAGGACCTCCACATGTCTTCAAGTTGTCTCGAGATGTGTGGCTTGTGAATAATTAGCCAAGAACATGGTACTACAAGATACGTGGTTACACCAAGTTACATTTTGTCCTCCACATGGTCTAGCATCAAGGATGGTGAAAAAGAGAATTGATGCTTGTTAGTGTTGAACATGTGGCAAAAAAACCCTCTTGTCATCTCCAAAAGTGTAGCATAGAAGAAACTTGATGTTCACAATTTAATTAGCAAGGCTAACAAAATGGGTCTTTGAAAGTTCATGAAGTGAAGCATCACCAATGGTGTAAAAGTTTTGGGTAACCACCATGAGAAACCTGTAACCATATTCTCATGACCAAGCATATCAAGCATAGTAATGCAATATTATCCATTTAATAACTTTACCATTATAATCATTTTATTGATTGAAAAAAGAATGGTAGAGTTATATATATGAATAAATATTTAATAAGAGTAAAATGTATGAATGACAATTAATTCTTTTGTAAACATAATATAAATGAAATGATAATCAACACAAGAATGTGTACCTTGATTTGGTTCAAAGCTCACATAGATGGTTTTATTAGAATAAACAGTCATTGAAGACATTATCATGAATCAATTGATGATTTCTAGAATTCAAGGGATTTCCCCCCCAACTTAATTCCATTCTTCAAAAGCATGAGGGGATTAGCATAATCCAAGGAGTCAAGAAATACAATGATATATTAAATGATACCTTGAGTTTGTTCAATTAATTTGATCATCTTAAGATAATCCAAAGAATCAAGAATGAAAAAGATATGTATATATTAAAATCTTGATCCTTGTCAACAAACAATCATTATTTTGTAACATGTTTAGTATGGTCATTAATGCATTCAAACCCATCTAGTTGTGCTTAATCGATTATTAGTGGGCCTAAATCAAGAAGTATGTGAGGAATACACATTTTTACTATAGGCCTCCAAAGATCCACATGTTTGAGTATAAAAATATTAAAAGATAGATCTTGTAGGCATTCATTTTTCATTCCACACAATTCTTGAATCATTAATGCACATAGTATATCTAATCACAATACTAATTTCAGCACACACATTTATGAGTTCCATAATAAAATTAAACTCATATTGAATTGTTTCCTCATGTGTATGAATGGCCTCTAAAGGTTGTGATTTATTAAGTAAATAAGAAGAACTAAGTTGAATATCATTCAATCGATCATATTGTTCTTCTAATTCAAGCAAATAAAAATCACATCCCTTAATTGTATCAATATATTTTAATTGTGATTGACCAATTTCAAGCACATTATCAGAATGTAAAGTGATCCATGAAACTTCATTATTACATGCAGTTTGAACCACATTATTATGTAATGTTTTATTAGGTAGGATGGTTGCCCTTGTTGGGTATGTGGAAGTGGATAGTTGGTGATATGAATGTGATAATGAAAATGGTAATAAGTGTTGTGGGTATAAAGTGGGCGGGATGAAGTTGGATGGGCATGATGGAGATGGTAATGATGGGTATTGTGGTTGTTGTGAGCATTCACTATTCCATTCACCATACATACTAGGTGAAGAAGTAACATGTGAAGAAACATATTTTTTTTCCAATCCAATAGAATTATAAGACATTTCAAAATCGTTATGCATACCTTGATCTTCCCAATTTGATGTGTGAACTTGTCCTTGAGTTACAAAGAAGACTTGTGCACTTTCACCATTGTCATGTTGAGGCTCACTTATAGCGTCTATCTCCTTCTCCATGTCCTCTTGAATATCTTGACATGTGCACTTAGCTTCCTCCTTGCAACAATCAAAACAACACATGGTTAAATCATCATTTTCAAAATTCCATTGTCTTAAAAATTCATTAATTATTTGTTCTTGCTCAGCTATGGAAATAACATCTGTAGATGTTTGTGACAATGGTATTGGAAGATCAAGATTATCTAAGTTGCATTCTTTATGCAGAGGGGGTATAAAAATACCACTTTTTGTTAGCGCGATTCCCCCACCAAGTTCTTCTTTTGTTTTTAAATTTGAAAGTGAGGGTCTGGGGGTTGCGGGGTCAAGGGGCAGTGCCCCTTGCGGGGTCGTGAGGCAATGCCCTAGGTGCACTCCCTATCGTGATACAGGGCAGGGTCGAGGGGCAGCGCCCCCGCTGCCAAGCACATTTTCCCTCTTGTGTGGCCTTTGGATTCTTCATTTTTGAAGCATTTTTCTCCCAAAATTGACATGTCTACACTACCTTGAAAATGCAACATTTTTGACATTTTTGTGTTGTTTCTTCAATATTACTTCTTTCTTATCAATGACTCACAACAACTAGTGATAAATATATAAATGGTAAACCATCTTCTAAGATCTACCTACAAAATCTAACAATGCATCTATATGATTTAAAACAAAGCAAACCAAGGTTAATCATCTAAAGAAGGTCGACAATTGCGTAGATTTTTGCCGAGGCGCAATGATCCTAAATCAACTCACTGAGCCAACCTGCCTTTGACACCTCTCCTTGGCAACAACACCAAAATGATAGGCCAACACTGGGGAAAATCATAAGAAGGATATAATACTTTATAACGAATTTCAGTTTGGTCTATATGTGTTAATTCGAGGGCGTAGACTTGTGAGAGGTATTAGGACTATATGTCACAAAGGGGTGAAAGTCATGAGATGAGTGGTTATGAATACATCTATGAAAATAAACCTACAACAAATAAAAATGAAAATTGATTTTGGCGACAGGAACTATTACTTCCTGGCAACAGGAACAATATTAACTTATAAGAATTACATAATTTAAATGAATTGCAAACCACACTTGCAAATAACACAAAAACAACTTCAAATAAATAACGAAAATAAACACACATTACTGTAACTACGAAAGCTAAAAATCACCAGACGTCCCAAGAAGTGGGCCCCCTCCTTAGTCCGCCAGGTGGTGAAATACAGGAAGCTTCTCTACACGAGACTGATCACATGCAACACTGATTTTATTTCAGAAAATTTAATACTGTCGATACAAAAGCATGTACAAAAATTTGCTCATGCTAAAATCTCCGTACTACTTATATATAATGTGCAGTCTTGTAACAGATGCATATAACAATAGAATGTATGTTGTGTCTCACAACGAGCAAACTATACAATAGAATGGCTCATGTAAATCCTTGTTTTCAAGCCACAAATTAGAAAATAACTTTGTTACAACTACAGCTATGAAATAAGAAATGACAGAATTTTGGTTTCCTAATAACAAGAACATATTTATTATAGATTCTTCTTCAAAATAGAAGCCTCTTTTGACGTGGCAGTGCTGAGACGGGTGACGAGAAACTTTTATTAGAATGGTTGAAATAATCGTGGGATCATCCTCTAATAGTGCCAAATATTGAGGTGAAGATTAATACTGAAGCGTGAAACCATATAAAACAGATTCAATGCCTCTTAAGGATGCCTTGGTAGATGTGGTTGTGGCATTGAGCTGATGTGGTAAGAGTCTACATGGCAATAATAAGTAACAAGAAAGTTCCTGCACTGAAGATGACAGGAAACATGCTGCAAGATATATATTCCAAGGCATAAAATAACAATGCATATTAATAAAGACAACCAATGATTATTTTCCACATTTTTATCCAAAAACTATATTAAGTATCACTTATATATATTAAATCATAATCAACTTAAAATGACAAAATGGTAAGATATTGAATGAAAATGGAATGTGGGGATGAGTATGAAGGTGCATAAAAAGACATAAAATATAACATAAAATGGGACACAAATAGCTCTCATCAATGACTAAGGCATTAACTTTGTCAACCTTAACAATGAGGAGATCATTCTAGACTTAGGGTGACAAAGTAATCTTGATGAATTTCTTTGGCTAAATCATCGGGGAGGGACTGGACTACTTTTTCAATTTCAATTAAGAAGTCCATATGAGGAATGGAACAAGGGGTGATAGCAAAGTTTAGGTATTTTCTTAAGATATTAAAGGTTAGGGGGTCAAGATGTATATCTGAAAGGTTGACAACTAATTTGTTTTCCCAATCTTGAACCCAATGTAAGGAATTATGGTTGATTCATTCGGGATAAGATCGAGGGGAGTTGTAGAGGCTAAGAAGGCAGGTGAGAGATAGATCATGATTCTTATGGGGATTTTATTGTTGGCTATGATAAGATTGAGATGTCCCATCCCAATCCTCACGGTAGTGTGGAAAGGAACATAGGGTGGCTCAAGGGGAGTAGGTTTTAGGAGATGCGATGGAATCGCCAATAATGGAAGAAAAGGACTGAGAAGATAGATGTTCGAACATATGTGGGAAAGAACGAAGGAGACCATTGCTATCTAGTTGCAGCTAGAGGTCACACCAGGCATGGATGGAGGTTTCTGGAGACTACACGTTCAACTTCAGATCGTCTAACACTAGTAGGTGAGTCACAGAGGAGGACTGCACATATTCATGTATGGGTCGGGTCTTCAAATCAACTAAAAATTATTGGCAGGTTGCAGAGGACTGCGTAGGTAAGTGAGGGGAGAGGGGAAGAGCAGTTGGAAAGGTAGAAGGGTGCGAGTAGTAAGGAGAGATGTCGCTAGGTGCAAGAGGAGAGGTGTATGGGGAGATGTCGTTGGGTGCAGGCTGAGAGATGGGGTTAGGATCATTTCCTTTTGATGGCTGTAGCGTCAAGATTTTTGAATGGTTCGAAGTTTTTGGATGCAGACAATTGGAGGGTTGAGCAGAGCTGGTTACGGGTGGGTTGAGAATGGTGATTGGGAGGAGATTTGGGGGAGTGGAGAAAGGCATGTGGTTGGGTTGAGTGATCTGCGAGGTGGGCAGGAGAATCAGAGAGGAGAGAGAGGAAGATGGGTGAGTAAAAAACTCGGGATGGCGATGGAAGATAGAGGGATGATATTTTTTGGAAAGTGCGGTAAACTTCTTTTGTTTTTTATCTGCTTCAAAGTTTGAGACCTGTTTCTGATCTTGCATGAGAGGAAGTGTCTGACCAATTCCATAAGTTTACACATAGAGAAGAGGCTAATTCCAAGTGTAGAGTGATGCAACTTGTTGGATAACATGTCAATTGATGCTCTGGTGGATTTAATGACCGAAAATAATAAAGAGAGACTAGCTTACTAAAAAATATGCATGGTCTTATGGTTGGAAAGATGTGGCAAAAAGAATCGAGTCTCTGCACCTTTTGGGGAAGGCTGGGTTTGTTAGCCTCTTTGAAAGTTTGATTTTGAGTTTTTTTAGCTTCCTCTCATGAAGGGTGTTATTTGTAGATATATGACTACAGTACATAATATTTTTTGATTTATATAAAATTTTTAATTTTTAATTTTTTACATTTGTTGAAATCATTTATAGATAATTATAATTCATGGGTTCAAACATGATTTTTGAGAGTGAATTTAAATATCATAAAAAAAAATTAACCATTAAATTGGTTTCACCTATGGTAAAGGAAAATGTCAATGAAAAGTTTTAGAAGAGTATAATTTAATGATAATCTCATTACTATATGGAAACAACTGTCATGTAATGGATAAATTAAGGTCTAAATTTGGAAATCATGACACCATATCTCGAAAACAAAAAATAAACATTGTATATGAAAATATTATAATATCTAATGGTATATGAGGTTAAAATGAGGCACTAAAGAAATTAAATATATAAATGGTTAAAGAGATCAAGTGTTGTTTAGTGTGGAGGGTTGCATAAGTCTATTTTGAGAATATCATTTAATAAGAAGAAATAACTATATAAGGAATGATAAGAAATTTATTATGTGATATTTTTTCTAAATTTTAATTAATACTAAAATTTTAAAAGTTAGATTAATCTCTAGTGAGAACTATATAATTCACTCTCTTAATATTTTTTTTTCTTATTAGAGGTAAGGGGAGATTAAAAGTATAGGGCTCTCACTCATGCTTCAATTAGCCATGGAAAAATCTAAATTTCCTATTCACTAACAAACTAAAAAATAAAAAATCTTTGATTGTTATGATAGTTTAGGTCATTTTCAATGTGGGCATTATGGAGGGTGGGACAAAGGTTTTGGAAATAAGGTGATGGTTAAAATAAAATATATTTTAAGACTATAAAGATGATAAATATAACAAGGAAACATAAATTTAAAGAATTCAAGTGAGGGTTTGATATGGGAATGGATAACAATCTCAAAGGTGAAAAAATAATGGCTTGCATAAATAAAGGGGTGATTGAAACACACTAAAATGGAAAAATGGCTTAATGAAGGATTAATCAAAATAAAAGAGGATGGGATAAGGTTTAAAATTTTCAAAGTGGAGTTTTATTGATAGAATTTCTTATGGAAAATAACAGGAAATGGATAAACACAAGGTTTATGAATTCGACAATGGAAATAGAGAGGGTGGGAGGTGAATAAAGGATTAAAATGATATGAAAAATGTGTGTAAATGAATTGGGGGTTGTGGGGAGAGGTATGGAGAGGATCTTAAAGAAAGTTAGAGAACTTTGTAAATTCCAAATAAACACATAAAAGGAAATGGTTCATTAGTGATAGCCATTAGAAATCAAACATCTATTATTAAAGTTATTGTTGATGAATAAATAAAAAAAATTAAGAAGTTGGGGTGGAAGATATCTCACATATATTTTTTAAGAAATGTTTGGATTTCATCCTTGATTAAAGACATAAAATATAAAATGAATAGCTTTGATTTCCATTTTTCTATGTTAAAATGAGGCAAATGTGGCTTGATTCAAAGAACTTACTAAGGGAACTCAAGGATGAAAACTTAGTATTAGAAATCGAATTTTTTACATTTCAAATTGGTGGTAAGAGGATTAAAATTCAAGGCCACCTTATTAGGTGGAAAACTTTGGGCATTATCCATGAATAAGAATTAAAGCCAATTTTTTTGGAGACAATAAGCTCAAAGGGGGTCATCTTATGGTGGGTGATATTGATGTGATTTTTAGTCACACATTACACAAATAAAATTCACAAATAACTTTACCTCTCTTGAAATAAAATCAAACTCTGAGATAAAATTTAATCATCCCAAGGCTTTGTTAGTCAAGTCTCGATTGTGCAAAGTGTTTACTTAAGTTCATTGTGAAACTATTTTCACAAAGGGACTTACACACTAGAATTGCAAGTTAGGTTAGATTTTGAAGATAATTGTTAGATTCAAAAATTAACCTTAACTAGTGTTCAATGATCTTTAATCTGATTATATTTATGTATTTCAACACAATTCTTATCATCATATTTTTTATGCACTTTGATGTAATTTTTTTGAATTTTAAGGATTTCAAATCTCAAAAGAAAATGAAAAGAAGAAAGGGTTGAAAAAGAAAAAGGTTAGGAAATCTAAGTTCACAGTGATCATGCACAAATATAATTCAAAATTGTATATTATTTATCTAGTCTGTGCTTCACCAAAACCTTTCACAATTACACACAAATGGTGCAATCTTTTAAAGGAGAACTTATCACCCTTAGAAATGCTTCAAGTGCACTTGAATTTTAGTGCAACAACTTGATATTTTAGAGGAATATGAAAAATTACAGTTAGGTTCATAATTAGAATGACCTTATTTCATATTAGCATTACAATCTTTACAACTATACTCTAACAATTTCACTATCCAAGAAACAGGAAATCATAAAGTGAACTAACATTATTTATTCTCAAACTATAGGCTCCACAATATTAATCACCAATCTCTAGGCCTGGTCTAATATCCCTAAGGATTTTAGATCAATTAGTTACTTTTTATAAAATTTCTAACAATGAGCTCTTAAAGCTCTTTTGTTTCTGTGTCTCTCCTTAAATAAACACTTCTAGGCTATTCATAGACATAACACTCACAAAATCAATTAAAAATGGTCAATGGTTAGGATCCATCCTAAAAAATCAATAGTAGTAGATTAAACTCATCACATGGGTGATGCTAGCAATTACAATTGACACTTGGAATATTTTGTAACATATGTTCTCTTTAGAAAGTTGTGTAACATGGACTAGTAATTAAAATTCTAGTTGGCTACAATTTGAATTACCTACAAAAGAAATAGTTTAACTTTATCAAACAACCTAATCTTTATAAAATAAACCCATAAAATTATAATTTGTAACTTTAGATTTAAATTTACAAAGACATTAATATTTTCAATGAATTGAAACATGTTTATTTATGTTTTAATCCTCCACATGAACTCAAAATAAAATGTTTGGGAGTTGTATTCCCACGAAAATGAAAATTTATTCACATTTTAAACATTCACAAAAAATTCCATCATTTTAGCAAATTATTTCAAACAACTTATAGGTTTTAGAAAATTATCCTTTTCTTCACGAATTTAAATTTGGGCCCAGTCATTTAAATTTTTTATAAATTGATTTAACCATTTGATAAATTGAGGCATTTTAAATGTTTAAAAAAGCTTGTTAAAATATACCGTTGAAGTTTTTTTTGAGAATTTTGAGTGCTATTGGGTGTCTTGTTGGAAGATTTTGGGAATTTTGAGTGCTACCGGATGTCCTACTCGATGTCCTATTAGAAATTTTTAGGAATTTTGAGTGCTACAGGATGTCTTGTTGGAAAATTTTAGGAATTTTGAGTGCTATCAGATGTCCTTTTAGATGTCTTGTTGGACGATTTCAAGAATTTTGGGTGCTATTGCACTTTTGAGGGGATTTTGAGTGCTATTGCACATTTTATCCAATAAGGTACAAAACACCCACTAAGCCATAACTTGCTTATTTTTTAGTATTTTCAAAAATTCCAAAAGGTAACTCATGTTATTTTTTAGTGTTTTTCCATCCATGATGGAATTTCAACCATTTGAGATACCATATTTTTGGGTTTTTCTTTTATGATAAATTACCAAGTGATTTTGACCATTACGGTGATTGAATTTGAAGTTTGGTGGACCTGGATGAATTACCAACATTGTTAGGAAAGCTAGAACTAAGCCAGAGGAAGGACACACTTAATTTTCCAAAAGAAAAATGGGGCATGTTGTGAAACTAAAAAACACCTAGTAACAAAAAAAAACAACAAAATTAAAAAAAATCTATGAAATAAATAAGAATTTAAACATAGAATTTCCAACTTCAATAAATCCAAAATTTTTCTCAAGCCACAAAATAGTATAATTAACAAAAATAACAAAAAAATCAAAGGAATTTAAGTGTGTGCATAGGATTCATTCCCTTCCTTGGAAAAGTAAGAAGATAACAATAGTTTGTATTAAGTTACATAGTTTGATTTAACCTTTTGAGCCAACCTTGGACAGAGCCTTGTTGCCAGTCAATCATACATAGACTCAATAAGATTATCTCTATAATTTACCCAAACATATATCTTGATGAAAAGGGAGACTCACCCTTTCAGGTCTGATTACAAAACCTCACAAAACATAACACATGAAGGCAACAAATACACAACAAGAACATAATTTGGAAGAGAAAATCTGCAACTTATATTATCTTCAAATATGAGAAAGATTACAAAATATTGAAGCTGATGGGATCCTCTTGTATGCTACATGCAACACCTGCAACCAATATGCCTTCAACAATTTGGCAGAATTTCCATAGCATCTGGGTATGCCAACCCCCCTACAAAGCCACCCAACCCCCCTTTTTATCTCTAGCTTACTATTAAGGTTTTCCTTCACATGCTAACTTCATTAGCAAGCTTCCTTTTCCTTGAGCCACACACACACCACTATCTAGCTCCTCCTTAAGATATTTGATAGAGTTTACTAGATATTTCCATATCTTGCATCGAGCTGCCCAACATTTAATTTTGTTACAGAGAATTTTCCCAAATTAGCTCTCTGTCAAACCCAAGAATCTAATATGCATTAAATGAATTCTCTTGTCCATTCGATTTGATTCAGTCTTGATCACATCTGCAATCTACTCTTCTTCCTTGAAAATCAAATCTTCATTTACATTGGTTGTTGGTGCAGTTGGACCAACTAATTTCTTCCTCTATGTTGATTTGCAGTCCAAACCCTTATTCGCATTGTCGTAGCCATTGTAAAGCTTTATCTTTGAATCTGGGCCATTGATCTTCTCTTCGTGCCATGATCCAACATTCCTCATTCATCGTCATATCATCAAAACCTTGTCATCAGATGAACTACCTTTGATCCTATGTCGTTTATCTTCACTGACTGACGATCATCGTTGGATCAATCACCAAATAATTTGCACCGTAGATCCACTCCATACACTGCTTACCATATGCGGGGTCCACCAAAACATGTGTCCAAAGCCCTCTATTCCATGAGATCTAACAATGGGCCCACACAAACTTTGTGGGGCTTGTGGGTTGTTGCCATTTGTCATTCACATCATCGCCACACAACTCACAACAATGATGTGAGTTTGTCTACTAACCAAATCATCCTTCGCCACTTGTCCTCACACGTCACCATCTGTCCTTATCAACCTATTGGGTCCCACCATATGCCTTCCATCACACATTGCTAAAAACTTGAACTCTAGAACCTCTTGTCAGAGGTTACAAAGTTCTAAAAACCCGCAACACACTGACAACAAAGAGAAATTGCTAAGTCGCTAAAAACCTGAACCTTAGAGCCTCAAAGTTACTAAGTCGGGAGGTTATGAAACTCTAGAACCCCATAACTTAAGCTAGAAAAACTTGGAATCCCATGACTCCTCACAACCTTGGCCCTTATTGAAATAAAACAAAGCAAAATAAATTATTTTTGGTGACACAGTATTGCCAGTCCACCATGGAAGCTCCTGCATCAGACACCCAAGGTAGAAGAAAAGTGACCCTGTCACTTCTCAAGAGGGTAACCAAGATGTTCAAATTTAGCTTTTGACAACCAAGATGAGTCCTCAACAGGCCTTCCAAACCATTTGACCAAGTACTCAAAGTATTGTTTGTGCCTAGTACTCCTACTCACCTTACTGTCCAAAATTGTCTCTATTCTCTCCTCTTCTATAGTAGGTGCTGGTATATGAATTGTTTAACCTATGGTACCTTCATCACTTTCAGGTTCATGAAACTTTTTTAGATCAAAAATATTAAATATAGTTGAAATATTAAGTCCACTAGGAAACTCTACTTCATATGCATTACTTGAATCATGCCTACTCACAATTCGGCAAGGTCCAAACTTCTTCATTTTTAACTTGTTATAGGTACCTACTAGAAATATTTATTTTCTCAAGTGTACCATTAACTCATCACCAACCTAAAACTCCTTATGTTTCCTCTTCAAATCAGCCTTGGACTTGTATTGAAAGTTCATTTTATTGATGGGATTTTGTACCTCCTCATGTATATTCTTCATGTGTTCAACACAGTCTTCTACTTCTGCACTCTTCTTATCAACATTATCTATCTTTTTTAGATCTGAAACAACTCTTGGGTTGCTGCCATAAAAAATTTAGAATGGATACTTACCAATACTTCTATTCACTGAGTTGAACATTATATGCAAATTTTGCTTGAGGTAGAATCAAATCCCACCCTTTTGGCTTATCTCCAACTAGGCATCTTAGCAAATTACCCAAGCTTCTATTTACCACCTTTGTTTGACCATCTGCTTGTGGATGGTAAGCTGAAAAAAAATTCAAATCAGTCTTCATCTTCTTCTATAAGGTCCTCCAAAAGTACCCCACAAACTTTGTATCTCTATCAAAAACAATGCTCTTCGGAAGACTATGCAATCTCACTATTTCCTTGAAAAACATTTTGCAACATTCACAACATCATTAGTCTTATTGCATGGAATAAAATGAGCCATCTTGGAAAATATATCTACAACAAAAAATACTGAATCATGTCCCATTTGGGTCCTTGGAAAACCCAAAATAAAATCCATACTAATCTCCTCCCAGGGCCTCTCAAGTACTGGTAGTGGCTGATATAAACCTGTGTTCTGACTAGTTCCTTTTGCTACCTAACAAATCCTACAACCTTGCACAGATTTTATGGTATCTTGCTGCAACCGAGGCCAATAATATTTCTCTCCAACAAGTGCTATGGTTTTATCAAAACCAAAATTCCTTGGAAGTCCTCCACTATGTTTTTCCTTAATCAAATTCACTCTCATTGAGCTTATAGGAACACACAACTTGTTACCTTTGAACAACATACCATATTGGATTAAATAATCCAACCACTTGGTTCTATCACCAACAAAAGGCTCTTTGCAAGCCTTCCAATCCTCTCCAAAATCTGGATCCTCCTCATACAACTCCTTCAACTCATTGAATCGAACAACCTCAACCCGCATTTCAATCAACAAACCTTTTCTTCTACTCAAAGCATCTGCAACCCTATTAGACTTCCCACTCCTATTTTTCAAAAAAAAGTATAACTTTGCAAGAAATCTACCCATTTCATATGCCTTTGATTTAAATTCCCTTGACTACTCAAATATTGAAGTGCTTGATGATTAGTAAATAAAAGAAATTCCTTAGGAAAAAGATAGTGTCTCCACTTTTTCAATGCTTGCACAATAACATAAAATTCCTAATAATACATTACATATTTTATTTTTGCATCATTTAGCTTCTCACTAAAATAATCAATGGGTTTACCTTCTTTACTTATGACAACTCCAATTGCATTGCCACTTGCATCACAATCAACTTGGAACACCTTGTTGAAATTTGGAAGTGCTAAAACAGGTTGTTTAGTCACCTTTTCCTTCAACAAATCGAAGCTTCTTGCTACTCCTGTAGTCCATCTAAAATCCATTTTATTTCCTCTCATTTTCTCAGTTAGTGGTGCACAAATACTACTGAAATCTCTTATAGACATCTAAATTTAATCACTCCCATATGATTAAATTTACTCTCTTTTCATCTATCATGTTAAATATTAATTTATTAAATTAATATTACACCTTTTGTCTCATATCTGTAAAGTATTTAATTTAATAATTAAATGCTTTATCTTTCACCTTCTTCCTCTCTAAATTAAATAAATACACCAATTTATTTAATTCAGTCATTTTTTTTACCCTTTTGATTTAAAATCAATTTAAAATTCTTCATTCTCTCTCTCCTTGTCACATCCTCCATGATCTTGCTCTAATATGAATTAATTTAATTAATTCATGATTATGATGTGCATCCTCTTAATCAAATATTAATGTCACATCCTCCTACATTTTCCACTTGCCTCTAATCTTCCATTAATTATTCTAATCCAATATTTGCACAACCTTAACCAAGGTCATTAGCCATATTTAGCACCACCTTTTTAGTCAACCTTTGCATTTACCTCTTTTTAGCATTGACCCTCTTTTCCATGTGAATTTTTAATTCACATTTATTTATCCTAGATTCTATGGCTTCTAGAACCTTGGACTTGTCACATCATCCACATGTGACCAAGTCCCACCTTTTTGGAGCTCACCTTTTATCCTTTGGACTTTCCTAAGAATGTGAATTTTTAATTCACATTTATATCGCCAACCACCTCTCCTTTTCCTATGGATATTTTTGAGGAATTCCAAAATTCCTCAAATGTCTCTTTCATTCTCACTTGGGGACAAGAAATCCCTTTTTGAGAAAATCTTCTCACTCCCCAAGGTACTTGGAAGGTACTTGTCCTTTCTCCACCTCATGTACCTTTTGGCCACCTCACTTACGCCTCATCTCCTTTTAGCCACTTCACCATCCACATGTCAAGATGTGAGGGCTTGTGAGTTCTCAACCCACCATAGCCCTTCATCTTGACCTTGTTGGATGAATCTCAACCGTTGAATTCTCTAGAGAATTCAAATTCTTCTATAAATACCCCCTCCTCAAGGGCATTTTCAACACTTTCATTTTGAGTAACCTCATGTTGTCAATTTGCATTCTCAAGTATTCACTATCATTTAGCCATCCACTTTGATCATCTTGCACATTCAATCTTGCATCTAGCTACATCAAAAGCCATCTAAGGAGCACACAAATTCATCTAAATCAAGGGCCAATCAAGGAGTCTTCAACAACAAGGAAGGTATAATCGATTTACATTTGTATTTCATTTATTTTCCTTGTTTTATCACTCTTTAGGCTAATCTTTGAAGTGTTCTTAGTGTTTTATCACTTGCATTTTTAGTTATTTTGCACATTAGAATGGGGTAAAATTCTAAGGTACACATTTCTGGCACTCCCGGTGGGACCCACAAACGGGTTCTTGCATTTAACCTTCATTTTTGCTAAGTATTTTGTAGAAAAAGGTTGTAGAAAGGCGAAAGCACCCTCTGTTTTACTGCAGAAAGGCGGAAGCGCCCTCTGTTTTACTGCAGAAAGGCGGAAGCACCCTCTTTTTTATTGCAAAAAGGCGGAAGTGCCATCTCTTTTACTACAGAAAGGCAGAAGCACCCTCTTGTTTGCTGCAGAAAGGTGGTCACGCCCTATATTTGAAAAGTTGATTTTGGCTAACAGTTTGCTACAGTTAGGCATATATGTCATTTTGCTTAGAAGATCTTTTCTAACACTTTCTTGCAGTAGGGCATACAACTTTTCTTTTTCAAAATCTGATAAAGTTTCCTGCAGAGGGGCGGATACGCCCTTTTATTTTTGAAAGGCTCTTTTCCTCTAACATTTTGCTGCAGAAAGGTGGAAGCGCCCCTATTTTGCTGCAGAAAGGTGGAAGCGCCCCTGTTTTTGCTGCAGAAAGGCGGAAGTGCCCCTATTTTTGCTGCAGAAAGGCAGAAGCACCCCTGTTTTACCACAAAAAGGTGGCTACGCCCCAAAACAACACAGTTTGGAAGCATATTATGGCGTAATCGACCAAGAACGAAGGATAAAATAGCTAACATTTGCTTGCAGGGCCATCTATTTGATCAGATTTTTGAAAAATTATCCTTGTTGTTTGAACATAGTCTAATTAGGGGAAGTAACCTTTATTGCTTGCTATGTTTGTTTATTATTGTGTCACCCAAGGGGGCATTAATTTGTTTTCACTTTCCCCTTGCACTTTGTGTGAGCCTGGGGAGTAGTTGGAAACAGTTAGTGTCTTCTTTTTAGTGGGACCTGCTTGGGGATTTCATCACCCCAAGGGATGATTCCAACCACGCGTACCAGTGGGGTATATAAAGAGGGGAGAATGAAAGTTGTACCCCAATCCAGTCATGTCATAATTGGTGGAGCGTCGAAGCTAGGATGATACCTAGATAGACGTAAAGAGTTGGTCCGAGCCTTTTAGTATCTTGCTGGGGTTCTCGACTCACGCTTGTGATGGGCTGGTATTCACAGTTGTGCCTCACGTACCGAGAGTATATTGAGGACTCCCTAGAAGCCTTGTGCATCCTAGATTAAGACCTTTCTTGACCATACCCTTAACATTAATCATAGGATTATATTTGCTTGAAGTGTTTTCTTGTGAAAAACCCATGAAATCTTTGATACATTAGCCTTACTTTATCATTTTGAGTCTTTGCCATAGCCATTGCCATCAAAACCAAGCTTTTTCCTACTGCAGAAAGGTGGAAGTGCCCTTTGTTTTGCTGCAGAAAGGTGGAAGCACCCTTTGTTTTGCTGCAGAAAGGCAGAAGCGCCCTCTATTTTGCTACAGAAAGGCAGAAGCGCCCCTGTTTTACTGTAGAAAGGCGGAAGCACCCCTGATTTTGCTGCAAAAAGGTGGAAGCGCCCCTGATTTACTATAGAAAGCTGTCAACGCCCTTGATTTTACTGTAGAGGGGCGGATTTTCCCTCTTGAATACCCAAAATTGCCCCATTTGGATCCGTTTAGCCTCTAAACCATCATTTAATCATTTCCAACCATTATCTCATCATCCCAAGCCTCCGTTTCGTCACTTTAGGTCTCCCAAAACCTCCATTTGATCCGTTTAAACCTCCATCTTATCATTCCAAATCTTTGTTAACCATTCTAAATCCCCACTCATTCTCCACAATCATCTTCAATCCACCCAAAAGTCCATACCCTCACCTAGCGAACATCATAATTTTACCATTTACATTACCAAACACCACTCATAACCAAACCGCCTTAACCTTGTATTACAAAGTGGTTACCCAAATTGACCGTAGCACTTGAATTTGATTATTAGTTTTTAACTTTGACCCCAATCAATTCGCTTTCATCTCGAGGTGAATTTGGTGTCATAAGTTATCATCCTCGATCCAATCAATCCATTCTTATCTTAAGGTGGATTCGGTGCCGTAATCATCCTCTTAATCAATCAAAGCTCTAGGTCACTAAGGGTAACTTCCTTTGATCAAACTTAAGGTCTCTCTCACATCTTTCATCATCCAATCATACCCATCCAACCATCCAAATCTATCAAAACCAAATCATTCGATCAAATTGTCCAATCGATCAAATCACATCCGTTCAACCAATGCTATCCTATTGATCTTAATAATCCAATCCAATTCAATCAAAATCCAATCTTGCCAAATCCAAATCTGATCCCATCAAAATCTGATCCAATCCAATATATCCAGACAAAATCTGATCAAAATCCAAATCCTATCAAAATCACATCTCATCCAACTACAATCAAGTCATTCGGCAAAAATATCTTTATAATCCACCCATAGCACATTTGCATGCCCATTCAAACTAGGTCACAAGTTAAGAGACAAATGGAACAAAAAGGTCAAAATTCCCAAGCGAACATGTCTCAAGACCTTAATAACAATACAAATCCCACCAATGGTGCAAATATTGCTCAAGATCCTAAGAACCTCCCACAAGATCCTCATAATGGTACTTCATCACACTCCAACACCGAAAATCAGAACAACTCACCACACGGTGAAGAGAGTATGGCTAATCAACCTGAACTCACACTTGAGGAACATTTTAGTAATCCCGCCAATGTGCAAATGACTGACCGTCTGCTTGAAAAACATGGGGAAGAAATTTTGGCCCACCTAATTGAGAAAGGTGTCAAACCCCCCTCGAGTGTGGACTTGTCCAAATATAGGAGTTCCCCATTTAACATACTCCAAGGTTCAAAAAATGCACCAGAAGGTTCATACTTCCCCAATGTTCCTCCAGTTGAGGGTTGGCATTAACCTGAATTTGGCAATGCTGTTCTCTATTAGGTTAACTATCCCCCACACGTTTTGACCTCAATTATGGGAGGTCCTCAAGTGCCTGATCCCAATAATCCTTTTGCCCATGGTATGCCACAAAATGTTCCACAAACTCTGCCATTAACGTTAACAACACCCCCTCCTTCGAATCAACCTACAGTCAACACTAGGGGCACCCCCCTTTCCACATTGCCTCCACCTCCTGGGGCCATGCATCTACCATCATCCTCATATATGTCTCAACAACTTCACCAATCCAACGTTCCACCTCAATTACCTCCACAAGCCACATCCTAGCTGAACGTTTCGGGTGGTACCCAACAACCCCCTTTACAAAACGCTTCTACGCTACCTCAGCCATCTCATTAGCAACAACCTATACATAATACTTTGGCCTCTTCACAACAACCACCCTACCAACCACAAGGCAATCTATCTCGACCTATCACTCAGCCATATCCCCCTTTCTCGCATCCATTTTGCGTCCATAGAATCAACCACAACACAATATCCCATCTCGGCCCATACGACATTTGACATCACAACAACTCCCTCAACACTACTACTATCACAATCAACAACAATTTCACCAACAACTGCTTTATGCGACCTCCCAACAATCACAACAATACCTTCAACACCAACAAACCAATATGCATCATCCCATCCAAGCTCCTCAACAACCTACCCCACACTTTTATCAAACAAATTCGTACTATACCCCACAACAACAGCCCCCGTATCAACAAAATCCCCCGTCTTACTAGCAAGGCATATCATCATCGAACCATCCAAATCTGTATTTCAACAATTTGACGCTTTCTCAGCAGGATCCTTTATCATCTTATCTTCAATATCCCCCCAACCCGCCACCAGCTAGCTCGGATCTATTGGAAATCAAAGCTGCTCTGAAGGACCTTCAAACCGGGGCTACCAAACAATCATTCAAATTTGAAGACATATGCCCATATCCATTTGATCCCTCCATCTCATTAATTCCGTTTCCTAAACATTTTGAGATACCAAAGTTTGACAAATACAAGGGAAACAAAGACCCTAAGACTCACTTGCAGGAGTTTTACTCCCAGTGTCAAGAAGTTATGTACAATGACAACTATCTCTTGCGCTTGTTCCCACGAAGCCTGGCAAGCCACGCCCTGGATTGGTTCATGACTCTCGAAAAGGGGTCCATAAAAAATTTTGCAGACCTGTCAGAAAAATTTGTATCCTACTTCTCTTTCAATTTGGAGAAGGATACAGACACTTTATATCTCCTCAAAGAGAAACAACATGAGGGGGAAACCTTTACTAGCTACCTACAATGGTGGCATGCATTAGCAAGCTGAATGAAGACCCCTCTGAAAGAAAAAGACATGGTCACTCTTTTTGTGGAAAACTCTCATCCTGACATGGCCCATAATTTTAGGTTACATTGTGTCACCACTTTTGCCGAGATAGTGGAAAAGGGACCCATCCTTGAACATTCCCTTATTGCCAAAGGACACATCAAAATACATAGTCATGATAAAGAGAGGTCATTTGGCAATAAACCACGATTCTAGAACAAGAACAAGAATGCGGTAAATGATGGCGTGACAGACACTAAACACGTCCAAGTGGCTAATGCATCCCAAAAACAACAACCGTCTGTACCCAACGCCATATCTGTACTGCAGGGGGCACCTCGTCCTCCTCAACAGTCAAACCAGAACAATCAGGGGAACACCAAACTTCAATACGCTCAATTAGGAGAACCTCTGAGTGTTGTCTTTAATAAGTTGTTACAAATCAATTACCCCATCACATACCTTGTCACCAAACCATTTGACGAGTCCAAACCCAAGCCCGCATGGTTTAAGGAAAATGAGTATTGTGAGTTCCATAAAATCAAAGGACACTCTTTAAACAAGTGTCAGGGTCTGAAAAACTACATCCAAGATCTCATTGATCGAGGTGATATCAAGGTTGACCCCAGTCAAGCTTCATCATCCAATGCTCAATTACAGATATATCAAAACGCCTTTCCAAACCATAATCAAGGCCCAAGCACATCTAACAGTAACCCCCAAGGAAACAACACAAATAATGTGAGCTACAAGAATGTACCCTTCAATTACGAGGGTGTTATTCATTACATTGAGCAAGTGGAACCCCATGTATCCATGATACATGTTAAAGCCAAAGACCCTCAATGTGCTGTTACTACACGACGAGCCCGCATCATTGTCCCTGCAGCCTCTGCACCCGCCCAATCAACTCTGTAAGCTCTCAGTACAACATCCTTGATCACTTAAGAAAGACCCCTGCTCATATATCCATCTTGGATTTGCTTAAGTCTTCCCCGGTACATCAAGAAATCCTCAATAGAGCCCTGCAGGAAACCCATGTGCCAAATGACATCGACCCCACACAATTCCAAGCTTTGGTGGGACACTTGGCTTTATCTCACCAACTACACTTTAGCCAAAATGATATGAAAAACATCGATTTCAATCATAATCGCCTCTTACATATCGAAGTCGTGGTTGCTCGCCATAAAATAAAAAGAGTCTTGGTAGATAATGGCTCTGCCCTCAATTTGTGTACTTTGAAATTCATAAAACAGGTGGGGTATACTCAAGCGGATTTAAGTAACCAGATCATCACAATCAAAGCCTATGATAATGCAGAAAGAAATTCAGAGGGAATTATCAGTCTTCCTATCCAAGTAGGACCTGTGCTTCAATATACTATCTGTCATGTCCTTGATTTGGACTTACCATATAATCTCCTCCTTGGCCGCCCGTGGCTCCATGCTATGCAAGCCATCCCCACCACATACCATAAGTGCCTAAAATTCCCCGTCAATGGATAGGAAGTCACCATCTATGCTGACCCCCAACCATTTGAATATTGCCACGCTTTAGAAGTGTCATTTCCCCATTTACATTATTGTCCCGGGGTTGAAATGGGGGCATCCCACTCATCATCCGCTAATCCACCCTCCACCGTGATAACCACTCCATCCTCCACCACTGATCCTAAGGTCACCAAAGTCCAGATCATTGACAAAGGGTGTGGTGAATACGAAATGCATATGGCTCTCAATGTAGCAACCATGCCACCGTCACCACATGAGTATGGTCAACCTTCGCATGCTACACAAGAGGAAGACAAGACTATCACCTTCAGTGGTAAAAACATCCCTACCACCACCTTCAGATCCCCAAGTGTCAAGATAGATGCACCAGAAGAGGACATAAGCCAATGGGTCCACTGAGAAGAACCCCAGCCGAACCCTCCTCTAAAGGAATATTTTCAGGAAGCATATCCATGGTCAGCTAAGTTTGCAAAAAAATATAACTACCAAGGCAGGGGCCTAGGTAAAGAAGAACAAGGGCGGTTGCAACCTATTGATACACCAAAGTTACCAAAGAACATAGGCATTGGATACGATAAAAAATAGAAAAGTCCTGCAACATCATCTAATACCTCCAATAGTGTCACCATGGACAACAGCTCATTGGAAGACATACCCGAGGAGGAATCCATCATATGTGCGTACGATGACATCGATCACACCGACTTATCATCCATGTTGGAGTGCCTATCCGTCTGCACCATTAGCCTATCCCTTGGTCACCCTGAGCTTATTGATTGGGACCTACGTAATACCACACCTGTCAATATGTCTGCAGATACATATGTCAACCTTATGGGATTGGGGGAGGATGAACACTCCAGTCGAAAAAATAAGAATAAGAAAAGTAAAAAGTGGTCATCTAGTGAAAACCTCCCTGAGGCGCTTCTTGACCTTGAAAAAGTAAAAATAAAGGATGCATCCGATGGAAAAAACCTCGAACAGGTGCTAAAAGATAGAGATGTTCATCTTCCCCTTGTAGGAACTCAGTTATCTGCCTGATCATCCATTCTAATTGAAGAGACTCAAGAAGTTAATCTGGGTACTGCTGAAAATCCTAAAATCACCTATGTGGCTAAGTCACTCTCAGAACAGGAGTATCCAGTCATCATGCAGCTACTCCGAGAAGGAATCATCAACTTTGCTTGGTCATATTCAGACATGCTAGGCTTAGACCCTGCCTTAGTGGTTCATCATTTAGAGGTTCGCCTAGATGCCAAGCCTGTCAAACAAAAGCTCCGCAAAATGCACCCGCAGGTAGCGTTGTTAGTCAAAAAAGAATTGGAAAAGTTATTAGAGGCAGGTTTTATTCGGCCAATTGACTACTTTGAATGGATCTCCAATATAGTACCGGTTGCCAAACCAAATGGAGATATTCGGATTTGCACAGACTTTAGGGACCTTAACAAGGCCTGCCCAAAAGATGACTTCCCTCTGCCAAACATTGACATGTTGGTCGATCTGACAACAGGACATGAAATGTTATCCCTTATGGATGGCTTCTCTGGTTATAATCAGATTCAAATCGCACCTGAGGACCAACACAAGACCTCCTTCACAACATCTTGGGGCACTTTCTGTTACAATGTTATGCCCTTTGGTCTCAAAAATGCGGGGGCAACATATCATAGAGCGATGATGGTCATCTTCCATGACCTCATCCATATCATCATGGAGGATTATGTTGATGACTTGCTAGGAAAATCAAAAAAATGAGCAGAACATCCTACTGTCCTGAAGCAGATCTTTGAATGGTTAGAACATTACAAGTTGCGGCTAAATCCAAAAAAGTGTGTCTTTGGGGTTACATCAGAAAAATTGTTGGGTTTTATAGTCTCCCAAAGGGGTATTGAAGTTGATCCTGCCAAGGTAAAGGCTATTCTAGACATGCCACCTCCATGCAATCTGAAGCAGTTAAGAAGCCTTCAGGGGAAGATGTAGTCCATCCGTCGATTCATAGCCTAACTAGCAGATAAATGTCAGCCATTCACTCATCTTTTGAAGAAAGACTCCACCTTCCGATGGACCCAGCAGTGTCAGATGGGTTTCAATAAAATTAAGGAATATTTAGCTAATCCACCAATCTTAATGCCGCCTATTCCAGGAAAACCCCTCCTGCTTTACATCTCTGCCACTTCAGTCGCGCTGGGGGCATTGTTGGCACAACATGATGAGTCGTTCAAAGAGAGGGCAATCTACTATGTCAGTCGAACACTAGTTGGCTATGAGTTAAATTACTCCCCCATGGAAAAGGCTTGCCTTGCGCTAGTCTTCAGCATACAGAAACTCCGTCATTATATGCTTAGCCATCCAGTCAAATTAATCGCTAAAATTGACCCCCTGAAGTATTTGTTATCTAGAACCACTTTGACTGGCCGCATGGCCAAATGGGTCATGCTCCTAAGTGAATTTGACATAGAATATGTAGAGTGAAAAGCCATAAAAGGATAGTTCATCATTAATCAATTGGCTGAAGCACCATTAGTAGATGCCTACCCCCTAGACACTGAATTCCCAGATGAAGAAGTCTACACAGTTACAGAAGCACCAACTTGAACACTATATTTTGATGGCTCATACACTCATAACGGATCTGGGGCAGGAATTTTATTAGTTACCCCTCAAGGTGACTACATCCCAAAATCATTCAGGATAGCATTCCCATGTACCAACAACATCGCAGAGTATGAAGCCCTCCTCACCGGCCTCCGAATTGCAAAACAATGGCATATAACTCACCTAAAAGTCTTTGGTGATTCTTTGCTAGTCATTATATAGGTTAATGACGAATTCCTCACGAAAGATGATAAGTTGTTACCCTATAAACACATGGTGGATGATTTCAAGAAATATTTCACTTTCATACAGTTTGACCAAATCCCTCAGGTACAGAATAAAGCAACAGACGCAATGGCCACTATTGGTTCCCTGATTGACATGCCTAAAGACCGAACAGAATGTGAGTTTGTTGTTGAACAACTTTTAATCCCTGCATATGATGTTCCTGAGACTAATATGGTGTGCAATATTGTAGGTCCTGCCTCCCCTTGGTATCAAGACATATACACTTATCTCCATGATAATATCATACCCCGAGAACTCACACGCAACCAACACAAATCCTTTATCCATCGCTCTTCCCGATACATCATTGTTGGTGATACACTTTATTTTCGCGGGTATGATGGAGTCCTCCTTAGATGTCTGAATGAGACTAAGGCTCGCGCAACACTAACAGAAGTACATGGTGGTATTTGTGGAGCTCACTCAAATGGTATGGCTCTGGCCAAAAGGATCCTACGAGCTAGATATTATTGGCCTACATTGGAACATGATGCTTGTGAATTTTTGAAGAATGCCTTCCATGCCAACAACATGCAGATTTGATTCACGCCCCAGCACAAGATCTCCAGCCCCTCCTAGCACCGTGGCCCTTTTCTCAATGGGCATTCAACTTGATTGGCAAGATTTACCCACCATCATCCGATGACCATACATTCATAATTACCGCCATTGAATACTTCACTAAGTGGGTGGAAGCAATGCCACTCTCACAAATCACCTGTGTCCAAATCTCAAAATTTATCCTTTACCATATTCTTTGCAGATATGGTATCCCATCCACCATCCTCTCTGATAACAGAAAACCATTCAAGAACCAAGCCATGAAACACCTCTGCGACACCTTTCATATCCAGCATCGTTGGTCAACGCCTTATTACCCCTAGGGAAATGATCAGGTAGAAGCAACCAACAAGACCCTTATCTGCATCCTAAAAAAGGTTGTCAATAACACTGGATGAGATTGGCACCTCCACATTCACCCTGCCCTTTGGACATATCGTACATCCATCTGCACCCCGACAGGCGCCACCCCCTATTCTTTAGTATATGGCGCTAAAGCCATCTTGCCAATTGAAGTTGAGCTCCCATCACTGAGGATTTCTCTGAAGAATCTTATCAGCGAAGAAGATGCTCGTGTTGCATGACTTGTACAGCTAGAATTACTAGATGAACGAATAATAAAAGCCTATGATCACCTGCAAGCATACCAAAATCGCCTCAAACGTAATTACAATAAAAAAGTCCGTCCTAGACAATTCCAGGTTGGTGAGCTTGTTCTCAAAGAAAACCAACACACTCAACCGGATTGTGATAAAAAGGGAAAATTTGAGGCAAACTGGTTAGGGCCTTATATCATAGCCGCCAAATATGGATCTGGGGCCTATAGGTTGACTACTCTTGAAGGAGATCCCCTTGATGAACCCGTCAATATCATCCATCTGAAGAGGTTCTATGCCTAAGTCCGCTTGGTAACCCCACCTAAAAATTAGAAAATCAAAAAAAAAAATCATCAAAAAAGTAATAAAAAATCCAAAAAATAGTAAAGAAAAATAAATCCGTCCTATGGTGAAAACCACCTCTTGGTGGCGCCTTGGATAAGTATGGATGGTGAAAACCTGGTAACAGGCGTCATCCGTAGAGGGCTTAATCATTATCTACCTGACATCCTAGTTATTTTATGCTTTCATCCGCACTATCGTCCTCATCCACCTAAGCCTAGGCCACTTGGTATTTATTGATTGAGCATTGGACGACCCATCTTGCCTATCCCTCATCATGAGCATTTGAATATCCCTCTTTGAGCTTATGTCATTCATTCCTTTTGTCAGTTAGTCTGTGTCACCATATAGGATCATCTATCATGTCGGTCTCCATCTAGATCTCATCCTTCTGCACCACTTTAGTCCTTCATCGAACTACGTTGCCCCTGCGCTTTCACGTAGGAAAGGTTGGTCATTTGTTCCTCCCCTGGGGCATTTGTCTGTTGTGTTTTGTGTCTTTCATCATTGGTCACCATTGTCTTCTTTCTGCTTTATCCATGGTCTTTTTCCATCGAACTATGTTTCCTCTGCGCTTTCACGTAGGCAAGGTTGATCATTCGATCTGCCCCTGGGGCATTTTGGATCAACTTGTTTTGGTCCTCCATCACTTGGACTTCATCAGTCCTCTTTCCACTTTATCCATGGTATTTTTCCATGAACTACGAGGGCTCTGCACTTTCACATAGGCAAGGCTAATCTTTGATCGACCCCCAAGCCCCTAGGTCTTTAGGTTGTGTCTTGTCTCCCTTGTGTTGTGTCATCAAGCTATGACCTTATCCAGCTAGTTCTTAACAAATAAGATCCACTTGTATCAACAAATCCAATCAGTTTTGGATATCCTACATTATATCGATCTTTTCGCTTAGTATCCATCATAGGTCTCAACAGGATGCATCCTTCCTAACAGACCTCATCAATCCCATCTATCCCCTTGATCCTATGGCAAAGGACATTTGAAATTGATTGTGATCTTTTGATGCCTTTGGCTTTTGTTTATCATTTGAGCTCCCTATCATCACTTGTCAAGGCTGCCATAATACATCATATTATGGCATGTTTTGATTGGTCCACATAGGGGCATATCTTGATCTTTTGTTTGATTGTGTCTTCTTGGTTGTCCCGCATAGTACCCACCAAGATCCCCGAGGTCTTGTGTTATGTTGGGACATCCTTTTGTGCTTGTGGTTATCTCAATACTTGGCTTGACCAAGGTCTTTCTTTGTGACTTTGGGGTGTTGGGATAGCCTTCTTGTCTGTTGTATTTGTTTCATGCATTAGACACTAATACGCCTTGGTTCCACATACCCTGGCGCTGGGTGTCTTATGCTATAGCAAAAAAATCAGTGCTCTGAAGATGGAAAATTGTATTAGGATAGCATTTCATAATTATGACCATTGCATCACATTCATCCTATGATTTTGGTTGTGCAAATATTTATCCTCCATCCCCTACTCTTCTCAGGATACTAAAAGGTTTTTGACAGGTGCACACTCACACCATGTCCGCATTCATCTTCCACTATCACTTAGGACCCTATTGACACTCATCATGAAATAATTACATTTTAGATCCATACATTTGCACACTATCTTAGGTTCATCCATAATATCGCCACCTGCAATATCAAGTGTTAGGTCCACCATCAATACCGTCATGATACATCCATTACATATTGCATCACACATATTAGTCGAACATGCACATAACTATCATAAGCATATAAAACATAAGCATTTGTCGCATCATCATAAGCATATCCACATCTATCTCAAACATATATATCATACAACATAGGCATTCATCATACATGAGAACAAAAATCACCATACATTACATCTTGCATCACACACATTAGTTGGCATGCATAAAACCCCTCAAAAAACCATCATAAAAACATCCATACATATAACATCCACTACCATCAAATGACCATCCACATATGCATCAACACAATCATCTATAAATCTCAAATCCATCACACACATAAAACATGAGGTCAATAAGAGCTATCATATATAAATATACCATAAGTCCACAATACATCTCATAGTCAAGACTAACATATAATAATTCCGTCGATGTCATCACAATTTGTGACCATCATATACAAAAATCATCCAATCAAAACACCAGTACAAGGTCCTGCAAATATCCACTGCACCTCTGCACTATCCATCTACCCTGCACCTATCAAAAACATAGTATCTTGTCATCTACCAAATGAACTCCCCACATTTGTTCTCTGTGGAGAATCAAGTACTGCTCCCCTGCCTGGTGAAACCCCTGGTGAATCACTATAACCTCGGGTCCATGTCCCCAATGACTGGAATGGCGCTGGCCTCTGAGGTATCTGTTAGGTGTAACAGAATGTCCACTATGCCGGATTAGGAACCACATGATAATATGCAACCATCCAAAATCCTGCCTCTCTCATGTTCTCCTCTCGCTCCGCAACCTGGACCTAAGCAAAATTCCGCTCTTGACGATACC
>VDFB02086081.1:17846302-17859412 GCA_007258455.2 Sequoia sempervirens | reverse complement strand
AGGTTGATAAGGATAGATGGTGACGTGTGATGACAAGTGGTGAAGGATGATTTGGTTGGTAGACAAACTCACATCATTATTGTGAGTTGTGTGGTGATGATGTGGATGATAAATGGCAACAACCCGCAAGCCACGCAAAGTTTGTGTGGGCCTGTTGTCAGAGCTCACGGGATAGCGAGCTTTGGACATGTGTTTTGGTGGACCCCGCATATGACAAGCAGTGTATGGAGGGGATCTATGGTGAAAATTGTTTAGCGATTGATCAAATGGTGATCATCAGTCAATGAAGATAAATGGCATAGGATCAAAGGTAGTTCATCTGATGACAAGGTTTTACATATATGACAATGAATGAGGAATGTTGGATCATGGCATGAAGAGAAGATCAACAACCCAAATTCAAAGATAAGGATTTACAATGGCTACGATAGTGAGAATAAGGGTTTGGACTGCAAATCAACATAGACGAAGAAATTAGTTGGTCCAACTACACCAACGACCAACGTAAATGAAGATTTGATTTTCAAGGAAGTGGAATAAATTGCAGATGTGATCAAGATCGAATCAAATCGAATGGACAAGAGAATGCATTTAATGCATATCAAATTCTTGGGTTTGATAGAGAGCTAATTTGGGAAAATTCTCTATAACAGAATTAAATGTTGGGCAACTCGATGCAAGATATGGAAATATTTGGTAAAACCTATCATATATCTTAAGGAGGAGCCGGACAGTGGTGTGTGTGTGGCTCAAGGAAAAGAAAGCTTGCTGGTGAAGTTAGCATGTGAAGGAAAACCTTAATAGTAAGTTGGAGATAAAAGGGGGGTTGGGTGGCTTTGCAAGGGGAGTTGGCCTACCCAGATGCTTTAGAAATGTTTCCAAATTATTGAAGGCATATTTGTTGCAAGTGTTGCATGTAGCATACAAGAGAAGCCCATGAGCTTCAATATTTTGTAATCTTTCTCATATTTGAAGATAATATAAGTTGCAAATTTTCTCTTCCAAATTATGTTCTTGTTGTGTATTTGTTACCTTCATGTGTTATGTTTTGTGAGGTTTTGTAATTAGACCTAAAAGGGAGAGTCTCCCTTTTCATCAATGGTATCAAAGAAAGGTTGTCTTGAGTCTAAAAATAGAGCACCAAAGAGAGGCAGTTTACAGCAGGACCCGTGAATTGTGGGTGAAGATTAAAATGCCTTCAAGAATTTTCAGTCGTGGTAAATGTAGAGGAAGAGGTGCCAGAGGAAGGGATCCTCCTAGAGACAAAATTAGAGCCCTTAGAAGACAACTAGAAACCTTGCAGGAAGAGATCCATAGAAGAGAAGTGCATAGAGAAAGATATGATAGTAAAGATGAAACTGAAGAAGAAGAGGAAGAGGAAGAAAAAGATCAAATTGATCCTAGAGAAATCAAATTGTTGAGAGCAATATCAAACATTGGAAAGAAGCCAAAAATGGAGGTTTCAACCTTAAATGGAAGCCTAAATCCTAAGGAGTTGATAGACTGGATTAATGACATGGAGGAGTTTTTTGAATTTGAAGAGATTGAAGACCCTCATAGAGTGAGGTTTGCAAAATCAAAGTTAAAGGGCCATGCAAGCATTTGGTGGAAAAAAGTTCAGCTTGAAAGAGGAAGACAAGGGAAAGAAAAAATCTCCAAATGGGATAGAATGGTGGCAATAATGAAAAGACAATTCATCCCAGTAGATTATGAGTTGGAGCTGCTCAAAAAGATGCAGATCTTGAGACAAGGAACGAGGACGGTGAAAGAATACATGGAAGAATTTCACAAGGTCCTAATTCAAACTGGACATTTTGAGGCAAATAAGGAGAAGGTAGCTCGTTACATTAATGGGCTGAAATCTACCATACAAGAGGAGTTGGTGTTGGTGAGAATGACCACCATTGAGGATACATACCAATTTTCATTGAAAGTTGAAGAAAGACTAAATAGAAAATTTGAGAGCAAACAAAGAGGAAGAGGTCATGGTGGAAGAACTGAACGAAGAAGTTATGATGGGAATCATAAAAATAAAAAATTTGAATACCAAGATAGAAGCCAAAAATCATAAATCAAAAAATTATCACCCTCCAAGAGATCAAAATCTAAGAGGTAGAGGAAGATCGGGGAGAGGATTCGAAAGAGGTGGCTTTCACGGAACCTATTTTTGATAAAGTGAAGTGGGGCATAAAGCTTATGACTTCCCTCACAATCAAGAAAGAACCAATAGAATACCTGAAAATAAGAGTAGATGAGCAAAGATCAATGAGGAGGATGCATGCTCATAACATTCTGAAGAAGCGGAAGGAGGTGAAGTCCCGATGACAAGAAGAGCATTGTTGAATGAAGAAGATGAAGCAGTTCAAAGAAAGATATTATTCAAGACAAGATGCAAATGCAAAGGGAAAGAGCTTGTAATGTCATCATAGATAGTGGAAGCACGGATAACTTGGTATCCAAAGAAATGGTGATAAAATTGAATCTAGAAAAAAGGAAGCACCTGAAACCATACCAAATATCTTGGGTACAAGATAATCAAAAGCTTTTGATAAGTGAACAATGTTTGGTAAAATTTAAAATAGGAGGATATTTTGATGAAATATTGTGTGATATAATTCCTATGGATGCATGTCATATTTATTTAGGAAGGCCTTGACAATATGATAGGAAGGCAATGCATGATGGTTGTGCTAATACATATACCATGGTTAAGGATGGTGTGAAGCATAGATTGAAGCCTTTGAAAGAAGACTTGGTTCAAGTTTGTGATAATGCAAGGGTTTGTTTAATTAATGCAAGAAAATTTCTAGATGGTATGAGGCAAGAGAAAGTTTTTTTTGCTTTGATTCCTAAAACTAATAGTGAAAATGTGGAAGATGTTCCTGTGGAGGTTGCAGATTTGTTACAAGAATTTCCAAAAATTGTTTCAGACAATGCACCTGAAGGCCTACCACCCATGAGGAAGATAAGTCATCAAATTAATTTAATACTAGGACCAAGTTTTCCTAACAAAGCAGCCAATAGAATGTCTCCATTCAAGAGTGAAGAGTTGAACAAGCAAGTTCAAGAACTATTGTAGAAAGGCTTGATTTGAGAGTGCCTAAGTCCTTGTGTAGTGCCTGTTGTTTTGGCAGCAAAGAAAGGAGGAGAATGGAGGATGTGCATGGATTCAAGGGCTATCAACAAAATCACCATCAAATACAAATTTCCATTACCCAGAATGGATGATATCATGGACTATTTGAGTGTAAGAAAATACTTCACAAAGATTGACTTGTAGAGTGGTTATCATCAAATACGAATCCGAGAAGGTGATGAGGGGAAAACAACTCTCAAGACTAAGGAAGGTTTGTATGAATGGTTGTTCATGCCTTTTAGACTAATCAATACTCCTAGTACGTTTATGAGGTTGATGAATGAAGTACTAAAAGATTTTTTTGGGAAGATTTGTTATTGTTTATCTAGATGATATATTGATCTTTAGTAAGACACTAAATGAGAATATGTTGCATATCATATTTGTTTTTGAAAAGTTGAAGAAAATTTGCTCATTAACTTAAAAAACTATAGCTTTATGAAGAGGTAATTGGCATATTTTGGTTTTGTTGTTTAAGGAGAAGGTCTCAAAATGGACCCAGAAAAGGTGAAAGCTATTTTAGAATGGCCTACACCTAGAAGAGCCACTGAGGTGAGATCATTTCATGGTTTGGAAAGTTTTTACAGAAAGTTTATTAGAGGTTTGATGGTATTTGTGCACCACTAATGAGCAAAATGAGAGGAAATAAAAGGATTTTAGATGGACTACAGGAGTAGCAAAATTTGTTGAAGGAAAAGTGACTAAACAACCTGTTTTAGCACTTCCAAATTTCAACAAGGTGTTCCAAGTTGATTGTGATGCAAGTGGCAATGCAATTGGAGTTGTCATAAGTAAAGAAGGTAAACCCATTGATTATTTTAGTGAGAAGCTAAATGATGCAAAAATAAAATATGTAATGTATTATTAGGAATTTTATGTTATTGTGCAAGCATTGAAAAAGTGGAGACACTATCTTTTTCCTAAGGAATTTCTTTTATTTACTAATCATCAAGCACTTCAATATTTGAGTAGTCAAGGGAATTTAAATCAAAGGCATATGAAATGGGTAGATTTCTTGCAAAGTTATACTTTTTTTTGAAAAATAGGAGTGGGAAGTCTAATAGGGTTGCAGATGCTTTGAGTAGAAGAAAAGGTTTGTTGATTGAAATGCGGGTTGAGGTTGTTCGATTCAATGAGTTGAAGGAGTTGTATGAGGAGGATCCAGATTTTGGAGAGGATTGGAAGGCTTGCAAAGAGCCTTTTGTTGGTGATAGAACCAAGTGGTTGGATTATTTAATCCAATATGGTATGTTGTTCAAAGGTAACAAGTTGTGTGTTCCTATAAGCTCAATGAGAGTGAATTTGATTAAGGAAAAACATAGTGGAGGACTTCCAAGGAATTTTGGTTTTGATAAAACCATAGCACTTGTTGGAGAGAAATATTATTGGCCTCGGTTGCAGCAAGATACCATAAAATCTGTGCAAGGTTGTAGGATTTGTTAGGTAGCAAAAGGAACTAGTCAGAACACAGGTTTATATCAGCCACTACCAGTACTTGAGAGGCCCTGGGAGGAGATTAGTATGGATTTTATTTTGGGTTTTCCAAGGACCCAAATGGGACATGATTCAGTATTTTTTGTTGTAGATATATTTTCCAAGATGGCTCATTTTATTCCATGCAATAAGACTAATGATGTTGTGAATGTTGCAAAATGTTTTTCAAGGAAATAGTGAGATTGCATAGTCTTCCGAAGAGCATTGTTTTTGATAGAGATACAAAGTTTGTGGGGTACTTTTGGAGGACCTTATAGAAGAAGATGAAGACTGATTTGAATTTTTTTTCAGCTTACCATCCACAAGCAGATGGTCAAACAAAGGTGGTAAATAGAAGCTTGGGTAATTTGCTAAGATGCCTAGTTGGAGATAAGCCAAAAGGGTGGGATTTGATTCTACCTCAAGCAAAATTTGCATATAATGTTCAACTCAGTGAATAGAAGTATTGGTAAGTATCCATTCTAAATTTTTTATGGCAGCAACCCAAGAGTTGTTTCAGATCTAAAAAAGATAGATAATGTTGATAAGAAGAGTGCAGAAGTAGAAGACTGTGTTGAACACATGAAGAATATACATGAGGAGGTACAAAATCCCATCAATAAAATGAACTTTCAATACAAGTCCAAGGCTGATTTGAAGAGGAAACATAAGGAGTTTTAGGTTGGTGATGAGTTAATGGTACACTTGAGAAAATAAATATTTCTAGTAGGTACCTATAACAAGTTAAAAATGAAGAAGTTTGGACCTTGCCGAATTGTGAGTAGGCATGATTCAAGTAATGCATATGAAGTAGAGTTTCCTAGTGGACTTAATATTTCAACTATATTTAATATTTTTGATCTAAAAAAGTTTCATGAACCTGAAAGTGATGAAGGTACCATAGGTTAAACAATTCATATACCAGCACCTACTATAGAAGAGGAGAGAATAGAGACAATTTTGGACAGTAAGGTGAGTAGGAGTACTAGGCACAAACAATACTTTGAGTACTTGGTCAAATGGTTTGGAAGGCCTGTTGAGGACTCATCTTGGTTGTCAAAAGCTAAATTTGAACATCTTGGTTACCCTCTTGAGAAGTGACAGGGTCACTTTTCTTCTACCTTGGGTGTCTGATGCAGGAGCTTCCATGGTGGACTGGCAATACTGTGTCACCAAAAATAATTTATTTTGCTTTGTTTTATTTCAATAAGGGCCAAGGTTGTGAGGAGTCATGGGATTCCAAGTTTTTCTAGCTTAAGTTATGGGGTTCTAGAGTTTCATAACCTCCCGACTTAGTAACTTTGAGGCTCTAAGGTTCAGGTTTTTAGCGACTTAGCAATTTCTCTTTGTTGTCAGTGTGTTGCGGGTTTTTAGAACTTTGTAACCTCTGACAAGAGGTTCTAGAGTTCAAGTTTTTAGCAATGTGTGATGGAAGGCATATGGTGGGACCCAATAGGTTGATAAGGACAGATGGTGACGTGTGAGGACAAGTGGCGAAGGATGATTTGGTTAGTAGACAAACTCACATCATTGTTGTGAGTTGTGTGGCGATGATGTGAATGACAAATGGCAACAACCCACAAGCCCCACAAAGTTTGTGTGGGCCCATTGTTAGATCTCATGGAATAGAGGGCTTTGGACACATGTTTTGGTGGACCCCGCATATGGTAAGCAGTGTATGGAGTGGATCTACGGTGCAAATTATTTGGTGATTGATCCAACGATGATCGTCAGTCAGTGAAGATAAACGACATAGGATCAAAGGTAGTTCATCTGATGACAAGGTTTTGATGATATGACGATGAATGAGGAATGTTGGATCATGGCACGAAGAGAAGATCAATGGCCCAGATTCAAAGATAAAGCTTTACAATGGCTACGACAATGCGAATAAGGGTTTGGACTGCAAATCAACATAGAGGAAGAAATTAGTTGGTCCAACTGCACCAACAACCAATGTAAATGAAGATTTGATTTTCAAGGAAGAAGAGTAGATTGCAGATGTGATCAAGACTGAATCAAATCGAATGGACAAGAGAATTCATTTAATGCATATTAGATTCTTGGGTTTGACAGAGAGCTAATTTGGGAAAATTCTCTGTAACAAAATTAAATGTTGGGCAGCTCGATGCAAGATATGGAAATATCTAGTAAACTCTATCAAATATCTTAAGGAGGAGCTAGATAGTGGTGTGTGTGTGGCTCAAGGAAAAGGAAGCTTGCTAATGAAGTTAGCATGTGAAGGAAAACCTTAATAGTAAGCTAGAGATAAAAAGGGGGGTTGGGTGGCTTTGTAGGGGGGTTGGCATACCCAGATGCTATGGAAATTCTGCCAAATTGTTGAAGGCATATTGGTTGCAGGTGTTGCATGTAGCATACAAGAGGATCCCATCAGCTTCAATATTTTGTAATCTTTCTCATATTTGAAGATAATATAAGTTGCAGATTTTCTCTTCCAAATTATGTTCTTGTTGTGTATTTGTTGCCTTCATGTGTTATGTTTTGTGAGGTTTTGTAATCAGACCTGAAAGGGTGAGTCTCCCTTTTCATCAAGATATATGTTTGGGTAAATTATAGAGATAATCTTATTGAGTCTATGTATGATTGACTGGCAACAAGGCTCTGTCCAAGGTTGGCTCAAAAGGTTAAATCAAACTATGTAACTTAATACAAACTATTGTTATCTTCTTACTTTTCCAAGGAAGGGAATGAATCCTATGCACACACTTAAATTCCTTTGATTTTTTTGTTATTTTTGTTAATTATACTATTTTGTGGCTTGAGAAAAATTTTGGATTTATTGAAGTTGGAAATTCTATGTTTAAATTCTTATTTATTTCATAGATTTTTTTTAATTTTGTTGTTTTTTTTTGTTACTAGGTGTTTTTTAGTTTCACAACATGCCCCATTTTTCTTTTGGAAAATTAAGTGTGTCCTTCCTCTGGCTTAGTTCTAGCTTTCCTAACAATGTTGGTAATTCATCCAGGTCCACCAAACTTCAAATTCAATCACCGTAATGGTCAAAATCACTTGGTAATTTATCATAAAAGAAAAACCCAAAAATATGGTATCTCAAATGGTTGAAATTCCATCATGGATGGAAAAACACTAAAAAATAACATGAGTTACCTTTTGGAATTTTTGAAAATACTAAAAAATAAGCAAGTTATGGCTTAGTGGGTGTTTTGTACCTTATTGGATAAAATGTGCAATAGCACTCAAAATCCCCTCAAAAGTGCAATAGCACCCAAAATTCTTGAAATCGTCCAACAAGACATCTAAAAGGACATCTGATAGCACTCAAAATTCCTAAAATTTTCCAACAAGACATCCTGTAGCACTCAAAATTCCTAAAAATTTCTAATAGGACATCGAGTAGGACATCCGGTAGCACTCAAAATTCCCAAAATCTTCCAACAAGACACCCAATAGCACTCAAAATTCTCAAAAAAAACTTCAACGGTATATTTTAACAAGCTTTTTTAAACATTTAAAATGCCTCAATTTATCAAATGGTTAAATCAATTTATAAAAAATTTAAATGACTGGGCCCAAATTTAAATTCGTGAAGAAAAGGATAATTTTCTAAAACCTATAAGTTGTTTGAAATAATTTGCTAAAATGATGGAATTTTTTGTGAATGTTTAAAATGTGAATAAATTTTCATTTTCGTGGGAATACAACTCCCAAACATTTTATTTTGAGTTCATGTGGAGGATTAAAACATAAATAAACATGTTTCAATTCATTGAAAATATTAATGTCTTTGTAAATTTAAATCTAAAGTTACAAATTATAATTTTATGGGTTTATTTTATAAAGATTAGGTTGTTTGATAAAGTTAAACTATTTCTTTTGTAGGTAATTCAAATTGTAGCCAACTAGAATTTTAATTACTAGTCCATGTTACACAACTTTCTAAAGAGAACATATGTTACAAAATATTCCAAGTGTCAATTGTAATTGCTAGCATCACCCATGTGATGAGTTTAATCTACTACTATTGATTTTTTAGGATGGATCCTAACCATTGACCATTTTTAATTGATTTTGTGAGTGTTATGTCTATGAATAGCCTAGAAGTGTTTATTTAAGGAGAGACACAGAAACAAAAGAGCTTTAAGAGCTCATTGTTAGAAATTTTATAAAAAGTAACTAATTGATCTAAAATCCTTAGGGATATTAGACCAGGCCTAGAGATTGGTGATTAATATTGTGGAGCCTATAGTTTGAGAATAAATAATGTTAGTTCACTTTATGATTTCCTGTTTCTTGGATAGTGAAATTGTTAGAGTATAGTTGTAAAGATTGTAATGCTAATATGAAATAAGGTCATTCTAATTATGAACCTAACTGTAATTTTTCATATTCCTCTAAAATATCAAGTTGTTGCACTAAAATTCAAGTGCACTTGAAGCATTTCTAAGGGTGATAAGTTCTCCTTTAAAAGATTGCACCATTTGTGTGTAATTGTGAAAGGTTTTGGTGAAGCACAGACTAGATAAATAATATACAATTTTGAATTATATTTGTGCATGATCACTGTGAACTTAGATTTCCTAACCTTTTTCTTTTTCAACCCTTTCTTCTTTTCATTTTCTTTTGAGATTTGAAATCCTTAAAATTCAAAAAAATTACATCAAAGTGCATAAAAAATATGATGATAAGAATTGTGTTGAAATACATAAATATAATCAGATTAAAGATCATTGAACACTAGTTAAGGTTAATTTTTGAATCTAACAATTATCTTCAAAATCTAACCTAACTTGCAATTCTAGTGTGTAAGTCCCTTTGTGAAAATAGTTTCACAATGAACTTAAGTAAACACTTTGCACAATCGAGACTTGACTAACAAAGCCTTGGGATGATTAAATTTTATCTCAGAGTTTGATTTTATTTCAAGAGAGGTAAAGTTATTTGTGAATTTTATTTGTGTAATGTGTGACTAAAAATATCACCCACCATAAGATGACCCCCTTTGAGCTTATTGTCTCCAAAAAAATTGGCTTTAATTCTTATTCATGGATAATGCCCAAAGTTTTCCACCTAATAAGGTGGCCTTGAATTTTAATCCTCTTACCACCAATTTGAAATGTAAAAAATTCGATTTCTAATACTAAGTTTTCATCCTTGAGTTCCCTTAGTAAGTTCTTTGAATCAAGCCACATTTGCCTCATTTTAACATAGAAAAATGGAAATCAAAGCTATTCATTTTATATTTTATGTCTTTAATCAAGGATGAAATCCAAACATTTCTTAAAAAATATATGTGAGATATCTTCCACCCCAACTTCTTAATTTTTTTTATTTATTCATCAACAATAACTTTAATAATAGATGTTTGATTTCCAATGGCTATCACTAATGAACCATTTCCTTTTATGTGTTTATTTGGAATTTACAAAGTTCTCTAACTTTCTTTAAGATCCTCTCCATACCTCTCCCCACAACCCCCAATTCATTTACACACATTTTTCATATCATTTTAATCCTTTATTCACCTCCCACCCTCTCTATTTCCATTGTCGAATTCATAAACCTTGTGTTTATCCATTTCCTGTTATTTTCCATAAGAAATTCTATCAATAAAACTCCACTTTGAAAATTTTAAACCTTATCCCATCCTCTTTTATTTTGATTAATCCTTCATTAAGCCATTTTTCCATTTTAGTGTGTTTCAATCACCCCTTTATTTATGCAAGCCATTATTTTTTCACCTTTGAGATTGTTATCCATTCCCATATCAAACCCTCACTTGAATTCTTTAAATTTATGTTTCCTTGTTATATTTATCATCTTTATAGTCTTAAAATATATTTTATTTTAACCATCACCTTATTTCCAAAACCTTTGTCCCACCCTCCATAATGCCCACATTGAAAATGACCTAAACTATCATAACAATCAAAGATTTTTTATTTTTTAGTTTGTTAGTGAATAGGAAATTTAGATTTTTCCATGGCTAATTGAAGCATGAGTGAGAGCCCTATACTTTTAATCTCCCCTTACCTCTAATAAGAAAAAAAAATATTAAGAGAGTGAATTATATAGTTCTCACTAGAGATTAATCTAACTTTTAAAATTTTAGTATTAATTAAAATTTAGAAAAAATATCACATAATAAATTTCTTATCATTCCTTATATAGTTATTTCTTCTTATTAAATGATATTCTCAAAATAGACTTATGCAACCCTCCACACTAAACAACACTTGATCTCTTTAACCATTTATATATTTAATTTCTTTAGTGCCTCATTTTAACCTCATATACCATTAGATATTATAATATTTTCATATACAATGTTTATTTTTTGTTTTCGAGATATGGTGTCATGATTTCCAAATTTAGACCTTAATTTATCCATTACATGACAGTTGTTTCCATATAGTAATGAGATTATCATTAAATTATACTCTTCTAAAACTTTTCATTGACATTTTCCTTTACCATAGGTGAAACCAATTTAATGGTTAATTTTTTTTTATGATATTTAAATTCACTCTCAAAAATCATGTTTGAACCCATGAATTATAATTATCTATAAATGATTTCAACAAATGTAAAAAATTAAAAATTAAAAATTTTATATAAATCAAAAAATATTATGTACTGTAGTCATATATCTACAAATAACACCCTTCATGAGAGGAAGCTAAAAAAACTCAAAATCAAACTTTCAAAGAGGCTAACAAACCCAGCCTTCCCCAAAAGGTGCAGAGACTCGATTCTTTTTGCCACATCTTTCCAACCATAAGACCATGCATATTTTTTAGTAAGCTAGTCTCTCTTTATTATTTTCGGTCATTAAATCCACCAGAGCATCAATTGACATGTTATCCAACAAGTTGCATCACTCTACACTTGGAATTAGCCTCTTCTCTATGTGTAAACTTATGGAATTGGTCAGACACTTCCTCTCATGCAAGATCAGAAACAGGTCTCAAACTTTGAAGCAGATAAAAAACAAAAGAAGTTTACCGCACTTTCCAAAAAATATCATCCCTCTATCTTCCATCGCCATCCCGAGTTTTTTACTCACCCATCTTCCTCTCTCTCCTCTCTGATTCTCCTGCCCACCTCGCAGATCACTCAACCCAACCACATGCCTTTCTCCACTCCCCCAAATCTCCTCCCAATCACCATTCTCAACCCACCCGTAACCAGCTCTGCTCAACCCTCCAATTGTCTGCATCCAAAAACTTCGAACCATTCAAAAATCTTGACGCTACAGCCATCAAAAGGAAATGATCCTAACCCCATCTCTCAGCCTGCACCCAACGACATCTCCCCATACACCTCTCCTCTTGCACCTAGCGACATCTCTCCTTACTACTCGCACCCTTCTACCTTTCCAACTGCTCTTCCCCTCTCCCCTCACTTACCTACGCAGTCCTCTGCAACCTGCCAATAATTTTTAGTTGATTTGAAGACCCGACCCATACATGAATATGTGCAGTCCTCCTCTGTGACTCACCTACTAGTGTTAGACGATCTGAAGTTGAACGTGTAGTCTCCAGAAACCTCCATCCATGCCTGGTGTGACCTCTAGCTGCAACTAGATAGCAATGGTCTCCTTCGTTCTTTCCCACATATGTTCGAACATCTATCTTCTCAGTCCTTTTCTTCCATTATTGGCGATTCCATCGCATCTCCTAAAACCTACTCCCCTTGAGCCACCCTATGTTCCTTTCCACACTACCGTGAGGATTGGGATGGGACATCTCAATCTTATCATAGCCAACAATAAAATCCCCATAAGAATCATGATCTATCTCTCACCTGCCTTCTTAGCCTCTACAACTCCCCTCGATCTTATCCCGAATGAATCAACCATAATTCCTTACATTGGGTTCAAGATTGGGAAAACAAATTAGTTGTCAACCTTTCAGATATACATCTTGACCCCCTAACCTTTAATATCTTAAGAAAATACCTAAACTTTGCTATCACCCCTTGTTCCATTCCTCATATGGACTTCTTAATTGAAATTGAAAAAGTAGTCCAGTCCCTCCCCGATGATTTAGCCAAAGAAATTCATCAAGATTACTTTGTCACCCTAAGTCTAGAATGATCTCCTCATTGTTAAGGTTGACAAAGTTAATGCCTTAGTCATTGATGAGAGCTATTTGTGTCCCATTTTATGTTATATTTTATGTCTTTTTATGCACCTTCATACTCATCCCCACATTCCATTTTCATTCAATATCTTACCATTTTGTCATTTTAAGTTGATTATGATTTAATATATATAAGTGATACTTAATATAGTTTTTGGATAAAAATGTGGAAAATAATCATTGGTTGTCTTTATTAATATGCATTGTTATTTTATGCCTTGGAATATATATCTTGCAGCATGTTTCCTGTCATCTTCAGTGCAGGAACTTTCTTGTTACTTATTATTGCCATGTAGACTCTTACCACATCAGCTCAATGCCACAACCACATCTACCAAGGCATCCTTAAGAGGCATTGAATCTGTTTTATATGGTTTC
>VDFB02086081.1:17765551-17846202 GCA_007258455.2 Sequoia sempervirens | reverse complement strand
TTTGTCAATTTTTCTAGATTTACCAATTCTTCTAATGCCAACACCTTGGAATCAAATCTCGTAGATAAGGATCTTAATATTTTATCAATAACAAATGCATCATCAACATCTTCACCAAGTCCTCTTATAATATTTACAATTTCATCAACACGAAGAAATATGACGCTATCTCTTCATCTTCTTTCATTTTAAGGCTTTCAAACTTCCTTCTATGAGTTTGTAACTTTGCTTTCTTCACTTTGGCATCTCCTTCATATATATTTTGAAGTTTGACCCATATTTTTTTTCTAACTTACAATGCATGGCTTTTGTGAACTCAGAATCTCTTAAACTACAAAGAAGAGCATGCTTGGCTTTGGCATTATTTTCACTTCTTTTCTTTTCAGCTTGATCCGTTGGAGGGGTTAATGGAGGTGTATAACCATCTATTACAGATTTCCAAACATCAAACCCAAGAGTATTCAAGTAAGCTTCCATATTAATACTCCAGAATGCATAATTAGTCCCATCAAAGATGTGGGCCTTGACTATATTATTATATACCATGTGTGCTCTTTAGGATCTCCCTTCAAACGGTTAGGCTCTCTCCAAAGGAACTGGCTCTGATACCAATTGAAGAGAAAAAATATATACTAAGAGGGGGGTGAATCAATATATTAACAAATTTTTGCCCTCTCACCTTTGATCAACTTTAAACTCTAACACAATATCAACTATGCAAGAATATAACAATATGAACAAGTTGACACCAAGATTTTATGTGGAAACCCTTACGGGAGAAAACCATGGTACAAAATTATGTACTTTATAATAAAATAGGTTTACAATGATAGTAGGCACCAACCTCTTAATCAGTTATGTAGGCATCAACTCCTTCTTGCAAGGTACCAACCTTGACTTTCTTGACTAAAAATTTCAAATGTAGAATGAGATCTTTCAATAGATCTGCTTCATGCTTCAATCTATCCCTTCTATGTGATGTATGCTCTTCTTTTAGGCTCACACAAGAGATACTTTTGCACTTCTATACTCAAACTTTACACACTCATAATTCAAATCTGATTTTTGAATATACATGTATACTGGCCAAGCATTGTAACTTTTCACTTGAGCAACATGTCCTTTTTGAATCTTCCTTTTGAAATCTAATTTTTAATCTTTATTGTTTATCTTGAAAATTTGCACTATTTGGACTTTTCACAAATTTGATTTTATCTTAACAAAAGAAATCACACCCCTTCATATAATAAATATTTTTTGTTTTTAGGAAATCTGATTTAGCATTATACAAACAAATCATACCACTTCATGCTGGAGGCACTTCTCTTTTGAATTGAGTCACACTTCTTTAGCAATTAATCACATCTCATCATAATTACTTTTTGGCTTATGATAAAACTGATGTAAATATTAAATCGTATCATTTGTTGAATTGTACCTCTTCAAAGATAAAACACAGAACTTCATTTAATCATCTTTTTTTCTATAGATAATTTTAAAGTTTGCATTTTTGATATGGATCACATTCCTTCATTCATGAAGCACTTCACTTCAGATCACATCTTTCCATAATTATTTGTAATCAATATTTGTTAACAAATTCTTAATGATCAGTTTTTATCGATGCTCCGGCTGTGTGGCTTCTTCCCAAGCTTGAAGTATGTAATTAACTATCTTTTGGATACCAAGTTCATGCTTTACCTTTAAGATCAATTAGACTTCATCTTCGTATTTACATCGATCTTTTCGAGTATTGTGAATCAATGTTTTCTTATGATCTTTCTGTTCAAGGTTGTCATGTTATTTATGATGTCGTTTTGCTCAAAAAAATTGTAAGGTAATCACTTACATATAAATTATACTTTCAATCATGTTGATCTTCATGTTGTTGATCTTCATGAATATGTTCTCTTCATGCTTTATTTTGATATCAATGACAATATTTCCAACAAATTTTTTCTTTCATAGCTTCCATCCAATGTTCATCTTTACATGCTTCACTTACAATCTTTGGTTCAACCTCAGAAAGTAGACACAAATTTACTTCACCTGCAACAACTTTGTTTCTTGTCAATACTCCTTTTGTCTTATCTCCAATGATCTAACTTTCTAAATGATTCCTCTGCACATATCTAGGTGTCTTAAGGGACACCACCAGAGCTTCTTCTTCTCTTTCATTCTCTTCATTATGCTTCACTTGCTCATCCTTTTCTTGTTCTTCCACAATTTCTTCAATTCTTACGCAATCAGGTTCATCAAATACATATCCATCCACATCAATTGAATTCTTTATTGTTTCATCAACCTTGAAATTTGTACTTTCTACAATCTTTCTATGTCTTCTATTAAAACATATGTAAGCTTTTCTTTTAGTAGAATATCCAAGAAAAATGCCTTCATCACTTCTTGCATCAAACTTTCCCAAAGTTTCTTCATCTCTTATGATATAACATTTGCTTCCAAACACCTTGAAATACTTAATAGTAGGAATTCTTCCGCACCATAGCTCATAGGGGGTCTTTGTATTGGTTTCTCTTTCTTGAACTCGATTGAATACATAAGCAGCAGTATGAATAGCTTATCTCCAATAAAATCATTGTAAACCAGCTTCAATAATCATTGATCAAGTGGCATCTTGAATTATTCTGTTGTTTGTTTCAACAACTCCTTTCTACTGAGTTCTCAAAGAAAATCATTGTCTTTTTATTCCATGCACTTCACAAAACATATTAAACTCATGGGAGGTGAATTCTCTACCTCTATCCAACCTTAAGCATTTTATCCTCAAATTTACTTCATTTTCAATCATGTCTTTGAATGTCTTGAATATATCTAATGCATCATATTTATCTTAAAGAAATATAACCCATGTATATCTAGAATAATCATCAATCAAAAGCATAAAGTACCTTTCACCTTGTAGAGTTCTCACTCTTGTAGGACCACAAAGATATGTATGAATTAAATCTAGTAGTCCAGTAGTAGATTGTTCTTTTGATCTGCAGTGACTTCTTTCTTTCCAAACTGATAATTCCTACAAATAACATTAACAAGCTTTGTAATCCTTAGTAAATCTCTCACGGCCTAAACTTCACTAATCCTTTCCAAGTTATTAAAATTCATATGACACATTCTTTGATGCCACAACCAACTATCATTAATCTGAGTCATAAAGCATCGTCCATCAACACCCTCAAGTTGATAGATATTTCCTTCAGATTTCTTGCTTGCATCAATCATTGTTCTGGATCTCACATCTCTCATCCTCAAATAAAAGATTATATCCTTTACTGCACGTTTATCCAAAACTTAAGAGATTATGCCTTAAACCCTTAACATAGTAGACATCATCAGTATTATGCTTTCCATCAAAACTTACTGAACCTATCCCACAAATTTTAGCACTAGTATCATCTCCAAAAATAACCAAGCCTCCATCATATTTTTCAAGTTTAACAAACTTACTCTTATCACCAATCATGTGATGTGAACAACCACTATCAACAACCCAATAGTTATTTTCCTATTTAGCATGTAGGGAAAAGATTACAATACCTTCATTTTTCTCTTTCTCCAGAAGGCATTCCTTCACCTTTTTTTCAAAATTAGCAGAAGTAGGTTCATCCTTTATAGACAAGAACAAGCATTCATTTTCATTAGGATCTTCAAAATCAGATTCCTCATCAGATATACTAGCATCCTCATTCACATAATATGCTCTATTGATCTTCTTACCTTTTTTTTCCTTCTCATATCTTTGTTTATTCCTTTTAGCTCGTTCCAGACACTTTACAGCATAATGACCTATTCCTCCACAACTAAAGCATTTAAAGGGTAACTTACCTTCATACTTGTCAGAGCCTTTCCTCATCCTTCTCACAAAGTTATCTTCTACTTCATAAAGATTTTCTTCATCCAGATCTTCAGCTTTTGTAGCCTTAAAAGTAGTCTCTGATTTGAATCCATTTCTCAAATTTAGTTTTCTCATCTCATAAGATATCAGAGATCCCAACAACTGATCTTTAGTGTAAGTCTTATAATTTATATTTTATTCAATAGCACATACCTTTTCACTATAAGCATTAGGGAGAGTTCTAAGAATCTTATTTACAATCCTGGTTTCATCTATAGTAGCACCAAGTCTTCGCATTCCAACTATTACCTCATCCAATCTCTGTACATAAGCTTTAACATTCTCATCTTCAAACATATGTAGGAGCTCAAACTGTGTCTCCAAATTCTGCAATCTTTCCTCTTTGACTCTTTCATCACCTTCATGCGCCTTTTCCAAAGCATCCCAAACTTCCTTAGTAGTCTTCAGATTCTAAACTTTAATCAACTCAGAATGAACATGACTATTCTTCAAAATGTACTTTGCCTTATTGTTCACTTCATGTGCCTTGATCTCATCAGCTGTACTCAGACCATTAGCAAGAGGAGTGTAAGGATTCTTGTAAGCTTTCTCCACATCATATCCACAATACTCTAGATATTCTTCCATCAATATTTTCCAAATAGCATAATTAGTTCCATCAAACCTCAGATAATCATGAGTAAATTTTTCAGCCATCCCCGACCTTCCTTAAGCAGTTAAGCTCTTCTCTAAGGAACTAGTCCTTAACACTACTTAAATGATTAAACATTAAGTGCAAGTGCTGAAACTAAAAATCATCACACATACACAACAACTTTAGCAGAAAACCCAATAAGGGAAAAACCACAGTGAGGATTAACTCACACTATAGAGAATATCAAAAACGATTACAAAAGGCTCACTGCCAAAACAAGGACTCACTATCTAGATCAGGACTCACAGTCCAACAGGGCTAACAACTTGAAGGGCTCACTACCATAGAGATACAAATAATATAGAAGATATATGTTACAGAGAGAAGACAATCTCAATGCAACATAGATTCTACTTTATATATGGTCATTTATTTTTATACTTTAAGTTATATCTCATGTATATATTTTCAGGATGTTTGAGAATGGTTTCAAATCTCTAGGTGTTACAATCTAGATGAGTAGTGTCAATAATTTGATTGCCTCGAAGAGTATCTTGTGAATACTCCATTTCTTGTTACCTCTATTTTATTAAGATCCTTATTGCTATATATTTCAATTACCCATTTTTTAATATGAGCTCTCTTAGCTCAACATGATGATCAAGGCAAAGAAAGGGATATCTATTATCTAAGAATAACTCTAATCTCATGAGCTCAATTATACTATCGTAAATAAAGCATTCTTAGTTGTTGTCTTCACATCTCAAAAGTTGTGACATTACATGCTCAATAATAAAACATGACTTGTTAAGATTGATCCTCTCAAATACCCCTTATCCAAAACAACCCTTACTAGGAGAAAGGAAAAATAGGTAATGGTTCTTAATGAATTTGAAATTGAATGTACATATACCAAAAGGAAATTAAGGGATAGGCTCTTGTGGATCAACTCATTGAGGAACCTTTAGTGGATCATCACCCATTAGTAAAAAATTTCTAGATGAGTATATCTTCTCTCGAGGAATTTTTAGAATGGATTGTATTTTGATGGCTCCTCTAATTCTCATGGCTCTAGGGTAGGCATATTATTTCTCACACCACAAGGGGATTTCATACCAAAATCCTTTAGAATTGGATTTATTTGTACAAACAATATAGTAGAATACAAAGCACTCATCTTAGGACTAAAATTAGCAATATAGTGGAACATTAAGCACCTATTAGTTTATGGTGATTCTCAATTAATCATCAAAAAAATCAATGATGAATATCTCACAAAAGATGAAAAATTATTACCTTTAAGAGAATAGTTGATCATTTTTAAGTAGTATTTCACCTATATTCAATTTGAGCAAGTTCCACATATCAATATTGAATTTGCATATGCTACAGCTAATGGGTCCAATTAATAGCTAGTTTTCTTTACTATTTTATGCTTTCTATTCATCTGCTAAGTTTCACAGACATTACCAATACTTTACATATATTTTATATGCCTTTCATACACTTTAAAGCACACTTAAGTATGTGGAAATAGAAATTATGTGTGAATGCATGAATATCTATGGAATTTAGTATGATTCTATACTTAAATTATGATTGTTAAAAATGTGGATACCTTAGGGATGAAACTAACATCTTACAACTACAAGGACTGTAACCTGCAACAACAAGTTTTCCAGCCCGTAGCATAGGGACTGCAGATGGTTGCAAGGGAGAGGTCAAAACAACTGAAGTGTGATATTTCTAGAAGAGAATGAAGGTGATCATTTAATGATCAACCGTGAGTCACCACAACACATGCTTGTTCACTGAATAAGACTACTTAAAGAAGAAAAAGTCTATTATGAATAGGACTAACTCATGACGTGACTATCCTCAGGAACATGTCTCTGTCATGAAAATTAACCATTAAGCAAAGAGTTCTAAATCAAATTTTCTACTCATATTTCACATTTATTGCTTTTTTTTTTAAGACTAGGTCCTCTCCCTATCTTTGAGGGAGAGTGGACGGATACTTTATGAATTTGTTTTCAGTCCTAGAGGAATAAGACTCCTCATAGACCCTATATAGTGGAATCTATTGTTGAGGATTAAATCTAGTCACTAGTAGATGTTGATCATTGTTTCTAGTTGTTAGTTGTCTTTCTGTTACCATAGATATGTGTGATTAAATAAGAAATCTCCGGCATATTCTTGTCAGATTATATGTAAGAGTTCAGACTTTTTATGCAATAAAAATAATTAGTTGATATCATGAATTGTTGAGTCAAAGTAAGCAGGTGTTGAAATTTTTTGTGGAAGTAGCATCTCAAGCAAGGGCCACTTGATGTACTACTACTCCACTTCGTTTCTTATTTTTAGATTAATTGATGCATTGTTGAATTTACTTAAGTTCATTTCTAGTTATATGCATGTGTAATTCATGAACTCCATTTTCTAGTTTGGGTTGAATTTTGTAGCTTCATGTCTATTTCATACTCTAGAGGAATTAGTCACAGTTCAGTTTTAGCAATTAATAGTTACAATCTTGAGTGATAGGTACTTGTAGAATAAGGTAGTAGTTTATATTTATTTCCCCTATTTTACAAATTAGCATTTAATTTCCTTTTCCATCTTTTACAGTCCTTTGTACATGTGTAATTACCTATACTCCATTGATATAGAATGTGTTTAGGATCCATGAATGCATATATTGTGTCAGCACTGTCTAAGGTTTACGAGTCATTGGTTGATGATTAAATGAAGCCTCTTGTGAAAGATGAACTATTTATTTAGGTATCCACCCTCTGATTTGTGTGTCTACCTAGTAGCACCAAGTTAATCATACATTAGAGAGGCTCTACATTTTTGGAAATATCAAGTTTTGGTTGAACAATTGTTGATCCCAACATATAATGTATCAAAAAATTGATGTGGTGTGTGAGATTTTTGCTCCTAGCCCCCCTTGGTATCATGATGTTTATACTTACCTTCATGACCAAACTTTACAATCAATATATCATGTAATCAATGAAAAACATTTATCCAAAAGGCCTTGTGTTTCACTCTCCTTGGCGGTACCTTATATTGTAGAGGCTATGATGGGACCCTATTATGTTGTTTAAACTTGGATGAGTCCACCTTGGCTATCAAGGAAGTCCACAATGGTATTTTTGGGGCACACACTAGTGGCATGGTGTTGGAAAAGAAACTTCTTATAACATGATATTATTGGCCTACCATGAATAATGATGTTTTTCAATATGTTTTCAAATGTGCAGCTTGTTAGAAACATGGAAATCTCATTCATGATCCTTCTCAAGAATTACATCCCATTACAACTCCATGGCCCTTCTCAATATAGGGGCTCAATCTCATAAGTAAGATTAACCCTTCTTCCTTTGATGGTCATAAACATATCCTAATTGTTACTGAATATTTCACTAAATGGGTTGAGGTCATTCTTCTTGTTTATATCATTGGAACCCAAATCTCCAAGTTTATCCTAAATCACCTTATTTTTCATTATGGCATCCCTTCTACCATTATTATTTATAATGGAAAATACTATAAAAATTGAGATGTCAAATCCCTTTGTGATAAATTTCATATTCATCATAGATTGTCCACGCCTTATTACCCTTAAGGTAATGACCAAATTAAAGCATCCAACAAAACCTTGATCAAAATTATCAAAAATATTGTTAACAATGTAGGCTAAAATTGGAATCTTCAAATCTATCTTGCATTATGGGCTTATCAAACCAAGATTCACACACCCATATGGGCAACCTCTTATTCCCTTATCTATGGTACTAAATTTTTCTTACCAATTGAGATCGAGTTGCCTTCTTTGTACATTTCCGTAAATAACTTGATTGTTGATGAAGAATACAATATTGCACATTTTCATGAACTTGAACTTCTTGATGAGAAAAGACTTCATGCCCTAAATCATCTATAGGAATATAGAATAGGCTTTGTAGAAGTTATAATAAACACATCAAATACGAAGAGTTTGAAATTGATCTTGTCTTCTAATAAAATTAGAAAAACACAAACTAGGATAATGAAAAGAATGGAAAATTTGAGCCTAATTGGTTGGTCCCTTATGTCATCATTGCCAAATATGAATTAGGAGCATATAAGTTGACTAAACTAGAGTGTAAAGAGTTAGAATAGTCAATGAATATTGTGCATCTCAAGCATTCTTCACTTAATGAAAAGGAAAAACATAATAAAATGGAAAAAGTAAAAATCAAATCAAAAAATGAAAAAAGGAGAAATTTTTCATTCAATGGTGAAAACCGTTTTATTGGCACCTTAGACAAGTACCATGATGAAAACCTATTAAATAGACATCATGTGTAAAGATGTTATATATTGTCTAATGAATCTTATTCTTAGGGGCAAGTCAATTTCATCTACCTTTAATAGCTCCCCTCCCACCCCCTCACGATTCCCTATCATTGTCATAGTCATCTTCCTTCCTTGACCTTGATTTCAACTTGGTAGAACTGTTGACATATGCTTTTGGAAACATGCCTTGATAAAACCCATAAATCTTGGGCAATCCTTTGATGCTACCATACACTCAACTTCGATGACATCATTTTTAATTGAACCTTAATGTGCACTACATGGTTAAAACTTCCAAACTTAAGTCCTTAAAGAAATGTGACCACCAATTGCAAAATCATGCAAGGAAAACAATTGAATACATAGTTTCACAAAATCAAAGAAGATCCTTTGTAACTTAGCATCCTAAACACAAGCGTAAATGTGTCATTGCAACTTTTAGTAAGATATACCGTTCCCAATCCACATTTTTTGCATAGATCATTGTTTGGAGGCATAATAAAGTTTTCCTTGATGCATAACATTTTCACTCTGTTATCATTGTATTTGTCTTCAATTGATCTTTAATCTTTGGTCTAGCTAGGGGCATTTTTGTTTGCTTACTTTTCTAGCCTATTTCTCACTTGCTTGTTTGTTTTGTGTGGGTCCTTTAGGCATTTTTTGACAACCAACATCATGGTCTCCCATATCATGTTGTTATCTATCAAATTCCTTACTGTAACTTTTGTTTGCTTTGATTCAGTCTTATGGCACCTGACAACATTGTCATCATGGTTTCTCATAGCATGGTCTAGCTTGTCATATGCTATAGCAAACATCAAGGTTTCTCATATTCTATATTCCTAAAATGTATCTTATTGATCATTCATCTTCCCTTCCCTTCTCTTTTCTTAGAAAATTCCATTTCCCTATCCAACTTCATCTAGTTCCTACCCATATAGTCCTTCTTCCATCCATTTCAAGAGCGCACTTGTGTTCTCTATCTTTGACTATCCTCTTTAGGGGGCATCCCTAAATTTATCCTAAAATCCCAATGCTCAGAGCATGTTCCCCTTTTCCCATTGAGTGCCTATATCTATTTTCTTTAAAATAATGTTATTTCACAATACCATTTTAAAGAGGGGAAAAATGTGTTGGTTGAATATTTTGCAAACTTGTAAGGGTTAGCAAAATGGTGGTTTCAGCCACAGTGTGTGAGTTAAACTCTCCTATTTAAGGGAAGGCTCCCCCTATCTAACTAATTAAAACAAACATGGATGGAACAACAATCTTTCCTCTTGTTTCAGGAGAGATTAAACTCTTTTCTCTTCACAGAAAAAGTAATATGGACTTTTAAATTAACTTTAACATTAGCTTGCAATAAATTCAGTAGAAAGGAAATGAAGTTTCCTGAAAGCTCAAAGACTTCCGTCACTTCCTTCGGGACGGGAAAACAATCTCAAGCGCAAAGTCTTGAAAATCTGCAATCCTGTCTACCCTTTTGAAAGATAATTCTAATGATAATATACATCATAAAACAACACAAAGTCTGCAAGTATGATGAATCTATTAAGTACTATGAATGTGAATCGTTACGAGCACAAAGACTTGCAATTCTTCTTAATTTCTAAATTATGAATTCAATCTTCAACATTGACAACACAAAGTTTGAAAATATTTCAATTGACGATCTCCCTAGCAATCTTCCACAATCTTCAAATAATCACAAAGTAATGCTCCAAAATGACATAAGAACACAATGGATGCAAAGTAGGATTTCAACACAAAGTTTGAAATTTGTAACTCTTTGATATTATTTGAAAAAGATAAACTTATAACTATAAAGCTCAAAGTCTTTATGAGTACAAAATTCTGTAGAGTTTTCTTGCTTGCCAAAAAGATATCAATTACAAAGGACCCCCTCAAGTATTTATAGGAGAGAGGTCATGAGAAAAAGGTGGGAGGATCCCAGCTAATTTGAGAAATTCTATCAACCACCAACTACTTGCAATTGACTTGTTCTAAATTACAGTCCTAAATTATTTTGACTTGTAATTAGATTACATGTAATTACAATTTACAAAACTGCAAGTGAAAGAAACACTTGCGATTACAAAAAAAAAAATTACATGTAGTTTGTCGAAAACAAAATACATAAAGATAAAAGATTTTTATTCCATTTCAGTCCTAGCTTTGAAAGACTAAAATCTGCTGATAATTTCTTGCAACTCAGCTGGATCGGCCTAGTGTGTTCTTGGCAACCACAACAGTCTTCAAGATTACATCAAAATATCTTATTGTTGCTTCTCTATGCTCTTCATAAACAGTTTGCATCTTATCAAGGATCATTCAATGATTAACAAACTTGTTAATTGAATCCATGGTAAACTGTTCTGATTCCAGCTCTTGATGAAGGTTTGCTGCCATTTCTGTAGTGACCACATCGGTTGCAAGTAATTCTCCTTCATGATTCAAAATTCTGCAAGGGATTTTCTCAAAGCTAGAAAGGATGTCTTGTTGAACTTCATCACTCATTTCTAGTGTAGCTTGGACATCTTTGATGAGATCTTGAATAACCAATGACTTATTTGTCATGAGTTCTTCAAATTCTATGTATTTTTCCCTATTTGGTAGGATTGAATTGCTGCATAGAATTTCTAGCTTGATTTGATCCATCTCATGCCAAATTTTCAAATCTTTTTCAAGTGAATCCAAACTTTGCTTGAGATCTTCCAAAGTCTGATTCATCTTTATTTTTGCTATTCTGACATTATTCAGAACTTGTAATGTCTTTTCAATTACTGGTATGCTTTGATCAATTAGCTGTGCTGCCCAAGAATCAACTGCTTTGGCCTTTTGTGCAGTTTTCTCCAATTGCTTGACTGATTCTTCGGAGGTGAAAGAAGTTAATGGATTAACTTGCTCTGAAGAGTTGGCAATCTTCTGAATCACTAAGATGAGCTGTGAATTCTCTTCTTTCAGTTTTTCCTTCTTTGCCAAAAGTTCATTGTAACTATGTGTCAAAACAGTTACTAAGTTTTGAGCATCTTGCATCATACCAGCATGTGTTTGCTTGCCTAAATCCACTTTGGTGAATTTATAATCAGATACTTGTATCTCTTCTGGTGACTTGTCTACAAGGGGTTCAGCTATTTCTGCATACTTTATTTTGTTGTTGTCCACAACTACCCATGAAACGGTTTTAGCCTTCTTTGCAGCTTTTGGCTTTGATCTCTTCAACTGCTGGAAATCAAATACATCTGGAGAGATTGCCTGTTTCTTTCTCTTTAGAGTGACTGAACTCAACCATGGAGGAAGATCCAATGTATCCGCATTTGAAATAGCAACCGTGGTTTGTGCAGAGACAGATTCATTTTGAGCCACAGTTGTTACTCTTGGAGATGTTTCAGTTTGAATCGCAACAAAAGCTTGACTGGATGGTATATTATGATCAGCATTAGCCATGAAGCAATCAAAACTTGCAGCAAATGTATCTATTTTAGGAAGTGTTATCTATGATGTCATTGGATACATCGGATTGGCATCAAAAACATTCTCCAGATTATCATGTACATTCTCTATAGAGGCAGTCACTGTTGATGAAGTTGATCAAAAACAACTTCACTAGGAGGAACGTAGACCGTTGAGAAGGAATCAACATCACTATCAAATTGAGAGATAGGAGACAATACTGATACTGGTGCAGCATCAATATGTGGAGACACTATACTTAGAGCAGTAGGAGACTAAAGAACTTCCCCTTCTTGTTGATCGATGATTTGGATCTGCGTCTCTTTAACCTCCTTCCCTTTTAATGTTGGTTCCTCCAAAGGTTTTTCTACAGCATGGTTGACTCTCAGCTTAATCCCCGTTCCTAAAGAAGAAGCATCTTCCTTGGACTTGTCTCTGACTTCTAATTTCAATCCAACAGGTCCAGCTGAATCATCTTCATTATTAACCCTGATTTTAATAGTTTTGACGCCTATACTCTTGAGCCAAGAATTAGTATTTTCCAAGACTGACTAAAATTTGTTAAAGATAGAAACTGATTCTTTATTAGACCATTGTATTGCTAGAATAGAAGTGTCAGCAACTCTTTGTTCTTCATATTCTGGATCTAAAATCAGCCCATCATCAATTACTCCTTCTGGAATCAAAGTCAGATTAAAATCTATAATTTGTTCAAGAGTGAGCCTGTAGTAGTCCATTTTATAGATGTCTTTCTCTATCCGAAGATCTGCCCAAATATCTTCAAGGCGATGCACATGAGTGAAGGCCCTCTTTATCTTGTCTTTCATTCCTCTGTAATCAAAATCTGCCCTTGCCTTGAATCTTTTTAATTTAATCTCTTGAATCTCAGTTTCTATAGCTTTCGCCTTTGAGGTACTTCTCAAGGAGTATCTCCCAATCTGTAATGGTTTATGAGACGAGATACTCACTCCAGTTTTATGTTGCACAGCTTGTCGTGCATGCACTGTCATCAACTGTATTGCAAGCTCCATTAGAATGATTTTATCAATTGGATACCTCGGAAGCATGTATGGCTGATCTTCAAAACAACCAACTCTCATGTAGGTAAAAGTAGAAAACTGAAGAAAAAGACAACCATATTCATTGACTTTTTTCCAAGCAGCATCTGATACTCTGTTGTTCTGCAAGGTTTTTTCAAATAGGCACATGAAGTGACCAAAGAATGCGTCTTGGACTCTTCTGTAATGAATCTTGCTTGGTCTCAAGGGTAGCTGATCATAGTATTCCCAAACTAGAACTAGAGATCTATCTCCAACGGTAGAAAGGCCTGGAAATTGCCTCAATGAGGCTGCTATGTAAACCAGATAGGAATTCATATAGAATGTGAGTGTGGTAGGAACTTGTGCAAGCTACTCACATAAACTATCACTGATTATTTCACCCCAGAAGATTGGGTGTTGTGCTTTCCTAATCACCACTATGAATTTGTACATCCACTTTTCAAAGACATTGGAGAATTTCAACCCCATCATCCTGCTCAAGAGAGTGCTTATATCATTGATCTCTTCTTTGAAGTCAGATCGATACAGCTTGGGCAACCGAGACACACAGGTTTGACGCTTCAAAAGCCATTTAGTATTGATGTGTTGTTTACAATCTTCTTTCTTCTGTTCATAATGATCTAGAGCACTCTTTACTGAAATATCTGAATACATAGGTGAGTCTGGAACTCTAAAAACCCTATTGATAGTTTCTGGATGAAGCCTAATAACCACATTCCCATCATCATCTTTAATGGTTCTGGATTCTCTGTCAAAGTGAGCGGCGCATGCAAGGACGAACTCTAGCTCTAGGGCAGCAACAGGAAAAGAGAAAACCAAATGAATATGACTTCTCAGCAGCAACTGCATATGATGAGAAGTTGATTCCTCAACTCTCTTCAAAAACTCGGACATATCAACATGCGCAATCTCCGTGTCTCTGATTTCTTCAATGTGCGAGACAACATGAGACGGAGGAATCTCATTCTGATACTTGTTGTATTTGTACTTCATCTTTTTGTTCGGTGGAGAAGCAGGTTCCTCCGTCATCGAACAAGAATCTGCAAGGCGGCAATGAAAGTTCCATAAGGTTAAGACGTCATCAACATTTACAGGCGTAGATAGGGCGAAGGTTCAAACTCAGAATGGTGTTTTGGCTGTTTGAGGGCAGAAAATGAGCATTATAACTCATTTCGGGTTTTTGGAGGCTGATTACAAGTGAAAGGGACATATGTTTTTCATGACAAATGAAAAAGTTAAATTGCAACTTTGAAAAGTGCAAGTCACAACTTTCAACTTGTATTTGCAGTCAAGGGCAAAAAGTCCGATTTTTAGGCACTTTAAAGGTATTTCGGGATTTTGAAGGCCGGCTGCAAGTGAATAGTAGATTTCGGGATTTTGGGAAGTCGTTGCAAGTAAAAGAACATTTCGGGATTTTGAAAAGCTTTTGCAAGTAACTTTTCATAACTTTTTAACTTGCATTCTATATTGAAATTTCCAACTTGCAATGGGTGAACAAAAACCCAATTTGCTTCAAAAAGTATCATGTTTTGTTTCTTTTTCATCTTTTCAGGAGAATGGAAATGGGAATGAGATGAAGTGGAAGGAATATGGATGACATGGGAACGGAATGAATGAATATGTATAGAAATGAAATGGTATGGAGGGTAAATGTAAATGGAATGAAAGGAGATGTAGATAAAAAGGAAAAGAGGATAAATGTTCTCAGCTGATAACAACAAAACGCGTTGTGGAAAAATGAGGGCATTATGAAAGGCATTTTCAGCTATTAAAAGCATATGGAAATGAAATGAAAGAGAACATGTTTTTATGAGAGAGCATGATATTGAATGAGGGTGTATACGAAATGAAGGGCGTATGAAAAGAAAAAGAAAAACGTTTTCAAATACAAAAGAAAAACGCATTTTTCTTTAACTGAAAATGTAAGGAATGAACAAGCAAAAATGGCGAATGTATTTGCAAAGAATATGACGTTTTGTGTATAAAAGTAAAACGTATGAAGGTGGTTAAAGGAGAAACACGTTTTAGTGAAGTGGAAGATGAAGGCGAATGGAATAAGAACAAAACACGTTTTTGTAAAAACGTTTTTAGTAAAGGCGTTATTATAAAAACAAATATTTACAAAAACAATTTACAAGAATCTAAAATAAGAAGAAACAAAGAAAAGAAAAAAAAAGACATACCTGTAATAAAGATTGCAGACAAAGAAGAAGAAGAAAACCCTAGGCGTGATTTGCAAATTCAGAAAAATGAAAAAGAGTTGATTATTAACAGCTGAAAGTCCGATTTAAAGCTCCTGGATCTATAAAATCTGCATGAAATGAGGAAGAGAGGCGAAATAGAACTCAAACTGCTTCAATCATGGATGGCGTCGAGTTCTTGAGAGCTTACTGCAAGTAAAAATAACATCAAAAAGAAAGATCGGACTTTTACAAGCTTTTTACAAGTCATTCAAAATAAAATCGGGCTTTTTCAAAGCATTTACAAGTAACTTTATTAAAATCGGGCCTTTTTGATATGTTTGCAAGTTACTTAAAATGAAATTGGGTCTTTTTCAACTATTTGCAAGTAGTTTAAGTGAAAATCGGGTCTTTTTCATCTATTTGCAAGTAGAATAAAAGAAAGTGAAACATTTTAAGGCATTTGCAAGTGAAAACAAGTAAAAATAAAAAAGGTCAGACCTTTTTGGGGTATTTGCAAGTGTTTAAGTGAAATCGGAATTTTTAAATGCCATTGCAAGTAACTTAAATGAAAAAGTAACTTGCAAAGGACTTTAAAAGTTCCTATTATTAACTTGCAGTGAAGCTCAAAAACTCCTACTTGCAATGATGTCAGAAAAACCCGAATTTGAGTAAAAACACACTAAAAATGACTCAGAATTTCACAAAAACGGACAAGAATGAGTGAAAAGTGGTAACCCAAAGGACTGTAGACCTAAAATTGAGATTTGCTAATCTTTGCACCTCGAAATACGTGCCTTAGAAGAGAAAATCTTTAAATCTTATCAAAATTTCGATTGGTTATCCCAATTTTTAACAAGTCAAAAATTAGGACAATAGATACCACTTGTTAGGTTAGAAGGTAGATATCTAACAGCTTAAATGCAGATTTGATCAATAAAACAAAGAAATAAAACACATAGAAAACTATAGTAGAAACAAGACAATATAGAGAATTTAACATGGTTCACCCAATCCGGGCTACATCCACAAAATCATAGTCATCCAATGATTTTATGATCCAGTGCAAAACATATTACAATCTCGTGAATAATCACCTTTTCTACATACTATAACCCCCATCCCAACCCCTTATAACAAGCTTTTAGAAGCTTTCAAAATTAGGGTTTTGCAAAGTCATTTTTTTTTTTGGTGATTTTTCATTTTTCGGTGACGATGTGAAAAAAATGGGAATTTTTTTTTATTAGGGGCTATCACCTCCAAACCCCCACCCAGGGCTTGGCCCAACCCTGGACCCCAACGAGGATACATCTTGGGTGTACAGTATAGCTTGATTAGTTGCTGCATACCAACACAAATGAAGGTGGATTAGGAACAAAGTGAGAGAATACATAAAGTCATGATGAATGATATTCTCTCCCAATTGCAATGGTAGAAACATTGTACAACTCACAAATCACCATTGAATCAGGAGTAAACTGAACCTAATTTTTTATACTTGTGTGAGTGATTTGATAGATTGATAGGAGATTAGTTGACAATGACCAAACACAAAGAACATCTTGAAATGTGTCATCCCCCATATTAAAAAAACCTCTCCCACACACCTCAAAGGTATTCACCTGATGATTGTATATGTATTTTTGTGTTGAATACTAACATGGATGAATCTAGATTGGTAGAAGAGGCATTAGGTATGAATGATGCATAATCTTGAAAGATTCCTATAAATGAAGAAATGGTAGCTTTGAAAAAGAGTGATACATGGGATCTTGTACTATTTCCTGAAGGATGAAAACTTGTTGGTTGCAAATGGTTATTCAAGAAAATGATTGGTTCATTGAGAAGTATAAAGCAAGCTTGGTTGCAAAAGGTTACTCTCAAGTTAAGGGTGTTGATTATGGTGAGATATTTTCTCCTAGTACAAAAATGACATCCATTAGATTTGTGATTTCAATTGTTGTTGCTTATGATTTAGAGGTTGAGAAAATGGATGTGAAAACAACTTTCTTTCATGGTGAATTGGAGGAGGATATTTATATGACACATCCAAAGCACTACGTGGTGAAAGGTAAAAGTAAATTGGTTTACAAATTGAAGAAATCTTTGTATGGCCTAAAATAGAGTCCTAGGATGTGGTGCCATAAATTTGATACATATGTGTTGAGTATGGGATTTGAACATTCTAAATCAGATCATTGTGTTTATTATAAAACTAATGGTGATTGTTTCCTATTTATTGCATTATATGTTGATGATATGTTATTGATTGGTAAAGGGAAAGGTATGTTTTCAGAATTGAAATCTCAACTTGTTGCTAAATTTAAATAAAAGATCTTGGTGCAACCAAACACATTCTTGGGATGGAAATTAGAAGAGACAGAGTGAACAAAAAGCTATGGAAATTAGCCAAAATAAGTATGTCAATTCAATTTTACAGAGGTTGGATATGTAGGACTGTAGACCATTCTATGTTCCTATTTCAACTAGAACAAAGTGATCTATTTTAATTTTTCGGCATCCCCATCAAAGATGGAAGAAATGAGCAGAGTGCCTTACTAGAGTGCAGTTGGAAGTTTGATGTATGCTATGGTTTGTATAAGACCAAAAATTTCCCAAGTAGTGGGAGTTCTTTCTAGATATATTTCTAATCTTGGTAGAGTTCATTGGGATGTAGTTAAAAAAGTCTTCAAATATTTGTGTAGTACCTCAAAGTATTCCTTGTGTTATCATAGTAATATGGCTGAAGATGTGATTTTCATCGATATTCATGGTTATGTGGATTGAGACTGGGCAAGTGATGTTGCTAGTAGATGATCCACCAATGCTTATGTGTTTACTTTATTTGGTAGTGCAAGTAGTTGGATGAGTAAGCGACAAGCTATGGTTTCTTTGTCCACTACTAAAGTTGAATATATGACTACTCATACTTGTAAAGAAGCCATTTGGATTAAGAGACTCTATTGGAATAAAACAAGGTGTAGTGACAATTTATTGTGAAATCAAAGTGTGATATGTCTAGCCAAGAACCCGAAATTTCATGCTAGGACCAAGAATATTGATGTAAAATATCATTTTATTAGAGATATGGTTGAATATGGTGGGGTGAAGCTAGTTAAGGTAGATAATTTGATGAATATTGTTGATTCTTTAACTAAGCCTATGAGCATAGAGAATTTTAGATGGTGTTGAGAGATTATGGGCCTTTCAGCCCCTAACAATTAAGAGATGATGTTTATATAGTGCCCTCTCATTGCTCTTGCAAGGTGTTCAAAAAATGGGAGATTTTTTGGGAAAATGTGTCTCAACCTTGCAATAAGGTATTGTTGATACGTCAGTGATGGGGGGCCGAGCACCTTGTAAGGGGCTCGGGGGAAACATCCTCGAAAGGAAACTTTTATTTATATTTTATTATTATAAATTTGGATTGTTCATCATTAGGTCTTAGATATGACAACAAATATTTTATTAGATTGAATTTCCCTAGAAACCCTATTTTATGAGGGATTTATGTTACAGCTATGTAGTGTGATGCATTCTGAGAGTTTGATAGTGGTTGTGTTGCCTCTAGATCCCTATTTGGTGATACTCCTATGAGAAGCTTGCTCTGCAAGTATATTGTAATCTTCATGATTTTTGAATAATATATTGGGTGGCTTTTTGAGTGTGGGGTTTTTCTCTCACAAGGGTTTTCCCCACATAAATCACTGTGTTGTGGTATGCATGAAATTTATGTTTATTTTTGTTTAAGTTTCTATAACTGTTGAAAAATATCTATAAATTTTTGCATTATCCTCCTCTCAATATTAGTGTACGAAATTGTTTTGCTACCTTTTCTTCCTTACAATACACAACTTACAATTCATTCTTTTCACAAACTTCACAGATGATTTTTTCTTCTATAAATAACCTCCACAACAACTCAAAACTTCAATTGGGTTGGCTACAAAAAGGACCTATAAAATGACACATGTGATATAACATAGGTCAGATTCAAACATATGCACCATGAAGTAAAACAAGTTGTAGATCAACTCAAGGTATAACTGGGCCCAAAAACATCACAAAAAATTCTCCAAAGAAAAATTAATTAATCAAGATCAATCGCACATGAGGGAAACTAGACTGTCGGCCAAATAAACATCAACACCACCAAAAAAGCTACTAACTATTTAGCTTTACACCACCACCCGGAGAGAAACCGAAACATTATGTAGACCAAGATGTGAATAATGTAGATTATCAACACTATCCTTACAACCTTCTCTTGAAGAATCTAATCATCATGTGTTGGCACAAAGGAGGAAACCCATTGAACATATGAGAACAAAGCATCCCAGACTGACTATGACATAACAACACTTAGGATATTGCACTGTAGTTCACAAAACCATCTAAAACACATATAAATGAATCTACACACCTCTTTAAACATATCCCCAAGTTTGCACAACCATAGCTATTACTCTGAAGGAATGCTAAGCATTCTGGTAAATTTATGAGATACATAACTTTGCTTAAGTGCTATTCAGAGAATAATCACATCTAACTCTTGCTGTAGAAATGTTTATGTCATGAAAATCTAGGAATAAAATTTTTGCTAATTTCCAAACTTAACTCCAAAACCACACAACCAAATCATGAAATTTGGAGGAATGCGGACCAAAACTAGGGTAACTAACTTAGGAAAATATGTAGTTTTTGCCTTAGACAACATGCTTTCAAACTGTTTTGCTTATGCTAATCCTATGTCATCATCTATGTCAAACCATCTCTCTCAAATATTCCACTATCTATATATCTCTAATCATTTCTCAGCCTCTTCAACTTCTATACAAAATATTTACACAAACATGAATTCCAGTTGACATTAATGACAACACATATCGAGTGGACATCAATGCCAACACATATTAGGAGGGAATACTACAAGATAGGGTGATCTTGGATTAGTTGATGGGATGGGATTAGGAAGGGATAATAGAATATAGGGTGAAATAGGATTAGGTGATTAGATGGGAATAGGGCAGGATAATGGAATATAGGATGATGAACTAGGGTTAGGTGATGGAATATGATCATTAGTGGATAATGGAATATATGATGATGAATTAATACCTAGGGATGAGAAAATGAAAGGTAGGAAGGAGGTGAAATAGGTGGGGAAGGATTGGAAATGGATGGAGGGGGAATAAAGGAGGCTAGTTACTCAAGATCAAAGGGATGGTATGCAAAGAAAATGAATAATATGAGGTAGTGGCTGAATTGATCTAGGGTGGTGGAAAGGAACATGAGGATGAAGGGAGAATAAGAAAATATAGGATATAATTAAGGATTCATGGGTGAGTTGGCAGGGAATATGGAAATGAATAAGGATGAAAGAATTATTGTGAAGGAGAGGATTCACTACTCCAAAGTCCCAAGACAAATAGGGTCTGAAGGGAGTGAATTACCCTTGGTCACCTCAATTAACAAAGGCTAAAATATGGGATGAAAAATGAAGGACAAAATAGACTCTATTTTATGTTTTCAGGATGGAGGATTTTGGGAATCAGGTGAACAAACCATAGAGGTCATATTGCAAACTAAATAGCTCTCAGCCAAAGGACGTTAACACGACACACTATCGCCTTAGGGATGTACTAGTGTCTCATACAAATAGAGAGCAAAGTTTGCAATCTAAAACTCACAAAGTGTGCTAACAACCCGAGAACCTTAATTCGATAGTTTAAATGAAAATGAAATAATGCTACAAATGCATAAAATAGATAAACTAACCACAACAAGAAGAATACTATAAATTTAAAGGTGGATCGACTACGAATGAAATGACAAGGAAAGGGTAATAGAAATACAACTTACGATTGGTCCAACCTTCCCACAAGCTTCTCACGAATGGAGAACCTATACACATAGAGATGAATTTTTTTTGGGGCTATATTTTGGAGTTTTCCTTAGTCAAACCCTCGCTTTAGTGTTTGCACCTCCATAGAAGACCAATAGACCAAAATGGAGAAAAGATGATAAAGAAATAAGTAGACAATATGTATAGAAAGGAAAGAAAATCTATATGCTATCTATAATATTAATAATGCAAATAAAAAAGAGTGTTACCCTCCCTTCTACAAGCTTGAGAAGCTGAGAGGAATGATGAGAACTTCAAATGTGCAAGACAAACATAGAAAGGTGATGTTGAGCTTGAACTTGGAAGAAAGTGGTGCAGAAAGAATGGAAGCAAGAATGGAGAGATTGAAGATGAGAAGTTGGAAGAATGAATGTTAGAATGTGAGAGAGATTGAATGGAATCAAGAAGTGAGTTCAAAATGAGGCTTTGGAGGCAAAAGAGACATCTTTGGGTTGGTCTATAGTCACAAGAAGCGTTACAACTCACAGATTCCACAAAATGTAACACCTAATGTTCACTAACCTAGGAATCTATCAGGGATGTCTATGTGTTGTAAAAGCGTTCTAGTTAAAATTTCCTCCATCGATGTAAAATGATAAGGTACGGATGAGAGAAAGGGTTTAATGTGTTTGGTTTTAGCATTATCAATGTTATAAGGCTGAAGTAAGGGTATATTATGGGAAATTTCACTAGGGTGCAATTTTATTCTACAAAAGTTTTTTCCCACTTTAGTGAGCATATGTGTCAGTGCATGTGCGAACTAAAGTAGAAAGAGGTTGAAGAAAATATAATAAAAATGGAGGGGAAGCAATCCTTTGATTTAGTATACCTGACGTGAAAGAGAAGCTCCGCTAGAATGCGAAGAGGACATGGGTCTTTGATCCTACAAAGCTAGTTGCAATCTCACCAAAAACATGTTAGCTATAGACAAACATGTTAGGTGAAAAATAATAGACACAATTGTAACATACAATAAGAGACAACCCTGATGGGTATGGATAGCATGGCTAGAGTCCATATGAAAAGCATGTAGGCCTATGACTACTACAAACTATGTTGCAAAATAGTCACAAAAAAGATAGGTCTAGTCAGGTTGCCCCTAAGCTAGATGAAAAGATATAAGACATCTAGACATCAAGACACAAGATGTCAAATATCAAACATAAGACACCAATTATAAGACACTAAGGAATCCTTTTGAAAGAGACTTTCATAAAGGGGTTCTTTCATTAGGGAATCCTTTTCATAAGACATCAAGACATCAAGGTCCCTTTTGAAAGAACACTCCTCTTGAAGACATGGATTTTTTCATAAGTGATTCTATCATCAAGGAATCCTTTTGTAAGAACCTTCATCAATGAATTCTTTGGAAATAATTCTCTTGTTTTGAAAGTGAAGTTCTCAACAAGAAATTATTTTGTCAAGGAATTTTTTTGAAAGAAATTTGATCAAGGAATCCTTTTGAAAGAATACTCCTTATTGAAAATTAAGAAGATATAAGAGCCCCTCCTTAGAATGATGTGTACTATGCATAGGATGGCATTTCATTCTAAGGAGAGAGGAGAAAGATAAGAGATGTTGTGGCATCAAATACATGGTGATATGTATTCATGGAAAGTTGTCATGCACATGAGGGATAACACATAGAAACCACAACATCATGAAAAGGACAAATAGAGATAAAGATATCAAGAGATAGGGCGATCTAATAATTCACGGTCAGAATTGCTCATAGATATAAATAGATAGATAAGTATAATGTAGTATATAGATGAATTTTCATCACATCCCCAAATGTATCAGAACATGAAGAAGAGCACATGAAAACAAATGAATTTTTTTTTTGGGTCAACATGGAAGAAGGCCTAAATTCCCTCAACACTTTGCATGGTCCCTGATGTGAAAATGCAATAGTGCAACATGTATAATAATGATGAAACAAATAGAAAAAGGTTATGATAGATTATCACACCTGTATCCAAGAACCTACAAGGGTAACAAGGGTCCTCCAAGAAAGAATAAAACACAAAAATACAAGTACAGGGGAACACAAGTAAGCACACAAAACTAATCTAAAGATGTAGAAAAGATACGAACCTAATACAAATTCTCCAATAGGTCATTCTGCTCCCAATCTAGATCATTGTAAGAGGAGGGAGGACAAGCGTAGAGGGGAGGGATAGAAATGGCTGCACCAATTGACTCACCTGCAACAAGGGCCAAGGAAGAGGGCCCATTAAGGTCCTCTTTTTCGAGCTCTTGCGAGAAAAGGGTCACTAATCTCTTAAAGATTGATGATAGAGTAGGGATATCCTCCAACGATTTGAACATGCACTTAATAAGAGTGCCATGTTTCAACCAAGTAGGAGGAGGATAAGACACTTAGGATTCACAACTAGCCTTAGGAAGAGGAGTGGTGACTAGCTTCAAGGAAGTTGGGGTTTCCTCTGTCACAAGGACAATGCAAGCCAAAGTAGAACAAGACTCTAAAGGAGATGAGGAGTTCTTATGATCCTCACTTGAAGCGAGGTCATCCTCAAGCTTGCACTTCAATAAAAGATACTGTATAGGAGCGAATTTTCACCCCTTACGCAAATTCCCCTTTTACACTTCCTCACCTTAGAAAACCAAATCCGAAGGAAAAATTCCACATCATCTCACTACCTTCATTCCACTTGGCATCCATTTTTTGTGTCGGTACAAGAATAACTGTGAAGGATGCCTCCATGGTGCATAGACATCCGTGCGATGCACTTATGTCCCTAAAAGATTCTTGCATCTAAAGTTGGAAGAGGCATTACACTTCCCATTGGGAGCGAACTGTAACATCCCTCTTCGACCAACCATCCCTATTCTTTTTCATTACTTCTTCAAATTGACTCATTCTCATTCCATTTCATCTCTTCACAAGCTCTTGCATCCTCTAGCAATTTCCCAAGCACTCTCAACAACACTTTAACACTCCATAGCAGTAGCAACAACACTCCATCAACTCTGTAGAGCAATTGTGTAACAATGCATTGCAGCAAGGGCTCGAGTCCTCTCTTTTCTGCTCCATTAACTAGTGGGCTCTTGGTGGAGGTGGTAAGCATTTTCACTCCTCTCTACGATTTGGTTGATTAAAACTTTATTGTTTTGTAGTGTTATTGTTTTCTCTACTTTCTTTCCTTCTTTATCATATATTTCTATATCATTGCTATCATGGTTTTCCGTGGAGGTGGAAACACCAAAATAGGGGTCTGATTGAGGTAGGCCCCTATACAGCCCCAACAATTTTCCCTCTTTCCTATGTGTAGGTGGACGTGCATTTGAAGCTAGCTAGCGATCAGGTGCCTTTGTGAGATCATCTTTGTCACCTTCGTTTTGGTATATCTGTTTTATCATATTCATTTGTATATTTCTTACTTCATAGTTCTATTTTGTTCCTTTAAAAATCACTAGCTAGGCTATTAGTTTGTTTCCTAGCAATTCTTACTATATTTTCGATCTTCTGGTCGTACAGAAAATAGCACACCTAAGAAACGCCAACGTGCCACACTATCATCCCAAAACCACACTTTTGTCCTTAGGTAGAGAGCTACTTGAGGTATAGTGTTGAACCCGAAAACCAACTCGCCTAGCCCCATTTTGAATTTTGGGTCTGCAAAGTGATTGAAGGACCTTATAGTCCTCATCTTTCTCATCCCCTATTTTTAAATATCCCTTTAGAGTGAGATAAGTTAGGGCAGCCTTGCGCTCTTGCCTCTTCGTGACCTACGGCCTTAAATGTGGTTGGTGCCCCTCTTACATTTTTTGGTGAACTCGATGTGAACCATTTTGGTTCCATTTTGCGATACTAAAATACCCTATCCTTGTATTCTAGGAGCATTGAAGGTGTGAGCGTTGTGGGGATCCTCACCTCGTAACCCAACCTATGACCCCAAATAGGCATAGTTGGAATATTCTGAAAGTGTTGCATAATGAAACCTTAATTGGGTCACTGTCCTATCTTGCAACCTTTGGGGGGGCTTTGTGAAAGTGTCATTTATTACATGCGATGGCCTCTTTCCTGGATCAACCTATCCTCTCTGTGCAACCTATGAGTAGTGGTACTGGTATAACCTTCACTTCATAGGATTTGCTAATGGGTTTTAAAAGGGAACCATCTCCTCTCTACATCCCTACGTGAATCAACGAAAACATCGTAGTCGGTGTTCTCATTGATCCAACATCTCAAGTAAACATTATAACTGAGGAGATCATGCTAATAATTTTTTTGCATAAAGATGGGTATGATGCACCTATGAGCACCATCTGTATGCATGAAAAACTTTCTGTACCTCCTTTGGGTAGTATTGTCTTGTTAGTTTTGGTTGGACCTAAATTCGTGAAGATTTTGTTCGACATAATCCTTGGATCTAAACTCTTCAGAGTGAAGCTGGGTATCCCCTGGTTAGTAGCTATGAATACCATACCCTTGGTTGTGCATAAATGCCTAAAATTTATCCATGAGGGTTCCATGCATGTGATTCATGACACCGGTTAAAAACCACTGGTTGCTTGTGGTAGCTACTCCTTGGATTACTCTTGGCTTGTGCATGTTGGTCCTCTTCCGCCTAGGAAGGACATTCTGTACCAAACTTATCAAAATTACAAGAGAGGGTGCTCGAAGCTGAGAGTGAGATACCCTCCATCGCCTTATGCTATTTCACATAGGGCTTGCTTGAAAGTTGACTGTGATGCTACCAAGAAACGTAGAAGGGAAGAAGAGAAGCAATCCCAAGATCCTAATTCTTCCTCTTCTACTATTTAGCCTAACACTTCCTCTCTCTTTGCTGTGGCACCATTAGATTCCATTTCATATTTGTGAGAGAATCCTATGGTGCCCACTTGGCGAAAGCCTAAGCATCCCACATTTGAGCTTCTTGTTTTTCCCATGGAGCCTAGGCCCATCTAGTATAGCAGGAAGAAAGGTCCCCATGGGGAGTCCTCTATGTCTCAGCCTCCTCGGCCTCCTACCACCCCTACTCCCAAAATAGTAAATGGGAAGAGGCCCGTTGTCAAGGCACTTGAGCTGACTCCCCCTATTGCTTCCCAACCTGCTCCTCTTGCTCTTGTTCAGAAGTCCGTTCCTTCACCAAAAATGGCTATAGTGGACACTCCCATGGTCGAGAAGGAGTCTTCTATTCCTTTTTAGCCTTCAGCCTTCGGTTCAAAGAGTCTCAGAAACCACCTTGCATGTGAGCATAAGCACTGGTGAAAGGCTCTTGCAGCTGAGCAGGCTACCTTAGAGAGGAAGGAAGAGGAGACGACCACCTCTACATCAGGGCCTCCTGCAATGTCCTCCTCTCTCCTCCCCTCTGCTTCTGTTCAATATAGCTTTGCATCGCTTCTGACTTTCGCTGTGAGTACAAATGCGCCTCACCCTAAAAAGGTGTAGGTGTTCATCGCTCCTTCGGTGGATCTGCCTTTGTTGATGTCCCTTCCGAATGTACCACCTTTCTCAAAACTTGTAGATATGACGAACATTTCGGTAGTATCTACTGTGGTTTTATCCTCCTCTTCCTCTACAACTCTCACCTCGTCTGTGGGGAGTTCGCATCCCATGATGAAGCAAAAGGTGGAGGGTAGTCCTTCTAGCGACGAAGGACGTAAGAGGATCCCACCTTCTTTGAAAGGTGGGCTCGTGCTAAGTTGTTTTGTCTTATTGATGGAACCAGTCCTGGCTTCCCCTGAGTTCATCACTGCTCTTGAATTGTTTGGTGAGCCTAGCGGTGAATCTAAGGCGTAGCCTTCTCTGTCTATTGAGGTAAAACATGTCACTCCTGTAAAGTGCATGTTTAGCTCTATGGATGAAGTTCTATCATTGTCAGTGATCTTCGCAAAGTAGCTGAACTTAGCTCCACAAGAGCTTGGTGGAGAGGACCTTGCTAGGCCCTCTTCCTTAGCCCTTGTTGTAGGAGGGTCAGAAGCTCCTCCTCTTAACATCCCACCACTGTAGGCCCATCCCCTTTCCCTCTGTGATGATCTAGAGTGGGAAGTAGACGACCTCTTGGTCGATCAGTGTTAGGGGGAGGCTTCTTCATCTTTAGATTATATGTGTGTGTTGTGATGTGTTCCCCCATGATCGTGCTATGTGTTCTTGGATGACCCTTGTCACCCTTGTTGGTGCTTGGATACAGGTGTGGTTTTGTGTTATAAACCTTATTTGTATCATCATTCTTCCATGTTTGTCATTGATTTTCGATAAATTGGGGATGATGCAAAGTGTTGGGGGTATTTAGGCTTCGCTTCCATGTTGACCCAATTTTTTATTTTTACTTTTTCTTCTCGTGCATTCTTCACATGGTCTGATATAGTAGGGGGTGAAGACAGTTCATTTTATATACCAATATTATACTTATATATATTTATGAGTAGTTCTGACCCCAAAATATTAGATCACCCTTGTGTCCTTTGTTCATAATGTTTCTCTTCATTTTTATTTTATCTTTCTCTCTTCTTTGCTTGAGTTGTCCCTCTCATGTGTAACAACGACACTTCTATGACACTTCAATTTTTAGAAAATGCATTCATTGTTAACGAATATTTTCTCGAGAATCTTCACAATTTTTTTTCAAAGAATCACATTCTCGACTTGAAACCCCAACGAAATGTGTTTCCTTCATCATGGGTTCACAAAGAAAGAACTTGAGACCTTTTCTTCGAGGTGGGAGAAACTTTAACCTTCCCTTCGCGTGGGGGAATTTTCTTCCTTTCAAATTACTTGATGAAGTGACCATATTTCAAAAGGATTCCTTGATGATGGATCGATTCGAGAAAGAAACATCTCTTCATACTTTCGAACAACGTGTCCCTTTGAAAGTTTTGCAACTTGTTAATGGTCTGCGTGACTATCCGCTTACTTGCCTACATGGCTAATTTTTGACATGTTCTATCCATGAGTAAACATGTTGCTTTGCAGGTGCGCCTATGAAGCCGCTTCTTGAATTCGTAGAGTCTGCTTTCCTGGGTTTCCTCCATGTAAGAGATCTTGGGGATACCTCGCTGCAGGTCCGCGGGCCTGTAGGTGCTTCCTTTGAGCTTCCTCCATGCAAGAGATCTTGGAGGTCACTCCCCTAAAGGTCTGTGGGTTTGTAAGGCACTTTATTTGGGTTTCCTTCATACAAGAGATCTTGGAGGACACCTTCCTTGTAGGCCTGCCGGTCTATAAGGTACTTTCTGGGTTTCCTTCATGTAAGAGATCTTGGAAACCTTCCTTGTAGATCTGAGGTCTGTAAGCACTTTATCAACTTCCTTCATGTGAGATATCTTGGGGATACCTCCTTGGAGGTCTCGGGTTTGTAAGGCACTTTTCTCGTTTCCTTCATGTGAGAGATCTTGGAGGATACCTTCCTTGTGTGTCTGCAGCCTATGAGGTGCTTACTTTTGGGGGTTCCTTCATGTGAGAGATCTTGGGGGTTGCCTCCTTGTAGGTCTCACGGGCTGTAAGATGCTTTCATTATTCAACTTCATGGTGGCAGGCTATGAAGTTCTTTTCTAGCTCTTGGTTTGCCAAATTTTAGTTTGCTTACTTGATGGTTCGGGTAAAATTTCTAACCCTATTCATTCTTCAATCTACTTTACCGAAGCACTCATCGATTATCGTGCTCACTAAAGTGGAGGAAAAATATATAGGCGCGAATTTTCACCCCTTACATAAAATTTCCTTTTACACTTCCTCACCTTAGAAAACCAAATTTGAAGGCAAAATTCCACATCATCCCGCGCCTTAGTTCCCTTGGCCTCCATTTGTTGAGTGATAGAAGAACCTTTCGGGGACACCCATTGACGCGTAGATGTTCACGGTGTGCTTAATTCCTAACGGATTCCTACGTCTGAAGTTGGCAGAGGCATTACACTTCCCATTGGGAGTGAATTGTAATGTCCCTCTTCGACCAACTGACCCAAAAATGCCTTTTTTGCTCATTCCTCCTTCAAATTGACTCATTCTCATTCCATTTCATCTCTTCACAAGCTCTTGCATCCTCTAGCAATTTCCCAAGCACTCTCAATAACACTTCAACACTCCATAGTAGCAACAACAACACTCCATCAACTCCGTAGAGAAAGTGTGAAACAAACCATTGCAACAGAGGCTTGAGTCCTCTCTTTTCTCCTCCATTAGCTAGTGGGCTCTTGGTGGAGGTGGTAAGAATTTTCACTTCTCTCCTCTACGATTTGGTTGAGTAACACTTTGCTAATTTGTAGTGTTATTGTGTTCTCTACTTTCTTTCCTTCTTTATCATACATTTCTATATCATTTCCATCTTGGCTATCTGTGGAGGTGGAAACACCAAAATGGGGGTCTGACTGAGGTAGGCCCCTATATAGCCCCAACAATTTTCCCTCTTTCCTATGTGTAGGTGGATGTCCATTTGAAGCTAGCTAGCAAACAAGCTCCTTTGTGAGATCATCTTTGTCACCTTAGCTTTGGTATATCTATTTTATCATATTCATTTGTATATTTCTTACTTCATAGTTCTATTTTGTTCCTTTAAAAATCACTAGCTAGGCCGTTAGCTTGTTTCCTGGCAGTTCTTACTACATTGTCAGTCTTCTAGTTGTACAAATGCCAACACACCTGAGAGACACTAGCACACCGTACTGTCATCTTAGAACCGCGCTTCAGTCCTTGGATAGAGAGCTACCTGAGGTACAATGTTGAACACAAAAACTAGCTCGCCTAGCCCCACTCTAGATTTTGAGTCTACAGAGTGATTGAAGGACCTTATAGTCCTCATCATTCTCATCCCCTATTTTAAAACATCCCTTTACAGTGAGGTAAGTTAGGGTAGCCTTTTGGTCTTAGCTCTTTATGACTTAGGGCCTTGAACTTGGTTGGTACCCCTCTCTTATAGATACAAAATCCCCACAAATGAAGCATAAGAAAAAGAAGATGGAGATGAAGCCACAAAGGACACCACCTTTAGATGAGGCATGCCCACAAGATGTGAGAAAGGAGGAATGCCTGGAAGAGAGGTAAGAAGGGGACCCTCTACCAAAGGAGTGATGAAAACCTACAGCCTTTTGGGGTGAGGTTCATTGGGATCCATCAATGAAGTCTAAAGAAGAATTGAGGTACTGGAATTGAAGTAGAAGAAAGAGAAGGAGAAGAAGCAACCACAAAAGTGGCAAGAATGGAAATAGAAACAATAGAATCCTCCCTTCTCTTCTACAAAGTCATGTGCTCCTTAGATAGAGCCTTTCGTTGGTGCTTATGCTTGCACGCAAGATGATTATGTCGGCTATGGGCACTAGAAAGCACAGTTTGAGATGTTGGAGGCTCCTACTCTACCACAGGTGCAACCTCTGCAAATATTTCCAGTGGAAGGGGAGAATCCTTAGGAGGAGTAGGAGGAGCAAGAGACACAAATGTAGAAATAGAGAGCAACACCTCGACGGTGGGCTTCTTTCCTTTCTTTTCCCTAGGGGCAGGTGGAGGAATAGGCAAAGGCTACAAAGGTTGAGATGTTGAAACAACCCCATAGGAATACTTCCCCTTGCCATACAGGGTATGTTGGGGTGCACCATGGATAAGACAAGAAGCTAGAAAACTTGGGGCTTTGACTTTGACAGTATGGGCACCTTTCTTTTTCCTACGACGTGCACATCGACAAGAACAAAGGATGTTGCCAAGGGTTGAGAAGTAAAAGCGGGAGGTGTAGAAGATGAAATAGAGAAACTAGAAGGGGAAGGTTTGAGGGAAAGAGAAAGCTTATACTTCCCCTTTGTAGAGAGGAGGAAGAAGATGAAGCTTGCAACTATGCATGTAGACAAGCGGTCAAAGACACAACATAGGGCGACAGAGGAAAACCACCTTTCAACACCGAACCCCCAATCTTGTATTTGAAATATACTTTGTACAAGATATATCCCTAGGAGGGAGGGGTATGACTAGGGCAGGCCAAAAATGGTTGAGGGAGAAGCCCCCACGTGCTACCAATGGCTTGTATCTAGTGTCTCAAACAATGTGCATGGTACCCTTGCGGGGATACTTTAGGCATTTATAGATCACAAATGTGACCACATTCATAGAGGCCAACCAAAAAATTCCTAGCCTTGGTTTGAATAAGTTAGATTCTAGGATCACAACAAATGGGACATCCACATACTTAGGTCCAACTGAAACTGGCAAAGAAATAAAGCCCATAGGGGTGATAGAAAACCCATCATGAGTGTGAAAGGTAGCCTACAATTCATCATACTTCTCCTTATAAAAAATATTGATAAACAAGGCCTCCTCCATGATAACGAAAGTTCAGTTGGCTTGACGAATCAACCATAACCTTGTTATGATGTTACCATTGACTCAGGTGGGAACATACAACAGGCATGGCTCCTTGTTCAAGGGAAGACTGTGTGAGGTGTGTATATGCTGAAAATTGAAGAACTGAATGATTTAAACTATAAACCTCCAAAATCAAAATTTCAGCATAATACCAATGAAGCCTTTCTTAAATGAAAACACATGCAAAATTCAAACTAAACTATGGAAACCAAAACACATGTAATCAAAAGAAAATCAGCTCCATTACTTTCCTATTTCACCATGATCTTGATTTATTCATTTTATGTTTTGAGATTTTTATGAGCACAAGTGCAACAAGAAGCTGTGATGAATGGAAAAGAAGATTGATAATGCATGTGATTTTTGGTGGGAAGAAGGGCTTTCATAGATGAATTCACGGGATGAATTCAAGTTATAGGAGAGATGTGGGATAAAAGATTGAAGTGGGAAAATGCATATTGCAATTAATTGAAATTAATTGAAATGAGAGAGATAATGGGCAAATTTTATGATATGATGTAGGTTTGGAATTTATATTAAAAGTGGATGTTTGAATTAATGGATGAATAAATGGATTAAATAATTTTAATGATTTGTGAATTTAGACAAATGATTAAACAGTTCTATGTATTTAAATGATTTAATATGCATAGATATTTTAATGATTAATGCAAATGGAGCAATATGAAAAGGATAAATGTAGATAGATAAATGCTTATGAATGGATAAATTATTATAATATGTTAATGATTTAAGTGGATTAATGAAAATAAAAGAAAGTATTAAATGAATCAATTAAACAGATAATAATATCCATTTAATTAATAGACGAAAAATAGGATAATTGTGAGGACAATTTTTGAGTGTCTAGAAGGTGAATGTAATGTTAGGAACTCCATTCACATGCTCTATAAGAGGAATATGAGTGAATGAGACCATATTCACATATTTAGATGGGGCAGGATTAGAAGAAGATGAACGAGTGACCAAGTTTACAGAGTACAATAGGAAAGGATCTATGTATATCTACAACTGGATGTTAGGCTTAGCTATAGAATTATTATAATTTTATTTTCTATCATTGAGGTGGATAGTCCCATCGTCGATGCAATCCTTGATCATGTGACATAGGTGGACACATCTTTTAGTATCATGTTGCACCATTAAAGATATGACTTGAACAATAGTCAAATATCAGGAGACGTTATTACTTTATCTTTTAATAATTTTTGCAAGACACTGTTATATGATTCTAATAATTTGGTACAATTTCTATTACATCTTGTATTATTTTTATTTGATGGAATAGAGACCACGTTAACTATGACCTTGTTCTTGCCAAGATTGACACGACTGACTAGCCATCCTGGTGAGAGCATGAGGATGAATCCTTGTACTGAACAACCACTTGATGGTATTCTCTCAAAGTAGCACATAGATGCACAAAAGAAGTATATTTCATTAAAATAAAATTTTATTGCAGTGAAGGTTGCAAGTTCTTGATAAGCACCTTTTGAACATTGGATTCAGGTAAAGGATAGGAAATATGATAAAATGTATCTTGATATCGAGCTATAAAATTAGCCAATTTCTCGTGGGTTCCCTACTTACATCAAACAAGATCATTGAAAGTGATCTTCAGCTCAATGTTGGCCTAAAATTGTTGGAGAAATTGGTTGACAAGTTGGTCAAAGGAGAAAATGGAATTGTTGGGAAAAGCACAATACCATTCCAAGGAAACGTCCTTGAGAGAATGTGGGAATAGCTTGGACAACATATCATCATTATGAAAGAAATAAATACATAGTGCATTAAAGGATGAGACATGCATCAACAGATCCCCATGGCCATTGTACTTCTTAGATTTTGGGGTCTCCACACGTTAAGGGATAAGAGTGTTTATGATGGAAATGGAAAGAGGACTATGATGGAAAAAGGGTTGAAACATGGGCTGGGAGGAAGAACTGGTCAAGTTTGTTAATTGATTCTGCATGCACCTCATGTTCTACAAAAGAGAATTGAGCACCAGATCAGTAAAATAGGTATGATTAGTGAGACCACTAGAAGAACCTCCAACACCCACACCGACAGAGCCCCCAACACCAGAGCTAGAAGCATGGACACTCTAAGTCTTAGGTGTAGAGTAATTGAAACCCAAATGAATCCTACTTACCTTAAATGTGTTAATTTACTCAGGTATGGAGTTGGTGTAATGACACGACTCATGCTAGCTATGCACATCGACACCCTAAGCATTGAGACATTTAGTTATCTTCCAATGATCACCAAGCTGATGTCTTGGGTAATACCCAAGTTAGAGGTGTAGGAGGGGACATGGGTATCTATAATATCTGCTATTCCTTGGAGAAGCTCTAGGCCTCTTTGATCCTTACTCAATATGGCTCTTAGCTTTTCAACGACATGACTTTCTTGGGAAAAACTGTCATAAGTATCTCTCAAACTCCTTGAGTCTCATGTCTAGGGAATATATTTGCTCTGCAAAAACCTTGAGAGAAACATCATCCTCTAGAGAAGAGGTAGAGGGTGAGGTAGGAGGGGTAGGAACATGAGTTACCACCTCACTAAAGAGAGAATTGAATCCAAAAAAGAGCCTTGCAATAGTATCTTTGAAGGTGGGACCGGTTTGAGGGGGACTATACCTTCTAAATTCCATTCTAATGTTTCAAATACTTCTTCATACAACATGTTTGAAGGTCGTAGATTGGGTCGTAAAGCTCATAAAATCCTTACGATGCAGTATACACAACATGTACTAGATGCGAGAGAAGAAAAAGTTTCAAACCAAAGAGGAGATGGAAGGTTCACATCGGGTTCACCAAAATGTGGAGGGTATTCACTACTCCCAAGTACAAAGAAAAATAGGGTCTAAAGGGAGCGAATTACCCTCAGTCAACTCAATGAAAAAGGCTAAAAGATAGGATAAAAACTGAAAGAAAAAGTAGACTCTATTTTATGTTTTCAAGATGGAGGATTTTGAGAATCGAGTGAACTAACCATAGAGGTCTCAGACTATAGACTAACCGAATCTCGACCAAAGGATGTCAGCACAAGAGATAGATGACATCACGACACACTGTCATCTCATGGATGCGTTGACATCTAGTACAAACAAAGAGCAGAGTTTACAATCTAAAACTCACAAGACATGCTAACAACTTGAGAACCTTAATCTGATAGTTTAAATGAAAATGAAAAAATGCTGCAAATGCATAAAAAAGATAAACTAACTACAACAAGAAGAATACTATAAATTGAAGGATGGATCAACTATGAATGAAATGAAAAGAAAAGGGTAGTAGAAATCCAACTTACAGTTGGTCCAACCTTCCCACAAGCTACACATGAATGGAGAAACTACACACATGGAGATGGAAAATTGGTGGGGTTGTGTTTTGGAGTTTTCCTTAGTCAAATCCACGCTTTGGTGTTTCCACCTCCATGAACAACCAATAGAACACAATAGAGAAAATATGATAAAGAAAGAAGTAGATAGTATAGATAGAAGGCAAAGATAATCTATATGCTATCTATAATATTGATAATGTAAATAACAAAGAGTGTTACCCTCCCTTCTGCAAGCTTGAGAAGATGAGAGGAAGGATGCAAACTTCAAGAGCGTAAGACAAACACACAAAGGTGACATAGAGATTAAACTTGCAAGAAAGTGGTGTTAGAGAGAATAGAAGTAAGAATGAAGAGAGTGAAGATGAGAATTTGCAAGAATGAATGTTAGAATGCGAGAGAGATTGAATGGAATCAAGAAGTGAGTTCAAAATGAGGCTTTGGAGGCAAAAGAGACATTTTTGGGTTGGTATGCAGTCGTAGGAAGCATTACAACTCATGGGTGCCATGAAATGTAACGTCCCAACATCCATTGACTCGAGAATCTTTCAGGGATGTCCACATGACGCGTAGACATCTGTGTGGCATGGAAGCGACCTAGTCAAAATTCCCTTCCTCAATAGAAAATGACAAGTTATGGATGAGACATGGTTTAGGGTGGCGGGAATGCTAAAGTAAGGGTATACTATGGGAAATTATACTAGGGTGTAATTTTATGCCACATTAATTATAAATAAAAAGCATGTAGAATACTCAAGTCTATTATTGGTAATAAATGTCAAAGTCCTAAGCAATCCACATGATGAAATGTGGGATTGGAGGGTTCAATATGTGAATATGGAAAACATTCACTCTTTTAAAAAATAGAAGGACAAAATTAGAATGCCAAAGTAGTAGGACATGTTAGATTTATCAAATTCGGGAACCACAAAGATGAATCTTTTCAAAATTAAAAGACAAGTGTTGAGGAAAATATTTGGTTCTTCTTTTGTGCATGGTTGTGTGCATATAAAATATGCAAATCAATACTAACATTATCTTTAACTATCCTAATACTAGTTGAAAATGACTATTTTTGTGACTATGAATTAATTAATCAATGGACAGACTATGTTGAATATAAAAATTAAGACCTTAGAAATTGACTATGCAAAACAAAGGTCAGCATGAAAGTGGATCAAGATGCACTTAAGAGATGAAGTGGTGTAAGAGGAAAGTGATGAAAATTTTCTCTTGATTCTACTTGTGAAATCTGAAGGTGTCAAGATCAAAAGGCCAAGGCCACTCAAGGAAAAAAACTATCATGACAACATTGATAATTCTTAACAACCACTATAATAGCATTTTTGAAGGGATGACCTTATCCAAGAGATAGATGGAAGTTTGAAATATGTCAAAACAGTTCCAATTTTTTCAATGATGAAATAGTTTATTGTTTTATGAACTAAGTTTATTATTGTAGGTTGGATAGAATGACGGTTAGCCATTTGATATACTATCTCTTTGGCCACTCTAATGACCATTTTGTATATACATTTGGGGCCTATCCACTCCTCTAACTTATCTATAATTCCATTGGCTTGCTCATCAAATCATTTTGTAATAGGATTACTTTTGTAATAGTCCTACTACCCATCCTTAGGGCATGATTTTGAATGTAAAATATTTGAAAATGAATAAAAAGGAGAATATCCTTACCCCTCACTTGATTTAAAAAATAAAATAAAATATTTGTTATAGATTAATTATCGTGTATACTTGAGGGGTTGGGGCCCTAGCTCGGTTGGCTAAATCTTTCCTATTGCAGGAGGTTGGTCACGAGGTCTAGTCTCCCCCACCCCCGTGGTACTGGAGGGCGTGTCGCGCCAATGCCACCAGTCACGTTAAAAAGTTTACCAGGCGCACTGCAGTTTATAGGGGGTCGTGCTACCCTATTCCTGTAGTCTAATAAAATAAAAATAAAAAAATAATCGTGTATACTTGTATTTAATATTATAATTTAAAGAAAAAAACAAAAAAACCCTAAATGATGTGCGAGGGCTCTCCCGACACTACTCACAATGGTGGTTCTCCTGCGCAGGCTACTCTTGGGAATGGAGATCCTCTTCACGGTGCGCCTAAGAAACTCTCGTCTGGTAACATCTCGCGTCTCCCTGGCTCAAAGTGTGGTGGGCGGTCAGCTGGGGTGGGAGTGGGCCGAAGGTGGTATAATCTCCGTTCCGGGGATTCTTTGGCTTCTGAACCGTGTGCTCCCTCTTAGGCCGACGTGTTCCTGGCCACCAATGAGTTGGAGGATGCTTCTGGTGCTGTGCCTAAGGTCTCTCTTGAGGGGTGCTGGAACAGGATGAACCCCTATCACGTCTGCTCTGAGTTTTGTCGGGCTTTTGTTCAGGAAAACCCTACCCAACCTAGATCTCCGGTTCTTTCTGTTCCCTCTTCTCTTCCTAAGAAGGATAATATTCCTCATGATGGCAATGATTGCTTCTTTTTAGGGGATTCACTTGTCTCTTTTGCTGAGGAGCCAGCGGATTTTAGCATTTCTGATGATAGTATTAATGCTATCTCGGAGGATTTAGGTGCTCGCTCGGTTGTTCTGAGATGTCTGCACAAGTGCCCTTCAAGGTCCTCTATTCTCGAATGGATCAAGGACACCTAGAGAAATCTGTCTCTTCCCACTGTAGAAGCTTTGGACTTTGGTTTTTTTCTGGTTACCTTCTATTCTGTGGAGGATTGCAAATTTGTTCTGCAAGAAGGACCTTGGTTTTTTGGGCATTCTGGCCTCTTTATTTCGCCTTGGTCGCCTTTTTTTGATCCTACCACTGCTAAGATTTCTCTTATTCCTATTTGGATCAGGCTCTACAACCTGCGTTTGGTTCTTCGTAATGCGGATATGCTCATCAATATGCTCAATCAGGTTGGGTCTTTTATAAAGATTGATTTGGACGGGGTTGCTTCAGATCATAGATTTTACAGGGTTTGTGCTTTGGTGGATATCTCTAAACCCCTTTCTCACTCTATTTGGATCCATTCTTCGCATGGTGTCTAGACACAATTTCTAAACTATGAAGGCTTACCCTTCCGTTGTTTCCGATGCAATATGCTAGGTCACAGGATTGATGCTTGTTCCATCAAGCGCTCTTCTGGGGTGAGGAATGTTAGCTGGAAAAAGTGGATCAAAAAGGGCAATTATCCTGACCCTGAGTTCATTTGGAGGAATCATGGTAAGTTCTTTGATACTTCCATGGTGACGGAGCCGGTTTTGGATCAGCAGGACGCTCCCACATCTCCTATTGTGGAACAGCAAGCTGGTCCTTCTTCTCTCCCTTTTGTCCCTGCTCATGAGAGTCCTATTGGTTCTCCTTCTGGGTCGGAGGAAGATGGCTCAGAATCTGATGGCACTTTTCCTTTTATGGAGGACTTGGATGGGCAGTATCAAGACTTTTATGATGACTTCTCCTTAGACCCTCCCAAGAAACTCGGGATTTCTCAAATTTTAAGTGGAAAATCTAAACTTGATTGTGGTTCAAAAAGGAAGGCAGGAAGGAAGTCTGCTGTTGAGAAGCTTCGCACTGAAGGGTTAGAAGCGGTGGAAGTTGGTTCACAGCAGACTCTGGGGGGGATTCTCTTCCGCAAATAGTTTTTTGGGCCTTCCTTCTTCTGAGTCTTTGTGCTCCGGGTTTTTGTCTCTTTCTGTTTTCTTTTGTAGCAATGATGATTTCTGTTTCAGTCTTTCTTCTTCACAAGTCTTTTTAGGTTTTCTCTCTGTTTCTTTTTTCTTTTGAAGCATCCTATAGTTTGAAGATCCTTCTCTGCTTCATGGCAGCCTTTTGTAATCTGTTTATCTTTTAATAAAGGGAGTGGGCCCCTATCCCCACATCTTATGTATAAAAATAAAATAAAATTATAATTTCAAGAAACAAATATTAGTTAAAATATAGAATTAATATTTAATATTGTAAATGTATAATAAAGTTGTATTGAACATAAAACACATGTTCTATCAACATAGTATTGTTATAACTCTTTGTGAAATATGAATTGATCAATTATATCAATTAAAGAGGAAGCATGCCTTCTTAATTGAATATGAACTTATTAATTATATCAATTAATCCTCCATACCTTACACATATTATCAAATATTAATGTGTTGGAATGTGTTGAGATGTGATGTTGATTGTTGTCATTGACGTCAACATATCTTGGTTGATCTACTGAGGTTCAGTTTTAATGCTCTGGTGATTCAGATTGGTGTAGTTCCGGATGTTGTGCTATAATGATCTATCTTTGATCGTGTCTATCTTGGTCCCATTCTTTCTGCAACATAATGAGATACACTCTTATGGGTTCAAACCAATTAGGTAGTTGGTTAACATGCTCTGACACATTGTTTGCATTGTAATGTGTATATCCTATTCTTTGGTTTTGGATATCATGGTAAAAATGTAGTGTGTTGATTTGAGGAAGGAGGTTTTGTGTGGTCCACGTTTCATTCCTTTTCAAGATGGGAATATTTTTGTGGTGACCTAATTCAAAATTATGTTTGGCCGACTACCTAATTCAAATTGTGTTTGGTCGACTTAGGAGTTTATGGAAGCATGTAATGGTATAATTAAAAGCTGATTCTATTCGATGAAAGCAATTGTGATGAATGCGAATCTAAAAATTAAGACATTGTGAAGTATGCAAAAGTATACGACTGGAGGCAACAAACAGTGAGATTCTATCTGGTGTCATTGTTGGTGACAATTATTTTAGTGGTGGATTCCCTTTCATCATTCTTCTGGTAGTGAGCCCTTTTTTGTTAGTAGTGAGCCTTTTTATCTTTGGCTGTAATAGCCGGGTAGTGAGCCCATCGACAATGAGCGTTACCTGCAATGGGAATTTTGGCAGTGAGCCCTTATAAAAATCACTTTAACCGGTGTTCTATAATTAAGAATTAACATTCTCTGTGGTTTTTCCCTTCTTGGGTTTCCATGTAAATTCTGGTGTTCATGTGCATGGTGTTGTTATGTGATTTCATGTTCATATCTATTAGATTATTATCTGATTGATTTAAGTTTGCTCTGGATTAATTAAAGTCAAGAAAATTGTTTTATAATAACTGATTCATCACCCCTCTTAGTTATCCAAAATGTTCAACAATTGGTATTAGAGCTTTGGTTCCTCGAAGAAGAGATTAACCGCTTGGGGTAGATCCAATGGCACATAGACTGACAATTCCTGTGTTTGATGGAGCTGACTACAGTTTCTGGAAAGTGCAGATGAGAGGTTACTTGATCTCTCTAGGCTACAAGACTTGGAAAGATGTTGAGACAAAATATGTTGAACTGACAAAAGGAATTTCTATTGCTGATGAGATTTCATCCTATGAAGAGAATGAAAAGGAGAGGTATGCAATCTTTAGTGCTTTGTCTAAGACTGAGTTAACAAAAGTTATTTCATTGGGCACTGCTTATGAAGTTGGGGAAAAGTTGAAAGAAATCTATTAAGGAAATGATAGACTCAAATTATAAAAGAAGTTGACAACTAAGTGCAAATATGAAAACTTGAGGATGGAAGAAGGTGAGGATATAGCAAGCTACTTTCAGAGAGTTGACAGTGCAGTAAATGAAGTCAAAAATCAAGGAGGCACTCTGACAGATGAAGATGTAATGGAGAAGATTTTGATGACCCTATTGGAGAGATACAGTGACAAGATCTCAACTATTGAGGAAGTTTATGATTCGAAGAAATTCACTAGAGAGCAACTATTTGGCACCTTGACCACGTTTGAGATGAGGAAATTTGGAAAAGAAAAGGAAAAATATGAAACAATCTTCAAAGCCACAAAGACATAAGAAGATTTGGATAGTGAAAGTTTAGATGAATTGGGAGCAAACTTCACAAGGAAACTGAAGAATGGTACCGACAAGTACAAAGGTACGTTACCTCTTAAATGTTTTAGATGTGGAAAGATTGGTCATTTAGAAACTAAGTGTCTAGAAAAAGGAACAAGGCATATTTTAATGAGAATACTAGTATTTCAGATGATGAATCAGATCATGAGGATTGTTTGATTTTGGTGAAAAAGGATGAACCTAGATTTGATATCTCTATTATTTGTTTGAATTCTAATGATAACACTAAAACCACATTATATGTTAAAAGAAACAAAGATAAATGGCTGATTGATAGTGGATGTTTGAATCATATGACCGGTGATAAAAGTAAGTTAATGAAGCTTGAGAAATATGATGGAGGTTTTGTTAGATTTGGAGATGATAAAACAACACAGATTGTTGGAGTTGGTTCTATTACCTTTGATGGAAAACATAACATTGACAATGTTTATTATGTGAAGGGTTTATATCATAATCTTCTGAGTGTTGGACAGATGTGCGAAAATGGCTATAATGTGGTGTTTCAGGATGATGGTTGTGAGATCCAGAAGAGATCCACTATTGTTATTGCAGCTGGAAAAAGAACAAGTGGGAATATGTATCAACTGGAAGGAGCTACAAAGATATGCTTATTATCTTAGTCCAATGATAGTTGGATCTGACATTGGAGGATGTGTCACATCAACTTTGAAAACTTGGTAAGGATAAGTTCAACAAGAGTAGTCAAAGATTTTCCAAAATTGACCAAACCAAACAACACTATCTGCAAAGGATGTCAAGAAGGAAAGTAGGCAAGAGAAATGTTTCGGAGAAAAGAAGAATCATCTACCAGTTTGTTGGAACTTGTACACATTGACCTATGTGGTCCAACCAGAACAAGAAATTACAAGGTGAAAAATATTTCATGCTTTTAATAGATAAATATTCTAGATTAACTTGGGTTGCATTTTTAAGAGAAAAATTAGAGGCTTTAGAAAAATTCCAGATTTTGAAGGCAAGAGTTGAGAATGAAGTTGACAGGAGAATCAAGTGTTTAAGATCGGATAGAGGAGGAGAGTTTACTTTTGATGAATTCAACAAATTCTATGAAAAACATGGCATCAAAAGACAACTATCTACCCCTAGAACACCACATCAGAATGGTGTAGTGGAAAGAATGAACCAGACAGTTCAAGAAGCAACTAGAACAATGATCATGGAAGTAGGTTTACCACAGGTCTACTGGAGAGAAGTGATACACACAACAATATACACTCTTAATAGAGTATTGTTCAGGAGGAAATATGGAAATACATCATATAAGCTACGACATGGAAGAGCTCCCATAGTAAAGTACTTCAAAATTTTTGGAAGCAAATGCTACACTGGAGAGATGAGGACAATCTTGGAAAGTTCGACAACAGAGCTAATGGAGGCATATTTTTGGGTTACTCTACAAGAAGCAAAGCATACCGGTGTTACAACAAGAGAGTGCACAAGATAGTTGAAAGTGCAGATGTGAAAGTAGATGAAGATGTTCAAAGAAATCTTGACAGACATATTAAATATGAATCAGATGACTTAGATGACTAAGGAGAAAAAGGATAAGAAAGAAGAAGAATAGACAAAGGAGGCTTTGACAACTACAACTAAAACCCCAAAGTATGTACAGAGAAACCACTCAAAAAACTAGATTATTGGAGATAAGAATAAGGGAATCATCACACAAAGAAAGTCAAGTCAAGAACAAGTATTATTGTGTCTACTCTCAGAAACTGAGCCAAAGATTGTGGAAGAAACATGCAATGATTAGAATTGGGTGAAGGTAATGAAAGAAGAGATTGATCAGATAGAGAAAAATTAGACTTGGGAACTTGTGCCTAGACCCACAGACAAAAATGTAATTGGAACAAAGTGGGTATTCCAGAACAAGCTGGACGAAAATGGAAAGGTAATGAGAAACAAGGCAAGATTGGTTTGCAAAGGTTACACTCAGATCGAAGGTATTGATTTTGAAGAAACATATGCCCCTATTGCCTAGATGGAAGTGATATGGATATTCTTAGCTTTTGCAGCTTTTAAGGATTTCAAAGTATATCAAATGGATGTAAAATCTACATTCTTGAATGGAGAACTGAAAGAAGAAGTCTACATTGAGCAACTAGACGGATTTAAGTCTGAAAGTAACCCGAATGCTATTTGCAGGTTAAAGAAAGCTTTGTACAGATTAAAGTAGGCACTTAGAGCTTGGTATGGTAGATTAGACGAGTACTTGATTGTACAAGGATTTCAAAAGGGATTTGCTGACAGTAATTTATACTAGAAAATTCACTTGGATCAAATGTTGATTGTTGTGGTTTATGTTGATGACATAATTTTTGGAGGAAATGATGATATGTGTACAAAATTTGCAGATGAAACGCAGAAGGAATTCAAAATGTCTATGATAGGTGAGTTACATTTCTTCCTTGGATTACAAGTAAATCAAAACAACAAAGGAATTTTCATTTCTTAGTCCAAGTATACCAAAGAATTATTGAAGAAGTTTGGATTGGAGAATTCCAAACCGGTTTGTACACATATTGTTACTAGATGTAAGTTGACAAAAGAAGATGATTCACCTAAAGCTGATGCAGGTTTGTATAGATCAATGATTGGAGGATTGTTATATTTGACTACTATTAGACTAGACATTATGTATGTTGTTTGTTTAGCAGTTATATTTCAACAAGAACCAAAGGAATTGCATGTTGTTATAGTAAAACAAATCTTTACATATTTGAAGGGTACAAAAGATATCAGGTTATGGTATCCAAAGGACTCAGATTTCACTTTGAAAACCTATACTGATGCTGATTGGGCTGGATGTGTTGATAACAGGTGGAGCACAAGTAGTGGAGCTTATTTCCTTGGTTCCCGGTTGGTTACTTGGTCAAGTAAAACAAGATTCTGTATCTTTATATACTGTTGAAGCTGAATACATTGCATCATCCTCATGTTGCACTCAGATAATGTGGATGAAACAAACGTTGAAGGACATTGGCATATAATTTGATGAACCAATCTCAATTATGTGTGATAATACCAATGCAATAAATATTTCCAAGAATCCGGTACAACACTCCAAAAGGAAACATATATCCATTAGATATCATTTAGAGAAGGTATTAGACAATGAGGTAAGACTTGAATATGTACCTACAAAAGAATAGATTGTAGACATTCTCGCAAAACCATTGAGCAAAGATACTTTTGAGTATCTTCGATAGAAGTTAGGGGTTCTGCCCCCTCCTAGTCTTCAATAATTTGCACCAGGGTGTGCATTGGTCCAGGGTATTATATGCTCATTTTTATTTGGATCAATGCTTGGTGGCTTCCTCATAGGGGGAGTGGAGTAAGTTTTTTCAGGGGGAGTTTTTCCCTTTGTCTTTGATGTCAAAGGGAGAGAAGAAAAGAAGTTGCATTGTTTTGTTATTGATGATTATTGCCATCAATGACAAAGGGTAAGATTGTTGGAATGTGTTGAGATGTGATGTTGTTGATTGTTGTCAATAATGGTTGTCATTGATGTCAACATATCTTGGTTGATTGACCGAGGTTTAGTTTTAATGCTTTGGTGATCCGGATTGGTGTGGTACCAGATGTTGTGTTGTAATGATCTATCTTTGATCATGTCTATCCTAGTTCCATTCTTTGTGAAACATAATGAGATACACTCTTATGGGTCCTAACCGATATTGTAGTTGGTTAACGTGCTCTGACACATTGTTTGCATTGTAACGTGTATATCCTATTCTTTGGTTCAGGATATCATGGTAAAAATGTAGTGTGTTGATTTGAGCAAGGAGGTTATGTGTGGTCCACGTTTCATTCCTTTCCATTGCGGGAATGTTTTTGTGGTGACCTAATTGAAAATTGTGCTTGGCCGACTTAGGAGTTTATGGAAGCATCAAATGGTATAAGTAAAAGCTGATTTTGTTCGATGAAAGCAAGTGTGATGAATGCAAATTTGAAAATATAGACATTGTGAAGTATGAGAAAGTATATGATTGGAGGCAACAAACAATGAGATTCTATTTGATGTCATTGTTGGTGATAATTATTTTAGCGGTTGATCCCCTTTCATCATTCTTTTGGGAGTGAGCCCTTTTTTGTTGGTAGTGAGCCTTTTTTTATCTTTGGTTGTAAGAGCCGGGTAGTGAGCCCACCGACAGTGAGCCTTACCTGCAGCGAGCCCTTGTAAAAATCACCTTAACCGGTGTTCTATAATTGAGAATTAGCATTCTTCGTGGTTTTTCCCTTCTTGGGTTTCCACGTAAATTCTGGTGTTCATTGTGCATGCTGTTGTTATGTGCTTTCATGTTCATATCTGATAGATTATTATCTGATTGATTTAAGTTTGCTCTGGATTAATTAAATTCAAGAAAAATGTTTTATAATAACTGATTCACCCCCCTCTCAATTATCCGAATTGTTCAACAACATTACATATATATATTTGGTCATCTTGTCCTTTTTGTTGATGTTCCTTCTTTGTGTGTTATAAGAAAATATTGATAACAAAATGATACCTTACATGGTACATGTTAACACAAGGCCATGTATATTTTCTCCTTATGGGCACCTTATTTCCCCCCCTTTTAACTCCTACCTGTTATCCATTTATCTTTATGATTCCCCTCTCTATATATGGGATGATTCAAAGCAATGCTAGTGTCTGCATGATGTGATTCATGCATGGTGATAAAAAATATAGGTCCCCTTCTGTATATTTATCTTAGATAGACCTATTTTTACCATGTTCTTACTTACATTTCCATTGCCCTTGCCTCCAACACCTACATTTTTTTACTTTTACTTTTCCTTAGCTGTTTCATTCTCTTCTTCCATGGCCCTTGCCATCACCTTATACACCATTTGGTCTCCATAAATTTTACAAATTGCTATCACATAATCCAGTGTTTCATTTTCGAGGATCTTACAAACTAGTGTGGGGAAACAATGGCGACATCCCAATAAAAACCAAATAGATCTTTCCACAAAAACACCCACAAGCAAAGTATATCCATGAGGTAAATACATTCCATTTGCTATTTTGTATATTATTTTACCATTGCTTTTGCATGATACATAATTATGCCCCATTTTGTTTACCTTTTATTTTGTCTTCCTAAATTGAATGCATATAGCCACAATTTGTACTTGATGATATATAGTATAACATTTCTCACTTTGGTCTTACATGATTATATTTGGCACATGATCACAAATTTCATACACATGATCCATTCTGTGGGGACATCATTGGGTGCAACATTGGGGGAATCCATAAACCCACCATTACTTGATCCATATTGACAAAATCATCAGAATAATATTTAGAGCCATTACTTTGTTATATCTATCCATCAACACATATTACATATTATTTTTTCTATTCACATTGATTGCACCATGCCATCATGCACTCATTTTGAAGGGGGCATAAAACTACATTAATTACTTCATGTGCATATGATGTGGGAACTTGATAGTTTTGACCTTTGTACTAACCATATGTATCATGATCCTATTTTTGTGCCAACTACTCCAAATTATATTGAGATCACCATGCACATATGCTCAATGGGTAAAGAAGTTTTGAGCTCCACATTTGTCATATGTATCATGGTATCTTGTTCCAGATTTACTTTACAAGTATTACTTAAGCACATACATAGTGGGTGCCTCATGGTTTTGAAATCCATAGTAGCTATATGTGTCATGGTACCTTAATAAATTATCTGCAAGTTGAAGAAGTCAATTTATGGTCTTAAAAAAGCACCAAGATGATGAAAAGAAAAATTGACAACTATTTTGAGATTCATGGTTTTCGAAAATGCATATTAGATCCAAATCTTTCTATGAAGAGAGTGAAAGGTGAGATTATTCTTGCTATAGTTTATGTAGATGATTTACTCATTATTAGAACAATTATTGGGTTAGTTAGTGCATTGTGTAGACACCTAAATGTATCCATGCTTGATCACACTTGATCTCACCCCATCCTAGCCAATAAAATAAATATTTATTATTTATTTAATTAATTATTCACCTTTATCCCTCGCCTTTAATTAAGTTTAAACTTATCCCCAAATCTTCCAACTAAATCAATAATTAACATTCATTACCATTTTCCATATTATTTAATTCTACTTCACCTTCAATCCTTATCCATTTAATCTTAGCCCTTAAATCTATCTACATGGATCAAGATCTAAAATTTCATCATGTGACAAGTGTCTTAACCTACATACCCTATCCCTTTCTCACACATGTGTGAGCATATATCTCACATGTGAAGCCACCCTACCTCTTACACATGTCATAAAGTAGCTATCCTTCCTCTTACACATGTCATAAGGTAGCTGTACGTTACTTCTCTCACTTGTCCCTTTCACAAGCTTCTCCATGTGTGTTCTCACATGTGAGCACACCTAGTTCTTAGACCCCCATTCCTCTTGTGACACTTGTCACAAGGATAAGCCCTCAATCCATATCATCACTCTCATTCAATCCTAGTCATCCACTTACCAATACATCTTGGCCCTTGATTTGCTTCATGAAAAATCTATGAATTGAGGTCTTTGCTCTTATTTTGCTAATTCAGTTTCCTCAAATTCTTATGCTGTAATTTTCTTCTATCAATCCCAATCCCAACATCATGTTGTTGATCTAAATAAGAAACCACATTCCACCATCTACCACTCATCAAAAAGAGCAAATCAAGTAGACATGGGTGCATCTACTTTAACTCTATCCATGAGATAAGAAGGTAAAAGACAAGGTGAAACTAATTTGTAGCTTTTATCTGTTTGTTTTATGTCTTTTTCATTTCATCATTTTCACTTTGAAATAAGATCTTAAAAGGACATTTAATATGAGTAATTTGGGTGAACTGAATTTATTTCTTGTTTTACAAGTTTGTAGCCTACATGATAGATTGTTCATAAAGTTTTAAATACGCATTGGATTTGTTAACCAAGTTTTAAATGATTGATTGTAAGCTTGCCTTTACTTCTTTTTAGTCTGAATATTAGCTTACTAAGAATTGTTTTTCAAAGAAGGTAGATGCCACATTAAATAGGTAACTAGTTGGCAGCTTGATCAGACATATGTCTTCCACTCAATTTAGTTTTTAGATTCATGCAAGAGCCTAAAGAAAGCCATTGTTTCAGAGCCAAATGAATTTTGAGATATATTTGTGGAACAATTCACTTTGGCATACATTTTACCTATAAATATCAATTTTCTTTGGTAGTTTTTATAAATTCAGATTGGGGCAGTGATATAGATCATTGGAAATCTACTAGCTGTTATTTTTTTCAACTTAAATTAGGCCACATTACATGGAGTGAGAAAAATAAACAAGTACATCTTTGCCTTCATGTGAGGCATAATATAGAGCAGCAAAGAAAGCAAGAAAAGGAAGCGCTGTGGATTTCAAATCTTTTATTTGAGCTTCGTCTTCTTCAATGTTTTGCCTCTATTTTGTGATAATCAAAATCCCATACAAGTTGCAAACAATCTAGTTTTCCAGGCTAAAACAAAACATACAGATATTGATGTTTATTACATCCAAGATCTTGTTCAGGTTCAAATTGTCAATTTACAATATTGTCCTAGCGATGAACAAATAGTTGACATATTTGCCAATATTTGGCAAGAGTATGATAGAAGCCAAAATTTTAAAGCTGCTTGGACTGCTCAGAATGATGGAGGTGGACATCAAGGGGGCACAAGGATAACGCCCTCATACTTTTCTCTTAGCGTTTTGGTTTCCTTCCTAGTCAACTTGAAGGGGGGAATGCTTGTCAAAGACTCTAGAAACTAATACGTCTCAAGAAATTAAGAATTCTCTACAAACTGAGATTGTGTAGAAACCTCAAGAAATTAGAAATGTTCCAGATTTCTAGGTTGTTCTAGATCTTGTAATCTGAAAGCCATAAATTTGTAACATTTTGTTTGGCAAAACATTCTAGTGACATGCATTAAATTGTATGGAATGCTAGCTAGATTAACTCAAAGGCTCTTGGGTCCAGTCTTTGGATTATGAAGGGATTCCCTTCCGGTGTAGACGATGCTTCAATACTGGACATGCTGTTGCACATTGCAGATTTGAGAAAAAAGAAAAGACAACTACTTGGTGGAAAGGTGCTTCTCAACAACATTATACGGTTGAGAAGAAAGCTGATTATAATAAGAGTTTTTCAGAGGTGGTTGCTTCTGAATCACAGGGTCTTGGGACGCCCCCTCTGGTCGTCTCAAATGGCAGGGTTGCTAGGGCAACCCCTATTGAGTCAAAGATTGCCTTTTCAGGTGTATGTGCATCGGCTTCCCTTTTTGGTGGCTCTTCTAAAAAGTCATTATCCATGCAAAGGATTCAAGATGAAACTCCAACTATTTTGGCTGCTGGCTTTCAACCTTTTGAAAGTAGCGAGCTGGTTTGGCATGGTAAAGCGATGCAAGTGGAAGAAGGTTGGATCACAGTTAAAGGAAAAAAAGATAAACCCTCTAAGCCCTCTTTCGACATGATTCTCCGCTTCCACAAGAAAAGTGTAAAATGTAAATCTTGAATGGTCTTGTTTTGGAGTTGGTCTTTTTCACTGGCTGCTTGCTATCTTTTCTGCAGCCTTGCTCTTTTTGTTAAAGGGTTCCGAGTCCCTTCAAAATCTGTTTTTCCCTCTATCAAAAATAATTAAATCAGTTTTATTCAGCCATATCTCTATTTGCTGCCCTGTTTTTCTATTGTACTGTTGTAGCATAAGTTAGAATCTTGGGCCTTTTTACAACCTTGAATACACATACACCCACATACGGTACAATTATCTTATGCTTTTTTGTTAAAAGATGATTACTTGTCACAAATATCTATAGATTCCATGGTACAGTTATCTTATGTCTTTTTTGTTAAAAGCCAAAAATTTGCTTATAAGTAATTATATGTTCCTCTTGCAGACAAAGATGGATCACAAAAGGGAAATGGATGGTTATGAATATAGCTAGCGATGCAGGGGAAAAAGTGCAGCCTTAAATATTTATAGACTATTTCCGTAGGAATATTAGAAATTACTTATTGATATTGACATGGACATTCTCAAGAATGTTATCTCAAAAGGACGACAGACTAGCTTGAGCTGAGAAATGGAAGAGCTCTGAGTTCATGAAAGTCCTGGACAAAGGGACGTTAGTTGTGTCTACCTAGTCCTCCACATCTGATGCAAATCTGCTATTTCAGGGAAGGCTAAGGTGCACAACTTCTCATTACAGCCTCAAAGTTACAGATTTAGCTGTTTTCCCTCTTCTCTTTCTTGACAAGAACTTTTGGAATGCGTTCCATTGTCCTCCACACATTCAGTGATGGTGTTCCAAAGCCTTCCACATAAAAAGCTAAGAATACAAGGGAGTGAAGTATGCAATATTGAGTGCCTTTGTGGTAACTAATGTCCGTGAGACGGAGAGATCCATTAATACAAGGTTCAAGAAACATAGTGAAGACATCTAGTCTTAATTATAATAAAACTTATTCATGTAAAAATTTCTGAAACTTTAGATACAGCGGACGAATTGAAAGCAAGTTTTGTCTACAAAACCCAAGTTTTATGGCTTAAAGTTAATGCCATTAGAGTATAATGCACTGCAAATGCATTACTCAGAAAGTATGCTGAATAAACTTGCACATTATTGAATGCCTTGGTACAGTTGAGCAATAATTGTTTTGAATACATTCAGTGCTTTCCTTTCATCGCCTTCCTTCATTGTCACAACATATCCCTTCTTAATTTTTGCTCTACCAAAATATGCATTATCCCATGCAACAAGATTCCAGGGTAAATCCTTCTGAGAAATATCATTGCATCTATAATTAATTTTTTCTTTATTGGTAAGTATAGTAGTAATTATCCATTTTCCTTTCTCCATACTGCTATATAATGCTACTTCATTTTCTACTGATGCTGCTTCTTCTTCATGGCGGGAGAAAAAATTGGGTAAATGTTCGATGGTACATAAAAATGGACACTCAACCACGGCGCATATGATGACTGCACTCAACGACTCTGGTAAAGTCAGCTTTAGTGATTCATACCGCTTTTCATATTCGAAAAATTCACAGACTGAATTGGTGCCGAACATGTGAGAGAAAAGATGTGCATTTAAAGTCGACTCTGCTCCTTCATCCGCTCTCCCAATCACAGACATAAACTCAGACGGTATTTTCTGATTTGCTCAAAAAAATAAAAATAAAATAAAACTTGTCTCTGTGTGTCAACAGTAATTCACAGTAATATTAAGGGAAAAATATTACCTAAGTACTACAAGTTGTAATTGAAGTTACAGTAATCATTGGAAACCTTTAAAATAAAATCAAATACCTGCAAATTCTGAATGTGATTCGGTATAGCTCCATTACATGCGTAAATTAGCAGATTATTCAATCTTTCCAGGTTTTCAATACCTGTAATATTCTGCAGCTTACAACATCCATTTATGGTAATCCTCTTGAAGCTTGACATCTCCAATTCTTCTGAAGGTTTCTTCCTTGCCAATTCAGGTGTCCTTGATACTGTTTTCAACTTGTTAAGTGATCTCAACCCAAAACAATTCAAAATCAAATCCAATTCAATTAGATCATCTACATATGCCAGTTGGATATATTCAAGGGCTGGACAATGCTCTTTGCTAATTGAGACCACCTTTAAATTTTTTATAAATCTAATATCTATCTTTTTAAGGCTCTTCAGGGAAGACTCAAAACTAGTTGATTCGCTGCTATTGTTAAAAACCAGTTCTCCATTTACTGTAATTTCCTTCAAAACCAAAGTACTGAGATTGTTTAGTGTTCTAAGAGATTCTGAGAAGGACCTTCCTTCGATTTGCATGGAGTTGGAGGCGTCTCCTCTTCCTATTAGAACTAGCTTTTCCAAATGACTTAACATTCCTAATGATGAGTATGGGAATACTTCTACCGAGCTTCTGTAAAGCTTCAGCTCTTTCAACTGAAAATTAGAGGCCTGTAATTTACGATTAATTTCATTCAAATAATTATTTTTCAATGTCAAACAATATTTATAAAACTGATATTTCACAATGCATTGTCTAGCATTATGTAGAAATAAGGAAATCAAATACTTGAGAGAAAGAACGAACAAAATACCTGCATATCATTCTGCCACAATCTTTCCAGGCATCCTTGGTAAATCGTTAGACCCTGCAAATTTTGCAAAGGAAACCACAGAGGAATAGTTGTCTTGTTGTTACCCACATTTTGTATATGAAGGTTAAGCCCCAACAAAGATGCCTTTGTCTCGGTACACTCATTTGCATTCCCAATGAAGTATGTAATACCAAAACCAACGGAATCATCTTGAATGGTATGGAGACACCTTACTGTCTTGCCTCTGGTTGTAACAAGGATGTTCTGGATTCCCATGTGTTCCTGCATTCAAAATGAAAGTCAAATTTGTACTGCAGTCCCAAAAAATAAATGGCTAACTTACATATAGATGTCCTAAAGGCTCTTTAAAATTGTGAATTTAACTTAGTGGCAGGCCTATATATGAAGGAGAAGCGCACCATTTTTTTTAAATGGCCAGGGCGCCATAGACGACTGGGATTGCTCTGTTCATCTGCTATCTCTCTTCCCAAATCACGAAGATGGTCATGCATTCTAAACACATAATGAAACTGCTCCTCGTCTCCAAGGTCATAATTCACTTGAATTGAAATAAGACACTTGTCTATGAGGGTCTTAACTGTGTGTTCTGCATTCCATCCCGATCCATTCCATATTCTTATAGCCATAGACTTCTTATGAGATATAAAGAAGCAAGCAATGTCCATGAAGATTTGCTTTTCCTCCATATCTAGAGCGTCAATGCTTATTTTCAGAGTTTGTCTTACTTCCCCAGGCAAAGTTTTACGAATTTTCGTCAATTGGCCCTGCCAGTAAGGTTTATCTCCACCACAAACATGGCTACCCACCACTTGCAGAGAAAGAGGTAAACCCCCGCAAGCCTCCACAAAGCATTCAACTAAATCCTCAAACCCAACAGCTGGATACGGTTGACTAAATGCATGCCAACAGAAGAGTTCCCTGGCATGATCTCTATTGAGTGTTTTCATCTTAAATCGAAGAGCAATTCTGTATTGTATCAGCACCCTATCATCACGGGTTGTCACAATTACCAAACTTCCTGAATTCAGGGCATCTCTTATCAATAGAGCATCTAATTGCTTCACATGATCAATATCATCTATAACAATTAGAAAGCGCAAAAAGGCACTTCTTCCCATATGATAGTTGAGATGGCTGGTCCCTTCATGTATACTCAGAATTTTAGGCAGGTCTTGGTTCACCAGATCTTTAAGTAGTTTGCTTTGCAAACCAGGCAATTCACCCTTGGCAGAAGCTTCTCTCACGTCAAACAAAAAACAGGACCCATTGTATTCTGAACGTTTGAGATTGAACAATTCTTTTGCCAGTGTAGTTTTCCCCGAGCCCCCCATTCCAAAGATGCCAACAATATTAACCTTCCCTTCTGCTCTCTTCTGGCACACCATTTCAAATTCTTCAACCAATTGATTAAGGCAAACAGAATGTTTGGCAACATGTAAAGGATTTGTCTTTTCAGCCTCCTTAATCACAGCACCTACTATGTTCTTACACAGTTCAATAAGATTACTGGATTTCCAAAGAGAAACAAGAGTTTTATCAGAAAATTGCATTAGTGGACATCAATCAATCTGTTTTGCAAGAAGGTAATGAACTATTATCAATCCGAAATATGTGCTCAAAAAAGTTTACCCATTACGACTGTCGAATTTGCAGCCAGAGATGAATGAAACCCTGTGCAGAGCTGTTTTCCACTCCTCAAGCTTGTTAAGGTACCTGCCCTTTTCTTTGTGCTCAGAAAATGCAGCTGCATACACGCCTTTTCCCTTTTGTACGTAGCGTAGATCAGATGGTGCCACATCATAAAAAACAGGAACAATCTTAACATTGCTTTTTACAATGAGTTCTAGCTCAGCTAAACACCAAGCTGACTCTGCATATCTTTTTGAAAAGATGGCTATATGAGCAGATGCAGAGCAAATGGCATTATACAGTGTAGATGGGATGGAATCCCCCAATTCCAACTCCTGGGAATCGAGAAAAGGCTGGAATCCTAGCTCTTGAAATGAATTATAGAGTGGAAGAGCCACAGTTTGTTTGACATCGGGGCCTCGGTGGTTGATAAATACCTGGTACAATCTTGAAGCTATACATGGTGTTCCCCTTTCACAGGCAGCTTCTATTCCACTGAAAGGCCTATGTTCTTGCTGAGATGAGGAAGAAGCCATGAATGTAAGATAATATTGTAGAAGACAGTGTCCAAAGTGTAATTTAGTTAACAGCTTTATAGCCAATGTATTGCGGTTAATGCACCAGCTGTTTATGTAAACATGGGTTCTGGTAGGTTAACCCCAGTTCAGAGTGCTTTGAATCTAATAAAAACACATACCCAATTGAGAGGGCTTTGAATTTAATGAAAGTGCAGATAAGTAAAGGTACTCGTAGATCAATAAAGAACTGTTTCTTATTGTCAACACCCAGGAAACTGACCTTGTTGGCAGGCTGGCTTGAATCAATCCATGTTCTTGCTCTCGTCAGTTATGGTTGCAGAGGCAAAATAAAGTATAATGGTCAAAATTATATTCTTCATTAATCAATCAATTAATTAAACATAATTATATATATATATATATTTATTTATTTATTGTTGTTTATGTTATAATTAACTTATAATTTATGAAATCAATTAAAATTATATTATATTTTAAATTTTAAATATATAATATATAAAAATATTAATACTTTATTATATAGTTTACTTATTAGTTTTTATAAAATCACCTAAAATTATGTTATATTTTACGCCGAAGGCTTATCCAATTTGAACTGGACAAAGCTAAAAATTACGATCAACGGTATAGGATGCATAAGCGATGCAAGACGACCATGAAAGTAATCTCATCCATTCACTGCAAATTTGATTGTAAGAGAGTCGTATTGCTTTTCATATTTCCGTGCAACTTGATTGTTAATAACTACTCTTTGCTCGTAGCCGCTGCATACCACCTACTCCTTGTCGCCTCCATACGGATATTTCATTCAAATCCAATTTGAAGTGGACAAAACTAAAAATTACGATCAACGGTACAGGATGCATAAGCGATGCAAGACGACCATGAAAGTAATCTCATCCATTCACTGCAAATTTGATTGAAAGAGAGTCGTATTGCTTTCCATTTCCATGCAACTTGATTGTTAATAACTACTCTTTGCCCGCAGCCACTGTATACCACCTATTTCTTGTCGCCTCCATGTGGATATTTCAACAACAAATATCTTAGTTGTAGTCTCACCAACCTGCTTTATTTATACCAAGTCATATGAGATATTTTGTGCAATACTTATTGTAAGTGGAAGATTGTGATAAACACTCTAAACATACTTCTACACTTTTAAATAAGACATTGCATCTAAGATTTAAAGAAATTGAACTAATTTAAACTAAAAATCTTCAGAAATCTATCCTATTGCTCTCTAACTCTAAAGGATCTCTCTAATTTACTTTGCTCTCAGATTTAGCTAATTAAACTGTTGAAATGATATTTAGAGAATGAGAAATGAAATAATTCTATTTCCTATGTGATTCAATATGCAAATCTATTGTAATGGCAGCCATGACTGCAAATGCTGGATGCTTGATTGCTGCTTGATGGATGCTGGATGAATGCTTGAATGCTTGGATGCTTGAATGCTTGGAAAACCTGCAGAGTAAGATTACACCAATTGGGATCCATTTCCTATAGCCAAAGAGATGCATTTATAGCTTTCACGGCAGCACATTTGCACAGGGATACGGGATAAGGGGCTGTGATTCAATCTGGAGAATTGAATGGCCTGGGATGAGAAGATGGAGCTGATCATGGAGGATTGTTCCTCCCCATGAAAACACCAGGCAAGAAGAGGGATGGAAGAAGATTGAGAGGACTTCCTGCAAGCTTGTCCCCGAAGCTCTTCTCGTGAATGGAAGTTGCATTAATTAGATTTTAAAAAATCTAATTTTATTGGTGAGTGAATAGTGTAAATGATTTATGCATAAAATTAAATATTTTTGATTTATTTAATTTTAGCAAAAGAGGAATAAATATTTTAATAAATCAAACTATAAGGTTTGTTTATTAAATTAAAATAAAAGGAAAATGATAATTAAATAAAAGATTCTTAAAATATCTTTATTTAATTAAGAAGAAATGTGATGAGGTAATTAAATAACACAAATTATTGAAGCTGTGTATTTAATTTAAGATGGAATTAATGGATAAAGTATAGAAGAAATAATAATGATAATTAAATAAAACAAAGTATTTAATTTTGTTTATTTAATTAAGAGAGAAATAATATGATAAAATAGAAGAATTAATAATGAACTTAATATAAATAAATATTTCTATTTATTTATTAAGTAGATGAATTTAAGATTAATTAATCAAATAAGTCGTATTTAATTAATTAGATTCTCCAGACCATTTTTAGGTGTCTACATTTTGCCCCTCTTTGAAGTGATGGGTTTACACATTGCTTCAAAGAATGATTTTGCCTCAACTGCCAGTATTGATGAAAAGTTTGAAATATGCCCCAGATTTGCCCCAGGTGTTGGATTTTGGAATGAAAGCGATATATGCCCCCATGGGAGATAAATTGATAAATTTTGGATTTTTATGATTTTTTCAAAAAATTTGAATTTTTATGATGATTTGATGATGTATTGATGAAGGAACAATTTATCTCCCGACATAATTGTCCAAAAATGCCCCTGTGATAGATAAGAATTAATTCCTCAGAAGGAAAAATAAATAAATCCCATGAAAAATAACCTATAAATGCTCAAAAGGTCATTTTCAAAAGTCATTTGTGCATTTGACTTTGACAATCTTGTGATAGAGACCCTCAGAGTGCTAGAGCTTCAGGATGCCGATCCCTTACCACACCCACCGACTCGAGCATGTGCGACGTCACCAACGTCCGACCGACTATGGACTTCCGGTATGTACCCCAAATTTTTCTCGTAATTCGTGCCCATACTTTTCATGTCTTTTTGCACGTTTTTTACCTGTTTAGCGCGTGACAGACGTGGTTTAGCGCGTCGCTGATCTATTGTAGCACGCCATAGTTTTAGCGCGTCAGGTCATTTTTGTAGCGCGTCCGTGCATTAGAGTAGCATGTCAGAAGTTTTAGCACGTTGGGTCCATTTTGTAGCGCGCCAATGAAATTTTGTAGCACGCCATACTTTTTAGCGCTTTAGGTTGATTTTGTAGCGCTTGGAGGTATAGATTGATGAAAAATTGTGCACTTTGATTTTTTTATTTCGTCGATTTGTTGTTGACTCCATAAATGGTAAACAATCTCATGATGAGCGAGATCCATTGATTTGATAATAACTACCCTCATGATAGGCGAGGAATAATTTAGAATGTCTGAAAGAATGAACCTGATTGATAAATGAAGGTTCCTTCTTGATAAATTGATCGTTTGATAGGTAAAACATAATTTTTGAAAATTTGATGATCACCTGATGTTTGATATTTTGATTAACATGTTCTGTTTGTATGATAACAGGAGCATTTAGATGTTATCCAGGTGCGAGAGCAGTTCCCTTGGCCTTTTGATATGATACCGCGACTTTCACCTGATGAGAGACAACATATTATCGCTTGCGGTTTAGCGACATTACTGGGTATGCCCCATATTAGACTTAATAGGGGTCTGTTGACAGCCTTAGCAGAGCGGTGGCATAGTGACCACAACACCTTCCACTTACCTACTGGTGAGATGATTGTGACGCCAGAGGATGTATGGCGTATTCTTCACATTCCTTTTGTTGGAGAGATTGTAGTGCATGATTCAGAGGAGGTTGGTGGGGTAGAGGCTATGCGGAGAGTCTTTCAGGATCCCTATGTTGCGGGAGAGTGGATTCCATGGGTAGAGATGCATGATTCATATGCTCCACTTCCCTCAGTTTTGGCCGGCTTTATTGGTGGATTCCTTTGTCCTGATAAGAGGTCAAAGGGTCTATCTCTCGGATGGGGTCGAGTTTTAGAGGGCATGGTGGTGCACAGGATGAGATACGCTTGGGGCATGTGCATGCTTGCTCAGCTCTATCATGATTTGCATTGGATCGTGTACCTCGGCGGCAGCAGTTTATCGGCGGGAGCTACCCTTCTCCAAGTATGGGCATGGGAGCATATTGCTGTTACGCGTCCCGTGCCAGTGTTAGCGAGACCAGTGACGAGGCCTTATGTGTTTCGGTATAGAGGCAGGCCTACCCAGCATATGATGGGTAAGTTAGATTATTGGAGGTGGATTATTGATGATGTGGAGGCAGTGACCTGGTGTCCCTATTTAGAATGTGATGACTGGGATGATGATGATATTGAGTTGGGGTTCTTGGTCGATTCGATGTATTTGATTGGGAAGAGCCCTGTGATCTTGAGCCATTCCCGCTTCGGCCGTAAGGTACAAGCAAGTGATGGTATTGCGCAAAGGCATGCCACAGGGCAGCGCGATTACGAACGCTTCATGTATATATACCGCTGATCGGGGTCCTAGTCCTTTATGGGGCACTTTGTTGCGCTATCGCAGCTCTACAACCAACAACTCCGGGATGGCGCGGCTGACATTGTTGATGCAATCCCCGCCGGCCCGCAGCATGATGATTCCACCAGCACCTTCCTCCCAATGGATATTTATCTTTACGGACGCCATCGCCCAAGACAGTTAAAGCACTACCAAAGCAGCGGGCAATACTAGAAGGGTGGTCAGTTGGTCAGAGACGGGGGAGAGATGATGACAGTGAGAGTAGTAGTGATGATGATAGCGAGAGTGATGATAGCAGTGACGATAGCAGTGATGATGATGGCGGAGATGGGGGGAGACCGAGCGTAGTGGGTACTTCAAAGCCATCTTCTAGTGTGCCTCGTAAGAGGCAGGCTGTTGCTTCCTCATCGGTAGATCGATCAGAGATTGCAGGTTTACAGGTGCAGGTTCAGACCTTACAGGGACAACTAGCACAGGTGCAGGGATTACTAGCACAGACACAGGCTCAGATGCAGGCACAGCTAGCTACTGCACACACATATTACCTCTCTGATTGGTGAGAGAGATGGGGCTCTACAGGTAGCAGCGACCGCACAGGCTCAGTTAGCAGGTGTACGAGCACAGTTGACCACTGCCTAGGCACAGATCATAGCCTTGACTGTAGAGTGAGACACTATCAGACGGGAAATAGAGACAACACAGGGTACTGCAGAGAGATTGCAGAGAATGGCAGATGGGACTTCCGTGGCAGACTACATGCAAGAGGCTATGCGTGCAGGCGTCGAGATTGAGTTCTACAGGAGCCGTTATCATGAGCTTTTCCCCCCAGAGCAGAGAGTTAGTTATGCCCAGTCTCGCTTAGAGAGGACTCGTTCGAGGACAGTGAGCAGAGGTGTGACACAACCTCTTCCGAGAGATCCGAGAGATCCTGGGACATCTGGTGGTGGTACTGATACTGGCACACGACCTGCTCCTTTTGGTGGGAGCACCACTTGAGATTATTTGGATACCCTTTGAGAGATGTATACATCCATTTTTGATATGATGTTATTTTCATCCTTTTCAGACTTCATTGTATACTTGATACTTGATGAGATATATATGTGCAGCGGTTTGATTGATCCATGATATGTTTTACATGATTTATGTGATGGATGCATTGATCTTATGATGTGTTCTACATGATTGATGTGATGGATGCATTTTAATTTCTATGTTTTTATGATGATTTATTTCACTAGTTTGTATGGATGCATAAATAATGATGTGATATGATATTGATGATGTATTTCTTTTCTTAATGAGATGCAAATGTATGATAGATAAAATGTGATGTAATGTATGATATACGAATGAAAGGCAATGTATGATGTATCTAAATGTAAATGAATGATATACGAATGAAATGCAATGTATGATGAAAATGTATCGATGTATGAATAAGGTGTAATGATGTATAATGCAATGTAATGATGTATGATGAAAATGTAATGTATAATAGATAAATGAGGTGTAAATGAAATGATAATGGATAAAATGTAGTATATAATGAAACGTGAATGAATGATGTATATGAAAAATGAGATGTAATGAAATGATATATATAATGAAACGTGAATGAATGATGTATATGAAAGATGAGATGTAATGAAATGATATATATAATGAATGATGTAAATGCAATGAAGTATAAATGAATGATGTAAGGATGAAATGCAATGTATGATGAATGATGTAAATGCAATGAAGTATAAATGAATGATGTAAGGATGAAATGTAAATGAATGATGTACGAATGAAATTGTAATGATGATGTATGATGAAATTGTAATGATGATGTATGAAATTGTAATGATGTATGATGAAAATGTAAATGAATGATGAAAATGTAATGATGTATGAAATTGTAATGACGTATGATTAAAATGTAAATGAATGATGAAAATGTAATGATGTATGAAATTGTAATGACGTATGATGAAAATGTAAATGAATGATGAAAATGTAATGATGTATGATGAAAATGTAAATGAATGATGAAAATGTAATGATGTATGAAATTGTAATGACGATGATGAAAATGTAAATGAATGATGAAACGTAAATGGATGTATGATGAAAATGTAAATGAATGATGAAAATGTAAACACGCGTGGCGATGAAAATGTAAATGAATGATGATTTTGCAACTACATGATAATGACAATGCTGCATGAGATCGTGAAATGCACATGTAACGTAACGCAAGGCGAGCGCCACTAAATGAGATGTTTATTGTGAAATTTATGATGAGTATTGCAAGAAATCATTTTATATGCATGTCATTATGAAAATTGTATGTGCCAAGTATAATTAACTGGGAATAAGAAAAGATAACATTCTTTGCAAATGAACCCTTGTAACTTGTGCAACCAATACTCTATAGATGCATTATTTAATGCAATCTTATGTTTACTATGCAAACCTATTTTATCAATGCAAAACCTCCAAGTGTCACTTCAACAATCTTTTTATTTTGCTCTGGGTATCATCATCGAAGCTTTAAAATGTTGAAAGCGATACAGCTAATTTCAACAACACGATATGAGATAGACCAATGATGACCAAGACATTTCTTTCTTCATGATTTTGATATTGCAAGTTTCTAACACAAGCACTACAGTATAAGATAGACCAATGATGACTGAAAGCATTTCTATGCAATCGCATAAGAATTAATCATTTTATTAAGTGAATTTGAATGTCATCCATGATACTTGGTAGAGCACTTCCTGTGACAATTCACAAAATAATAATGACTAACTCTCAAATAGCAAACAAAGAAAAGGTATCATTCTCCTTCCTTGCTTCTCTAGTTCAATACATCATCGAGTAGCTCTAAAGAAATGATAAGCAAATGATAAAATAAAAAGCACAACAATTCAAATTCTACTTAATGTATTTTCAAATCATTATTCAGATTAGATCACCAGTGTTGAAATGTGTGTGCTGACGTTTGCATGATATTCCCAGATGTTTGACCAAATGATGTAACCTAAAGACCTATCCTAGGGGTCTCGGGGACTGATCAAAGATTAGTCTTGCCTACGTTATACATGCAGAGACCACGTAGTTCGACTGACACAGACTCCACTTTCAATTGATGTAGACTCTATTTTTTTTGTTTTCAATTTTACGAATGTTTTTGCATGGATTTTCTGATTTTCTGATGTGTTTTGATTTTGATTTTATGATGTTTTGGATTTTGATGGATTTTTTGATGTTTTTGGATTTTGGGTTTTCTGATGTTTTGGATTTTGATGGATTTTCTGATATTTTTGTATTTTTCAAGTATCGTCACTTGGTGTTGTCATGTTTGACTACCTTTCTTATTTAAGCTGAAAGTCCATTGTACCAAATAACACTAGGATGTTGCCCCCAAGCCAGGGTAAAACATGATATCCTTGCCATGACATGGATAGTGGTAATGATTATCCCAAATGATAGATGGAAATGATATGAAAGGAAACAATCGTGACAAAATTGTATCTAAATAGATAGAAGAGCTGGTGAGAATCACAAGTAGCGCCTGTTTGCCAGGTTTTCATTACTTGTTTTTTATTGTGTCCTCTTTCTTTTTCTTTTTCTTTGTATTTTTATTTTTTATTGTATTTTTATTTTTCTGTTTTTCCGTCATCATGACGCCTGTTTGCCAGGTTTTCATCAAGACAACTTTATTGACCGTGCACTAGGTTTCCTTAAGTGTAGAATCACCTGAGATGAATGCTATTCATGGGTTCCTCCAACATGTCTCCTTCTGGTGTAGACAACCAGTATGCTCCTGATCCATAGACTGATATGATGACATAAGGCCCTATCTAGTTAGTTTCAAACTTGCCCTTCTTTTCTCTATCTGCTTGATTTCTAGGGTTTTCCCGTAGGACCAAGTCTCCGATCTGGAAGACTCTAGGCTTAACCCTCTGATTATAGTTCCTAGACATCCTTTGTTGATAGGTTGTCAAATGATTGACAGCTTGTTGTCGATGTTCATCAAGTAGCTCTAATTCTTGAAGTCTAGAGATCTTATAATCTTCATCTGAAATGAGTCCCTTTAGTGAAACTCGAAGGGATGGAATTTCTACCTTGATAGGTAATATTGCCTCTGATCCATAGACAAGAGCATATGGTGTAGCTCCTGTTGGTGTTCTGATGCTAGTCTTGTAAGCCCAAAGAGCAGGGTTAAGCTGAATGTGCCAATCACGCCCTACCTCATTTACAGTCTTCTTGAGAATCTTGAGGATTGTTTTGTTTGAAGCTTCAGCCTGTCCATTACCTTGAGGGTAATACGGGGTTGAAAAGTGATGTTGAATGTGGAACTTTTCACACAGCTCTTGGACGTCTTGGTTCTTAAAAGGCCTGCCATTATCTGTGATGATTGACTGGGGTATCCCATATCTACAAATGAGACAATTTAGTATGAAAGATGATATTTGCTTCCCAGTGATTGTGGTTAAGGGAACCGCCTCCACCCATTTTATAAAATATTCTGTTGTTGTGATAATGAACTTGTGTCCATTAGATGAAGATGGGTTTATTTTCCCTACCAAGTCCAATCCCCACTGACAGAAAGGCCATGTAGTTGCAAATGGATGGAGCTCATGTGTTGGTGCATGTATAAGGTTGCCATGAATTTGACATTTCTGGCATCTCTTAACAAATTGGTAAGATTCTTGCTCCATGTGTGGCTAGTAATACCCTAAACGAAGGAGTTTCTTGGCTAAAGATAATCCACTTGAATGTGTACCACAAATTCCTTCATGGACCTCATGTAAAGCAGAAGCAGATTCGTTATGTTCTAAACAACGTAAAAGAGTACCATCTAGGCCTCGACGGTAAAGGGTGTCAGCAATAATGGTATGTTTTGCGGATTGGCGTATGAAGTTGTGCTTTTGGTTGCGAGAAAGATCTGGGGGTAAGATATTATCTTTTAGATAAGTATAAATGTCTCCATAAATGGAAGATGGAGTACTATCCAAAAGGCTTATGGTTTGGGATTTGGGATTTGCGTATGCAGGGTTTGACACTTGTTCCACAATAAATCGATAACGATCTTGTGTTTCAGGCATTTGTAGAAGAGATGCTATTGTGGCCATGGCATCTGCTGCTTTATTCTCTGATCTTGGTATCTGCTCAAATTTGATATCTATGAAGTATTTCTTTAGATCATCTACCAGTCTTTTGTATAAAATCAGTGTGTCATCCTTGGTTTGGTAATCATTGTTGACTTGATAGATGATTAACTGAGAGTCTCCATATACCTGTAGTTCTGTGATTTTCCAGTCAATAGCCACTTTAATTCCAAGGATCAAAGCTTCATATTCTGCCACATTGTTAGTGCAACGGAAGGTAAGCCTGTAAGATCATGGAATTGTGTGCCCAAGAGGTGTGACAAATAAAATTCCTGCCCCTGATCCATGTTGTGTATAGGATCCATCAAAGTAGAGTTGCCATGGTTGTGTTGTAATGTTAAGGATATCCGCATTAGGAAATTCCATGGTCATAGGATGACAGTCTGACAATGGAGCTTCTGCTAATTGGTCAGCGATGACTTGTCCTTTGATAGCTCACCTTTCAACATACTGAATGTCAAACTCACTAAGGAGCATGACCCACTTTGCCAACCTTCCTGTTAAAGCTGCTTTGCTCAGTAAATACTTGAGGGGATCAATTTTTGCAACGAGCTTGACAGTGTGAGTGAGAATATAGTGTCGCAATTTTTGTGTTGCAAATACTACTGCTAAGCATGATTTTTCAATGAAGGTGTAGTTTACTTCATGTCCATTGAGTGTCTTGCTGATATAGTATATTGCCTGTTCCTTTCCTTCTCTGTCTTCTTGTGCTAGCAAGGCTCCCAAAGAGATATCTGTTGTTGTAATATATAGCAATAATGGCTTGTCTTCACTGGGTGGTACCAAGATTGGTGGTGTCATCAAATAATGCTTGATTTGATTGAAAGTACTCTCACATTGTTCATCCCATTTAAAAGACACATTTTTATGCAAAAGATGGTTGAATGGATGACACCGATCTGCTAGTTGAGAGATGAATCTTCTGATGGATTGTAGTCGGCCTTGTAGAGATCTTAATGTACTGATATTCTTAGGAGGTGGCATTTCCATAATGGCCTTAACTTTTGCTGGATCTACTTCTATTCCTTTTGTAGAAACTATGTATCCAAGGAGTTTTGCTGATGTTACTCCAAAGACACATTTCTTAGGATTTAATCTGACTTTGAATTTCTCCAACCTGTCAAATATTTTGGCCAGTATCTCTAGATGTCCTTCCTTAGTGTAAGATTTGGCTAAGATGTCATCCACATAGTCCTCCATGAAGGTGTGCATCATATCATGGAAGATTGTTGTCATAGCTCGCTGGTATGTAGCTCCTGCATTCTTTAACCCAAAAGGCATTACGTTCCAACAAAAAGTGCCCCATGGACATGTAAATGCTGTCTTTTCTTGGTCTTCAGGAGCTATTTTGATTTGATTGTATCCTAAAAATCCATCCATGAGTGATAGCATTTGATGGCCAGCTGTTAAATCTACAATCATGTCTATGTTTGGCAAAGGAAAATCATCCTTTGGACATGCTTTATTTAAATCCCGGAAATCAATACATATTCTGATGGTGTGATCTGGTTTTGAAACAGGTACAATGTTGGATATCCATTCAGCATAATCAATAGATCTGATAAACGCAACATCTAGTAGTTTCTTTAAATCATTTTTTACCAATAATGCAACATGTGGATGCATTTTTCTCAGTTTCTATTTTACTGGTTTAGTGCCAGCTGGTAAGGATAAGTGATGCATAATGAGATATGTGTCTAAGCCTAGCATGTCAGAGTATGACCAAGCAAAATTGATGCATTGTTCTTCAAAGAATTTGATAAAATCTGGCTTTTCTGTATCTGTCATGGATGCTGCCAGGTGTAGTATTCTTGCTTTCTCTGCTGTGCCAATATCAATAGACTGTGTGGGTGCTATTAATACTGATGATCTTTCATGGTAATGTTGTGGGAGGATGTCAAACCTTCCATCCTTTGGTGCCTCAATGAGGTTTTCACCATTGGATGCGTTCTTTGTTTTTACTATTTTAGGATCAAATACTGCCATAGAATGGTTTTCACCATTAGATCCATTTTTTATTTCCATATTTTTGCAATTGGAAGGCTTGGCATCCTCCTGCCTAAAAGCATCGTTAAAAGAAGCATTGGTAGAACAAGTATCAGTTTCCTCACAGCAAAGGTAGTTAATAATAGCGGAGTCATTGTCAAAAATAGGGAGATTGATAGGGTGTTGGGGTTCCCATTCGATAAGCTCGGGATGTAGTAAAGGCAATGAATCATTAGATGGGTTGAGGTCAGCGATAGTGAAAGCTCGGACGGAAATGTCATCCAGGTTGTTAATGGTTATGTCGAGGCCTACGAAGGTATTTTCTTCCACATCATTTATCTCAATCGACGTCCGTTCATCTTCACTTGAGTCATCAAAGTTTTGTGTTTCAAAGACAATAGGATTAAAATTCGAGCTTTGACCCTCCTCATGTTTGGGGGTATACTTTTTGATGACGTCGATCTGAATATCTTCATAGGAAACATCTGATAAGTTATCCCACTCATATTCATTTGAATCTGTTTCAGAGTTATCTCTCATTTGTAGAATACGCTCCATAGTTTTATTGGTGATTTCTGCTCTTGCTTCTTCTGTGTATCCCAGTCCAGTTCTGCCATTTTGCTGAATTGTGAGAACTTGGATCAGTTCCGTTACACTTTGTTTCCCTCGGTCAAGAGATCCTTGTTCTGCTGTATATCCTAGTCCAGTTTTATCCTTATGTTGGAGCATGAGTGGCTGGATTGGTTCTGTTATGCCTCGTTTCTTTAACCCAAGAGGTCCCTGTCCTGAATATCCCATCTTCTCCAGAATAGTTTTTCCCTTTCCATATTGATTTGTTTCTATGATATTACTCGTGGAAGTGGAAGCTTCCTCATCTCTATAAAGCCAATTTAGTATGGCCTTCTCTTCTGATTCTTCATCTAAGTTCCCAGCTTTTATAAATCTGCCATCTAACGTTGTTGTAGATTGTGCTGATTTTTGGGTGGTTGTAGATGGTTGTCCATATGTTTGTAAGGAGGGTAACATTTGTGATAAATGAAATGAGTTTCCAACACCATATTCACTTATTCCTTCGTCACTTATCTGTACTTCCTTGGTGAATTGATGTGAGAGTGAAGCCAATTGTTCTTCAACATTTGAAGGGTTAGATTGTTCTACCCCGATCTGTTGTGATTTTTGTTGTTTTGGAAGCCACTTTGATATGAAACTTTGCTGTTTCTCACCATTAGATGAATCTGATGCGCCAACTTCCCTATTGTGAGGTATCAATGTATCCTGAGATGTTTTCAATGTATGACAAGCTTGAGTGTCATTATAGTCTGCTGTGATTGTTACCTCCTGTCCATTGACGGGAAATTTCAGGCATTGATGATAGGTGGAAGGTACTGCTTGCATATCATGAATCCAAGGACGTCCCAATAGTATGTTGTATGTCAGTTCTCTATCTAAGACTTGACAAACCACATTTTGGACAATAGGTCCTACTTGAATGGGTAATATGATCAACCCTTTAGAGGACCTTTCTTCTTCATCATATGCTTTGATTGTGATTTTTCTTCTTGTATCAATGGCTTCATCTGAGTATCCTAGTGCACGAATCAAATTTAAGGTATAAATATTTAAACCAGCCCCTCCATCTATCAGGACACGCTTTACACGGTGTTTATGGATGAGGAATTCAATGTGAAGGGTGGAATTATGTGGATGGGTGAGTGATACATCATCATGTTCGGAAAATGAAAGGCAATGAGGTGTAGATAGATGTCCCACCATAGCTTGGAATTGACATACATCCAAATTTTTAGGTACTGTGGTTGATACAAGAGCTTGTTCAAGAACCTCTTTGTGTGATGGGGAAATTTTAAAAAGTTCCAAGATGGATATTTGTGCCGGTATTTTTTGCAATTGATCGATGAGATTATATTGATTAGAGGGAGGATCCACAGATGGGGATGATATTGATGCTCCTTTCAATATAACTTTTGATTGTGCCCTTGTTGTGGCATTAACTGGTTGGTACTCTTGTTTCCATTTGAGTGTGATTACGTTAATTTGGTTTTCAGATTTGTCCATATGTTGTACCAAATTGGTGGATGTAATGTCCTTGTTCTGATTGATTTGATTGCACAACTCTTCATCCTCCTTGGCAGTAGAAAAACAAAGGATCGTTGTGTCATAAACATAACCGATGTTCTTACCTTTAGTGTTTGCAGACGAGGATTCTCCCTTCTGATAATTGGGTAGAGGATTTTTGAACGTTGTATGATCTTTGTTTGTTTGGTGCCCCTCTACAAATACTTTCTTTTGATCTATGAGGTCTTGTACCGCATGTTTTAACTGCCAACGATTTTCAGTCATGTGGCCTTTATTTTGATGGTAGTGACAGTAATGTAAGTCATTCCACCATGATGGTTTGACTTGAGGGTCCCAATTTCTAGCCTCTTGTACTTGAATGAGTTTTTCATCTAAAAGTTCTTTGAGGACTGATTCCAATGATTGTCCTAATGGCGTGAATTTTTGTTTATTGGATGGTCGTTGGAATGATTGGATTTTTGTTTCTCCACTGTTTTGATTATTTCCTTGATCACTACTTTGTTTGACATTAAGACCATTGTTTTGTTTGTTTGTAGTGGTTGGTGTCAAGGTGAATACTGGTTTAGACGTGTGTGTATCAATCATGGTATTAGTATTCTTGTTCTTTTGCCAAAATCTTGGATTTTCGTTGTTGTTGTTAGAGGAATTGTTATTGTTTGAACCTTCAATGAAGTGTTTGATCGTTCCTCTTTTGATTAGAGCCTCTTCGATTTTGAGCCCTTTTTTGATAACTTGTTCAAATGTAGATGGACATTGTAAGTCCAATCTGTAATTCATGTCATCTACTAAGTTATCAATGAACATCTCTATCTTCTCCTCTTCAGGAATAGATCTAGGGTATTTAGCAAATAGCCTTCTCCATCGTTGGAGAAAGGAAATAAACTTTTCACCCTTTGCTTGTTTGGTGTTGTAGAGTTCTTTTAAGGTCACCCCATGTTGGATGTTGAATGAGAAGTGTGTTATGAAACTATTGATCAGTTCTTCAAAATATTGAATCCCAGGTTCCAATTTAGAAAACCACTCCATGCAAGTGTTTCCTAAGCTTCTTGGAAATAATCGTAGCAAGTAAGAGTCCTCGTGTGTGAACTCTATGCTCATGGCTTGAAATTCCCGTATGTGATCAAATGGATCAGTTCTTCCATTGTATTTGTTGTACGCCGGGTATTCACAATACCGTGGAAATGGTATCATGTTAATGCTTGGATCAAATGGATAAGGGCAAATGTCCTATAAGGAATATCTTTTTGTTGGCCCTTGTTGGATATTTTGGAACTGCAATTGTAATTGTTGGATTTGTTTTGTCAAAGCATCTATTTGATTTGGATTTTCTATACTAGTTGAGTTAGGTGTGGTCGTTTCCTTGAGTTGATTTACATCAAAGTCTTTAGGAAGCTTAGCACCCTTGTCAGCTAATAATAGAAGATAATTTTCTATATCTTGCTCTAACATCTTTTCCATAAATTTATGGAAATGAGGGTCTTGTTGAACTTTCTCGATTTCCTCTACAGTTATTTCTTTCTCGTGTGAATTAGTGAGAGGATCAGTGTTGCTATATTGTCCCCAAGGGTTTTCTTTAGCCATGGCTGCTATTCTTTTGTTTTGTTCTTGTTGTTGTCTTTGATATGCTGATCGTGTAAAAATAGGCATACAAAATTTTTACTCTAGACTTTGATCTTGGATTTTTTTTGATTGGATAAGTGTCGAGGTTTTTGATTTAAAATCTGATTTAGCCGTGTCTAGTTTCGTGATGGAAGGATGATAAAAATCCTTGATAGGGAAACTTTGACAGAAAATCTCAGATTTGGTGATAAGGACACTTTGCAAGATGTTTCAAGATCTAGGTGTAATGGTAAAGTTTTTCTTTTGTATGACCCAAGTGTTTTGGACTGTGAAAAAAATGTTTTGGACTGATGAAAACCTTGTTATCGATATGGGCAAACTGACAAAATATCCTACCAACTCTCTATTTTTCTAACTTTCTGGAGCGCTAAAACAGAGACCTAAAGCGCTAAAACAGAGACCGGACGCGCTGGAACAGAGACTCTATGCGCTGAAATAGATACCAAAAGCGCTAGAATAGAGACCGTACGTGCTGGAACAGAGACCAGAAGCGCTGGAATAGAGACCCAAAGCACTAAAACAGAGACTCTACGCGCTAGAACAGAGACCAGACGCGCTTGAACAGAGACCCAAAGCGCTAAAACATAACCATGAGGTGCTAAGACAAAACTATCTTATTCTATGAAACTCACTTGGTCTGGTATCGTATTGTATGGCTGGTTGTGGGATGTATTTTGAATGAATTCTTTGACTGTGATTGTGGTGTTGCCTAAGAGCCCTTCTTTGATAGAATTCTTGTGAATCTAAGGGAGCTACAACATAGTCATCCGTATAACCTCTAGAGAAATCGTGATACCTATGAATAAAAGTCCTATGTTGGAGTAGAACTTTCCTGCTTTGATATAGAAATCGTTGCTTTCTCAGAAGTTGTTTGTATGCAAGTGTTTTCTTTGGTTTTCTGAATCGTTTGACAAGAGATTTCTTGACAAACTTGGTGGATACCCAATCTCGAATCATGAGAATTCCACAAGTGTTTTGATTTTGATGATTTTTGTGATGATCTTATCTGAATTTAATGAGAGAAAACATAGCAAGCAAGAATAAAATGGTTGACTTTAAAATCCTAGAATCTAAACAGATAGTGTATGTTCTTAAGAATCAATGATTCTTCTTGATTTTCACTAGTTTATAATAGATAAGACACTTCAGATAGATTCACTCCTAGAGACAAAAGGTCATTGTTATATACTCGAACGGCCCACAACTTGGAATTGCGTCTACTCACACAACCATGTCACCCCCTAGAGGGCGCCTGTGTTTTTGTCTTTTCCAGGTACGTACTCAGAGTGATGGAAGTGGATACCGGATCCCCTGAGCAAACAGTCCTTGGCAATTATATGGTGAGTGCTTGAGGGTAGATTCTTCCCCGCCCCTGCACCACCGAGTATTACAATGTTTAGAAACTGACAAGCGTGCTTCTAGTTCTAGGTTCTTAAATAGGATTTCCGTTTAGAGCGGCAAATGGATAAACTCCCTCGAGAGAGCTCCCAATCTTTAGAACAAAGATTTTGGGGATGGTTATCCTGCACACTTCCGTTGAAAGAGAGTTTCCCCAAATTCACATAAATTTTTAAGTGGGTTGGAATACCATGGCTTTTGGCTGTCCCCACTCAGGTCATTCCCGTAGGGTGAGTACTTTTTCCCACTACGGCAGGCTTGTCTAAAGGTTTTTTAAAAAGCTTTAAAATGCATAAAGAAAAGTGAGTCTGGTATTCTGATGCACCCAGTAAAGGGGAGAGCATAAACCTATCACCCAATCACTGCAGAGAAATTATTCTTTTTAAAACCCAAAAGACAAGTTAGCTAATCTATATGGAGATATTGCTCCATAACAACATAATGTTCATTTTTAATCCCACAAAATAAATGTGAAGTTTCTATCCTAGGATTGATCAATTTTTATCCATTTCTATCCTAGGATTGGTAAATTTTATCCATTTCTATCCTAGGATTGGTAAATTTTATCCAAAATTAGACAGAAACAAAGTCTGGCCGCGGACACGTCGGATCCAGATTTAAAAAAAAATGCTTTTAAGGACAGGGAAGTGGCGCACTGAAATAGTTAAGCGGCGCGCTGAAACATAAACCGGGCGCAGTGAGATATAAACCCGACGCGCTGAAATAGAAACCCGACGCGCTGAAACAGAAACCTGACGCGCTGAAACAAACCACCGGCGCGCTGCAAAAAGTCACGGTTCCGCAAAAACTTTCACGCCGATACCTGTAGGACACAATTTTCAAAAATTAAGCAAAATATGGGGTTAGGCCCCATGGTGGGCGCCAAAATGTAAGTGGAAGATTGTGATAAACACTCTAAACATACTTCTACACTTCTAAATAAGACATTGCATCTAAGATTTAAAGAAATTGAACTAATTTAAACTAAAAATATTCAAAAATCTATCCTATTGCTCTCTAACTCTAAAGGATCTCTCTAATTTACTTTGCTCTCAGATTTAGAAGCTAATTAAACTGTTGAAATGACATTTAGAGAATGAGAAATGAACTAATTCTATTTCCTATGTGATTAAATATGCAAATCTATTGTAATGGCAGCCATGACTGCAAATGCTGGATGCTTGATTGCTGCTTGATGGATGCTGGATGAATGCTTGAATGCTTGGATGCTTGAATGCTTGGAAAACCTGCAGAGTAAGATTACACCAATTGGGATCCATTTCCTGTAGCCAAAGAGCTGCATTTATAGCTTTCACGGCAACACATTTGCACAGGGATACAGGATAAGGGGCTATGATTCAATCTGGAGAATTGAATGGCCTGGGATGAGAAGATGGAGCTAATCATGGAGGATTGTTCCTCCCCATGAAAACACCAGGCAAGAAGAGAGGGAGGATTGATGGAAGAAGATTGAGAGGACTTCCTGCAAGTTTGTCCCCGAAGCTCTTCCCGTGAATGGAAGTTGCATTAATTAGATTTTAAAAATCTAATTTTATTGGTGAGTGAATAGTGTAAATGATTTATGCATAAAATTAAATATTTTTGATTTATTTAATTTTAGCAAAAGAGGAATAAATAATTTAATAAATCAAACTATAGGGTTTGTTTATTAAATTAAAATAAAAGGAAAATGATAATTAAATAAAAGATTTTAAAATATCTTTATTTAATTAAGAAGAAATGTGATGAGGTAATTAAATAACACAAATTATTGAAGCTGTGTATTTAATTTAAGATGGAATTAATGGATAAAGTATAGAAGAAATAATAATGATAATAATTAAATAAAACAAAGTATTTAATTTTGTTTATTTAATTAAGAGAGAAATAATATGATAAAATAGAAGAATTAATAATGAACTTAATATAAATAAATATTTCTATTTATTTATTAAGTAGATGAATTTAAGATTAATTAATCAAATAAGTCGTATTTAATTAATTAGATTCTCCATACCATTTTTAGGTGTCTACACTTATCGGAACTGAAGACACAGATGGAAACAAAATTCCCGCAAGGGCAGTTGCAATTACATCCGACAAAATTCCTCCCAGGGCAGTTCTTGTAGTGGGCACGCGAGAGCAAGCGTGAAGGAACTGCAAAATGAAGCATTGGGGGTGGTGGTGCGCAAGGTCCAGGCCGGTCTGGGCATGATCAACGACAACTATGTGCGATCTATTTTAGACTGGTTGGAGGTTTATAGGGGCATTCCCTGCGTAGTGCAGAGCTTCTCGGTGGTGGCATGGTGGAAGCTGGGGATGGACCAGGTGCAGTTTCCATGGAGAAAGCCGCTGTACTTTGGTCCCGCCATTTCCTCTCACTCGCAGGACCTCGTCCTCTTGCTTCTGCACCACCATGACCGCGGTCTTAACATAGTCATTGCTTTCTGTCCTCCTCAGATGTCCAAGTTTGAGCTAATATTTCCACTCTTGTTAGATTCTCCTCATGATTAAAATATATGTTTTTCCTTATGTGCTCGTATTGTAACCTTGTCTGCAGATAAAACATGAACTTTTTCTCCAATATAAAATGAATCAGCTTCCAGACTCTATTTTAACAGTTATTCCTTGTATTGTATTGTATTGCATTGCTTGTCTCATTGGGATGTTTAACAGTTATTCCAAATTTTACATTGTCCCTTGTCACATTTGGAAAAGGCACAGGGCCTTACTCTTCTTAATTTCTTACCCAGTTATATTTTATGACAAGGCACTTGAACTGTTTGACATAATGCCTCAACGTTACCTCATTTCACCATTTTAGAATAGGTATTGTAATTTTCCGGATGATAAATTCACTAGTCTACAGACTTACAGTTACTAGTCTTATCACAAGGAAAAGTAGAGCTGCATGGTTGACACTTGCCATTTAACCTGGCATACATGTATCCCCTGCGTAAAATCCATCCAATGGTACAATAGAATGTGTAAAGCAACCAACCTTGAATATGAATCCTTCGCTTAGCTCAATGCCAATTTTGTCTCTTCTAATGATATATCTCAGGCAGTACAGAAAAAAGTTACTTTGGCTTATTGAGCTATAAAAAAAAAAGATACACCCATCTAAGAGTTGTACCCTATTAAGGTATATTTGATATTTGATTTGGTATCGAGATGATGTTATTTAAAACACCATATGCTAGACAATCGAAATCTCTTTATATGGTGTCATTGAGAAAGTCCGGCACTGTGGCCGACAAAATTCATTTTTAAACTGTGCTAAAGCAAAGTCCAATGGCTATCAAATGTATTATTACCAAATCTTGAACTTGCATATTCTTCATCCCATGTTGTCATAAAGAGATCTTTTGCATATGGCAGGACACAGTTCTGTCAACATAATTTTGGCAAAAGTAGCATTGTATATTAGAGATTGGCAATTCCAAATGTAGGCAAATTGTGGTGATTATACAATCATATTGGTTATCCCAAGAGACGAAAAGAATGCAAAATTTTACAGCTTGTAAGTGTTTCCTGAGAGGTTCAATTCATCTAATGGTCAACATACTTGGGCAACTCAAGCTTCTATCTATTGTGGTTTACAATGTACATCAATGAGATAAGCTACATTCAAAACTTTGTTTCTATTTCAGGAGCTAAATGTGTGTTAAACTAGTGAATCCTAGAATTTCTTACAAAAAATCTAACCAAAGACTTTCCAACTAAATAAAATTATTTCTACTCTGTGGTATAGAGATGCTTTATGAAAAACTTGAACCAGACAATTCTGAGAAATTAGCCCTTGTCTAGAGTTGAAGGATAACATCTTGGCCATCTGCGTCTGCTGAAAGAGAACACAAGAAGGAAAAAGGTGAATAAGAGATATCGATGCCTCTACTGAAAGAGAACACAAGAAGGAAAAAGGTGAATAAGAGATATCAAATCTTAGTAATTATTATGCATTTTATGGCATATGAAAATCTAGTTTCTCAAATTGTAAGGAGATGCTTAAAAAAACTTAGTTATGAATGGCCCTATACCTATGCTCGTAGGGAACGGTTCTTTTAACTGGTCACAAATTCTCATTGTAGGAGATTAACTTTAATTTATTTGCTCCAACAATAGCTCATGGTGGGTGGTCGTTTGCATTCCCAAGGGGAATAGTGGCTTGCTTCATGCCTCAACTACTCTAATTAATTGACTTTGGACATAAGACAATTTACTTTAGTACCTTAATGCCTCTCAAATAAGGATAAAGTTATCTTAATATGTAACAATTATGATCTTCTTTGTGAAGTCCCTTAACTGGAATTGTGCTTTGTTCTACGTGGGTTGTGATCCCCATACATTAGCAACATACACATTAAGTAAAAACTTTAGTATATACATGATCTATCTTTAAGGAAACAATCTAGATGTTGTTGATTCAATAATGGTAAAATCCCTAGCCTGCAAAAAGGTGACCCATAATTTACTTAGAACATGTTATGGAGGTTGTGCACTACTAAAATATGTGTAAGCCAAGTGGTGTAATGGAGTACATTTTTAAGTATTTTATCTAGGTTCAACCCCACTCCAAAGTGTTGAGCAAGCTTGCCTCCACACAACAATTAGACAGCTCACAACCCCTCTCAAACCTTGAACAAACATTGTTGAAGTATGGGTAAGTGAGATTGTGGCGTATTTAAAATGGGTTACATTTGTGAGGGTGCTACATAGGTTCAAAATGCAACTTATAGTCTTTCTGTTGAAATTTCGGCAAAATAATATATTCATATATGGGTAAATGAAGTTGTGCATTATTTATACTAGGTAGATTCTGAAATTTTCTATGTAGGTTCAAGCCCACACAATGGTAAGGTGGGCTACAGTTTCACCTCCACATCACAATGGGGCATTCCACAATCCAATTATTCAACCTTGAGGAAAACTAAATTTATTTTATATGAACAATGATAATGCAAGTAAGGTAACTTCATTTTCTATCTTCTCATTATGTCCATGTCAAGTCCATAAGTTGTTGATTGTTGCTCTTGTGGTTGGTTGCCTCCTGTATCCCACCTATTGGTGTTAAACATTTGTATATTTTCTGCCAATGAGTTTGTTTATTTATCCAATTTACAATGCTGATATCATCTTTGTCAGTCTTTTCTTTTTCAAGTGAATATTGAAATCTAGTTGTAGATTTTGGAAGATTTTATAGATCCAACAAATTTAAAATTGTCAAAGAGTTGAGGAAGATGTGGAAGATATTGGAATTTCAATATTTAATCGATATTTTGAAATCATAAAGATAATATGCACGACATTGAAAATCTGTCACAAGGTTCAAATTGGAATTCAAGTTTTAATGAAAAAAAATCATAATAAATTTTTGAATAGTGTAAGTCCACATTTTTTGAATTTAAATATTTTATATCAAATTTAAATTGAAGTACCAAAATTATTAAAACATAAATAAACTTTAACATTTTAAATATATTTATTTAATGTAATATAAATATAATAATTTATAAATTTATAAATATTAATTAAAAATTGAAATCTAAAGCTCTATAAGCTCTATTATTTATTGGGGATGTATTTCTCGTGACATTGAAAAACTTTAAATAAATTCCCATGGGTGATATCCTCCTCTCCCTTAAGAAATATTGTTTATTTGGGTCATCTTTAAATCAAATATGCATCCACTTACAAAGATCCAACTCAAACTCCACTACAATCATCTCATGGTTACTTTATGGATGTTTATCATAAATTTTTATACCACATAATAAAGACTCATAGCAAATTTGAGTATCTGATCTACTAGAAAAGCATAAAGCATAGTTAACGTTAGAGCTAGGCTAGAAATGGAACATACAAATGCAATAATGTATGTAGATTATTCAACCTCGAGCCTTTAATTTAAGATATGCAGTATATATATATGTCCCTCTATATCTCTATCCCATATCTCTCTCTAACTTATATACACACACTCCCTATCCCTATCTCTATCTCCCCCTCGCCTCCCCCCTAACTTCTCTCCCTTTCGCTTTATACTTCTCTCTCTATTACTTGTCTTTGTTAGGTGCCATATCTCTTTATATCTCTCTCCCCCCTCTCTCTCTTCCTCTTTCTATCCCTATCTCCCCCTTTCTCTCCCTCTCTCCCTATTGCAAACATAGCATAAACATGTTCATAATGGAACCTAATAATCTTCATAATTCAATTTTTTTTGTTTAAGTCATGTTTCAAACTCTATAAGTGGATGAATAGTTGATTTGAAGCCATCACTATTCCATTAAGATCTTTGTTGCACAAATTCATTTTCTAGATGTCATACCAAGTGAGCTCATGTACTGCACAAATGTATGCAAAAAAATAGACCAAAAAATTCCCTGACCGACTTTCCACAACTCTTCGACGTACCCATTACACACCAAGGTGCAATTGCTAGTTTAAATTTTAATTAAATGCAAAAGAGACAATACACAACAATATTAGTAAGATGTTATATATTTTACTTCTTAGTTGTCTTATATTATAGTTAGTTTATAAAGTCAACTATTTTGGTGCCATCTACCTCTAAAAACAAGTTTAAGAGTTTCGATTTGTAGTGGTTGGAGAGTTTAGATTTAGGTATGTCATTGAGTTTTGGGTAGAGTTCAAGGTGGATTGATTTTGTATTGTAGAGTTTTTATATATTTTGAGGTTGGGTAGTATGACCTGTTGTTGGGTTTTCTATATTGGTGGTTCTTATAAATTTTAATTTTATTTATTGTTTAATTTATTGTTTTTGTTGTTTTTGTTGTTGTTATGTTCTATGTAATTTGGTATCAAGACGAGTGTTTTGAGTCTTAGAGGTGAGCTCATGAGAATTGTATTGATTTAAGAATTGATGCAATTGTCATTGTATTATAAGTGAACCAAAGAAGATAAATTATAGAGTTGGAAGAGGAGGTGCAAGAAACAATCAGGTAACCCACGTCATAGATCTCAATGATGTGTTGAGAGCCATTCAAGCTTGACTCCACACAACAGAGTTTTGACTAGCTAGCTCAAGGAATTCACTTAATAAACCAATGGCATAACAATGTGTTTGTACGGTACCAATTTAAAAACCCCTAATTTTAGTTCTACCTCTCAAATTTATATTTTCGATGCATTCTCCCTATACAAAAGTATAATTAAAATACCTCCATATTTTCCCCAAGGATCTTACGTACCTATTTTTTTTATTACATTTTACCTTTTATTATTTCTACCATATCAACCAAGGGCACCACCCAAACCTACATCTAACTCAAAACTAGTTTTGAATACCATACCATACATTAGGGCCTCGACATAGAAAAACTAGATGAGCTATGATAATTATGTCATCTTGTAGAAAACTTTGACTCAAAAGCAATTATAGTGATATCTAGATATTCTTCTGGGTAAATTCATGGCATTACCAAAAGGTGTCCAATAACTAGCTTTAAGAAACTTGGGTAGGATTTTGTTAAACCTACTAGTAAAAGATCAAAATTGTGTCACACTTTTATAAAAGAAATGGTTGACAAAAATATAATTTTTCAACTCAGATCACTTAAAAGTGACATTTATGTTTAAAATTTTAAAATGATATAAATAATGAAATGTAGAAACCTTAATATAGTTCATGCTTATAATTTTAGAAATTAGTTGGATCTATTTCTTATAAATCTAAGAGAATTATTTTAATTGTTTTTTTTTTTTTGAAAAAGTAAGGTCAATGGAATGTCACAAAAAGTGTAGCAAGTTTAAATTATTAGATTTTATTTTTTCCCACTTAGATAGCTTGAAAATTCAATGCATGGAAAAAAGTTGAATTTTGAAAAATATTTTTTTAAAGTCAAATTTACTTAAATTGTCATAGTTTTGATAGGATACCAACTTTTGTCTAATTTTTTATAATTTTTTTAAAAATATAAAATTATTATTTAAATTTATAATTAGCCTTATGTTTGTTAGGAAAAGAGTGTTGTGCACCTTGCACAAGAAAGATTTTTTTTAATTACGTAAAATAAATATTTATTGTTGGTCCATCTTTAGGGATGTGTTTAGCCACATTGCATATTTATTTGGGTTCACTTGTAAATCTATATATAATATTGGTTAAATATTTTGTGTGTGGGTTGCACATAGGAAAAATTTTAATATTGAAAAAATTAGTACCAAAAGGTAAATGGGTAAGTGCAAAAAGACAAGTTGCCAAAAAAGGGTCTTAAATGGCCACTTTTTTTTGAAATCAAGAAATTCTGACCTTGGATGAGAAATTGAGGATAGTTACACTCAAAATTTTAAGATGCAACAAAAATAAGGACATACTTAGAGCTCTGAATGTAATTTCTAAAATACTATTTAAAAAAAAAAATAGTAGAGATTAAGGGGTTCAACAAAGTTACCCACACAAATTGGTCTTGTTTTCTTTAAAAAGCATAATATAGCGTCTTTTATGGGTATGCCAAAAGGTTAATTTTTTTATAGTATTTTTAAAATCCCTTTAGTGAGAAATTAGTTAACAACATGTATTGTAGTCCCAATTTTTTTTGATAATTTTTAATGAATATATAAATTTTTACAATTTTTGAAAGTGAACACATTCTAAAAAACAAAAAATTTGACTATGTGTACCCTATAATTTTTGAAAACTAATTGAAAAAATATATTTTTAATATGTGTAGAATAGAGTCTAGTTTATAAGATGTAATTTATTTGAAATTTCAATGAAACGGTTAAAAAATAAAGTAAAAAATACCAAGCATTGATTTTTGACAAAAAACGGATACACCAACAAAAGAAATTATAGATGAAAGCCTCAACATAGTCAAAATGTGAAAAAAATTACATTGTTAAATAACAAAGAGAGAGATTAATATTTCCCAATTGTTTTTTTTACTCAACCTTGAAACATGTGTAAACTTGATGGTTAGCACAAATGATATTATGTGAAATTTTGTAAAATATACAAAAACACATTTTTGGGTGTTAGAAAGCCAGTCCAAGCCTTTGGGTTGGAATCCAAAGCAAATAAAAGCCAAAGGCTTGAGGATTCCCAAAGCAGGACAAAACACAAGTGCATTATAATTTTCTTGTGTTATTTGAATGCATTGACAAAACACAAGCACGTTATAACATGCTCACATTTTGTGAATGCATTGAAAAAATGCGAGCATGTCATAATGCACCCACGTTATGGTCTATATTGAAAAAAATTCCTTCTCTTTTTTTTTTTTCTCTTTCTTGTTCTTATTTTTCAAGGAAACTATATACATGAAATATGGACATTTACTTTCTTATACTTTAAGTTATATTTCATGTATATAGTTTCAGGATGTTTGAGAGTGATTTCAAATCTCTAGGAGTTATAATGCAAATTTTAGTTTTTGGAAGATCTTATAATTTTTTAGACAATTGAATTTCAATAATCAACATGTCAAATTTTTGTAATTAGGAGGTCAAATTTTAGTAGTCAACAAGTTGTATCATCTTTCTCGCACTCTCCTTCCCTCTCTACTTTCTATCTCTCCTCTAACTCCCTCTCTCTCTCTCCCCTCTCTCTCACTCTCTCTCTCTCTCTCTCACACACACACCTCTATCTCCTCCCTACCCCCCCTCCCTCCCTCTCTCCCTTAGGCTCCCCTCTCTACTTCTCTTTATCTCTCCTCTCTCTACCTATCCTTCTCTCTATACTTATCTTTATCTCCCCTCTCCC
>VDFB02086081.1:17734483-17765531 GCA_007258455.2 Sequoia sempervirens | reverse complement strand
CACCTCTATCTCCTCCCTACCTCTTCCTCCCTCCCCTCTCTACTTCTCTTTATCTCTACCTCTCCTTTCCACTCTACTTATCTTTATCTCCCCTCTCCCTATTTCCACCTACCTCTCCCTCCATCACACTCTCTCTATCTTACCTATGTCTCCCTCCCTACCTCTTTCCTTCTCTACTCTCTATCACTCCTCTCTCTCTCTCTAGCTCACCTCCCCCTCTCTCTCTATCTCTCCTTCCCTCTCTACTTATATTTATCTCCCCTTTCCCTCTCTATACCTACCTCTCCCTCCATCACTCTCTCTCTGTGTCTCTCTCTATCTCTATCTCACCTTTGTTTCCTTCTCTAGCTCTTTCCCTCTCTACTCTTTATATCTTGCTATCTTTGCCTCTCTCTCCCCTATTTCTCTCTCACTCTCTCCTCTCTATCTCACCATTCTCTCCCTCCCTCCCTCCCTCCTCTCTATCTCACCATTCTCTCTCTCCATCCCTCCCTCCCCTCTTTCACTCTCTCCTCTCTATCTCACCATTATCTCTCTATATCCTTCCCACCTTCCCCCTCATTCTCTCTTACTCTCTCCTATCAAACACCCAGAATACTAAGAGGGGGGTGGTGAATCAATATTATCTTAAACCATTCAAACATTAAAAATCCAATCACCAAAGCATATTCAACTGTAATAAAGAATGAAAGCATGTTCAAAATCAACCACACCACATAACACATGAACACCAAGATTTTTACATGGAAAGCCCAAAATGGGAAAAATGATGGTGAGGATTAGCTCACAATGTATTATACCGATTATAGTATATTTACAAAAGTGTTCACTGCAAGTGGACTCATTACCTATAGAGAAAAAGATAGACGAGAGATGGTGGCTCATAACCTATTTTGAAATGTTACAATTGCATCTATCATATGCATGAAATATAGTTCCAATGAAGCTCAATAAACCAACTTTACACACTTCATCTGATTCATATTTAACACTCTGCTTTCCTCTACATTGCATTTGCTTCACTTCAATCTTCTACTCAATATTCACAATTTAAATTCACATTGCTTTGATAATATTCATATGTAGGATCTTTGCATCACACACACTCATATCCAAAACACCAAAAATATCTAAAATATATATCCACTTCAAGCATAACATCAATTAGGTCAGCCTAATTAGATGTAACACTCAAAATATAACTTGTCACTCCAAAAATTTCATACATATCTCATGCCAAGATTCAATCCTCAAAAGAACTTAAAATAGGCTGGCATGGACCTATGTTAGATTCCACATAAGACCACAACACTTATTTAACCTTTGCTATGTACCTTTAAACTTTTTAGGTCGGCACAACATTAGACCTAATAATAAAATCCTTTAATTTTGTATCCACATTCAGACATATGGACCTCAAAACATTAGCTAGAATTCACATGCTACTGCTATTTTTTAATTTTTCCTCAAAAGTGCAAAGCCAAAAACTTCTCTATGGAGAAGTGCAAACTCTCCCACACAAATGCATTGTACAAAGAATAACTGTAATTTGCTAGACCAACTTCTGTTACTCATATCTTTCAATCTAATAGCCAAAACATGATGAAAACTTGGAATCATATACATCTAACATCCAACAAAATAATGTTAGAAGCGTAAAGTGAAACCTTCATTTTTGGACCAGGGCAAACCCAAAAATGAAAGCTCAGTTACATTGAAATAACAATATTGAATATTAGTCGATTTCCCATTACAACCAACTTTACCAGACCAACCACTTTACAAAAATGTCTTCCAAAAATACTCTAAAACCTATTAGAACCAACCAAATTGATCTGCATTATGATCTCCATATCTGAATACAATGTTGACATCAATGACAATACTACAACACATCATTATATACCTTTGCTTGTCCCGCATGCTCATGTTTCCAATATCTCCTTCCCTCTCTACTCTCTATCTCTCATCTCCCTCTCTCTCTCTCTCTCTCTCCCTTCCTCCATCCCCCCTCTTTCGCTCTCCCCCTATGATGGTTGAGGGTATAGGGTTTAGGGTTTAAGGTATAGGGTTGAGGGTTGAGTGATAGTGTTCAAGGTTGAGGGTATAAGGTTAAGTGCATAGGGTATAGGGATTAGGGTTTAGGATATTGGGTATACGGTTGAGGGTATAGGGTATGGGGATGAGGGTTGAGGGTGTGGGGTTTAGGGTTTAAGGTATAGGGTTGAGGGTTGAGGGATAGTTTTTAAAGTTAAGGGTATGGTGATTAGGGTTTAGGATAATGGGTATAGGGTTGAGGGTATTAGGTTTAGGATCAAGGGTTTAGGGTTTAGGGTACAAGGTTGAATGTAGGGTTTAGGGTTGAAGGTTGAGGGTTGAGGGATAATGTTTAGGGTTTAGGGTATAAGGTTGAGCATATAGGGTATAGGGATGAGGGTTGAGGGTATACAGTTTAGGGTTTAAGGTATAGGGTTGAGGATTGAGGGACAATGTTTAGGGTTGAGGGTATAGGGTTAAGTGTATAGGGTATATATATAAGGGTTTAGGATATTGGGTATAGGATTGAGGGTATTAGTTTTAGGGTTGAAGGTTGAGGGTTTATGTATAGGGTTGAGGGTTGAGGGATAATATTTAGGGTTGAGGGTATTGTTACCAAATTGTCACCTACAGGCTCAATTAGGCAGGGTAACCTATGTTTTCGAGTGCTCATGAAGGCCAGCTGGACGAATGGTTTCATCTAGGTTACTTTTTCAAACTTGTTTGCTTCTTGTGCAGCTGTGGGGGGAAGTTTATGTTTTAAAAATTCCACATGTGGATTAAATGTGGCTCCCATGAGGGTTGAGCCCAACATGCAGGTGTTCAGTTTTAGGTTGGTCTTCATCTTGTGTCCTTGCCTTGTTTTTTCCTCTCTTCTGTTTAGTTTTCTTTTAGTTTTCTTCATGCCTTTTTCCCTTTGTTCTGTCGGGGGTGGAACCGGACCGAAACTGAACTTGAAAATTTTCCAAAAGTTCCATTTTTCATTTTTGTTCTGGTTCTGGTCCCGGTTCCGCGCTTTTGTGTTTTTGTTTTCTTTTTGACCTTGCGTTTGACCGTGGGGTGGTTTCCTTTTCATCTTGTCCTTGCCTTGTTTTCTCATTTTCCTTTGTTTTGTCAGACCCGGGACGAGGACCGGAACCGAACTTGGAACTTTTCCAAAAGTTCCAGTTCCTATTTTTGTTCCGGTCTCGGTTCCGGTTCCGCCGGGCTTGTTCGTTTGTCTTACCTTTGTTCTCTTTTCTGTAGTCGGGGGGTGTTTCCTCCCCTTCTTTTCCTTCCTTTTTCATCCCTTTTTTGTCATCTTTGCGTGTTGTCAGAGGCGGGTTCGGGATGGAATCCTAACTTGAAACTTGATGAAAGTTTTAGTGTCGGATTTGTTTCCGACCCCGCCCCCGCTGTGTCCGATCCCGTTATGTTTTGGCATCCTTGGGTCTTTGTTTTTCTGTGTGCCTTGGGTTTTCTTTTCCTTAGGCACTTTTCTTCATTTTTCCAGACTCGGGATCGAAACTGAAACCGAGCTTGGAACTTTTCCAAAAGTTCCAGTTCCTGTTTCTGTTCCGATTTCGATCCCGGTTCTAATCCTGGTTCCGCCCTTTCTTTTCTTTGCTTTTTCACTGCCTGTGGTCGGGGGATGTCTCCTCCTCTTTGTTCTTCCTTGTGTTTTCTCTCTTCCTTCTTGCTTTGTTTTGCCGGGGGCGGGATCAGAAAGGAATCCGAACTTGAAACTTCAGAAAATTTTTAGGTCCGGATTTGGTTCCAGTTCCGGTTCCGCCGTCTCTTATGTTCGGTCCCCCTCCGACCTTGATCCCGATTCTGGTTCCATCTTGGCCCCCCCAGCTAGTTTTGAAAGGAATCGGTGAAAGGTTTGGTCTCGTTGTAAAGTCTTGCCAGCTAGGAGAGTCTTGTCGATGGTTTTTTTGTGATATCAATATAGCTCTAACCAGTCGCCATGAGGTCTTGCCGACCATCATTTATCTTGCCGAATGGAATAGGCATGTCGGTATGACACATCAAACCTACTGCGACCTCTTGACGACTATTGTTTGTCTTGCCAAAAGCTGCTACAGGGTCTAATCGCATCGAGGAGACACGGTTAGTGTCTCATCGACATGCGATTCTAAGGAGGTGACCTTTTGACCGTCTTGGAATCTATGTGGCATGGGTTTCAACCAACTAGAGGGCGCTAGGGAAAATCACGGGAAGTTTGACTGTTTGACTTCACAGTAAAGAATGATTGACAGAATGTGTGCAGCATGGATCGACTCGATGAAGCAGTGACGTTTGAATTTGACAGGGTAAATCTGATGTTGCTTCTCGAAGGGGGTCAACTTGCTGAAAGATTTGGAGAAAGAAGAATGCCGAAGAGGAGGAGGCCGCGAGTCATGATAACAGCTGGGATGTCAGCTGGTAAAGGTGGGTTGACATTAATGACCATGTCGTAGAGCATTCAAAGTGGCCTTGACGAAGTCTCGAGGCTGGACACGAGGGCTCGGAGTTAATGCGATCATTGTAAAAAATCTGAGGCCATGCCTACGAGCGAGCTTTCACCGACGCAAATAGGGTATGCGCATTTAATGCTTCATTAACTTCATTCCAAAGCGTTTCTTGGGCTGACGTGTCCAGGAACTGACTCATTTTTTGTAAACCCTAAGGCAGGGGCCGACACTCTTTGGTATATATGGCATTTTTTCCTCTTTGTAAAGGAGTTCTTGGTTAGGAGATTGCTGAAAGAGCACTATTCAGCCTTTGTAACTCATTTTCATGAATAATATAGATCTGTAACACAGAGATTCCTTTTCTTAGTAGAAAGTCATTTCCTTCACCGATTTTCTTTGTTGTTTTAAGTATTGGTTGTGAGTGCATGATAGAGTCCTGTGTAAATCCTTTATTTTATCAAATTCCTTCAATACTGGATGCAAAGAATATTATGTCATAATGCAAGTTTATGTTAGTGATCTCTTTCTTTTGCGTTTGTATCTGTGAAAACATCTTTGTTTTCCTTATGTTAGGCATTAGAACAGTCGAAACCTTCCATAGACTCACTTTTATAAACATAAATATCTGTGTTGTGAGATTGTTTAGCTCTGTTGATATTTTCTGTGAGTCTTTTGCAGTGTTGTCATATTTTTTGGTGTATCACCTGTTAGTGATAGGTTTTAAATTCAAGTATATCCTTCTTACTCTTTTCCTTGTCATTTCTTTAGCTTTTCTTAAGTTATCTTAAGGGGAACCAACCCATAATTTGGAGGTTCACTTCATTGGCAGGTCACCCACAGCCTCAAGGTGTTGCCATGTGTCAATAGGTCGCTACAGTTAAAAGCTTAGCAAGGGTGCAACTTTATTTGACAACAGTTTTTGGCATGCCCGGTGGATTGAGAACTGTTTTTAGTCTCAAATCAAAATTATCATACTGCTGTTTGGTATGTGCAACAGAAATTGTAGTCTTTAAGAGACAAATTTTAGCATACTTGGCGACTCCAAGCTCAAATTTAGCAGTTCCAGTGCATTACTGCTTATGAGAAGAGTGCAGACTAGGAGTAACTCGTCTATTTTTTATTATTTGTAGTTGTCCCCGCCTAGAAGAAGGGGGAGAGAAATCCAAAAGATTCAAAAGGAAGTTGATTATTTCAGAAGATCCAAGTTGAATCCTTCTGTGAGAAGCCATACTGATGTTCCTGTTGTGATTACTAAGAATATTCCAGTGACAATGATTCCAGAAGTGAGAAATCAGCCATTTGTTGCTTTTAACCAAGGCAACCCACTCAATCTAACTCAACATGATGAAATTCCTGTTGTTGCATTAAAAATTTTGCCATATTTTTATGGGGAGGATCATACCACCCCATCAGAGCATATAAAGGATGTCGCCAACCTGTGTGTTGTTCACCATGTGATTGAAGAAAATGTTGCACTCAGATTGCTAACAACGTCATTTAAAGAAAAATCCTTACAATTGTTCAGGGGCCTGCCTGTCAACTCCATAGCAACATGGGATGAGTTAGGCAACCAGTTGTGCAAGTTTTTTGAAGATAAATCAAACCACTTGTCATTGGTGGAGCAGCTGTATACGACCAAAAGAGCTCCACACGAAGTTATGTCGGATTTTAATCACCGCTTCCAGAGGACGTGGGATAGAATCCCACTAATGTTAAGACCTACTGCTAATCATGCCTTTTTATATTATTTAAGAGCTTTAAATAGCGATATTTCTGTAATGATTCAATCGATGGGAGGTGATACACTTCTTGTAGCATATGGTGTAGCTGTTAGAGCTGAAAACAGCCTCATACAGGTTGGTAAAATTGCCCCAAGACCACCTATGCCAATATTTCCTACTTTTCAGCCTCCAACCCCTATACAGTTACCTCCTGTGGCTATTATTCCAAGTGCACCAGCATTGCCAGCACCTGATACCCAGCCGAATGGCCAAGTAAATGCATTTCCAACTCAATCTAATGAACTGCAAGAGATTAAAGGCCTTCTAACGACCTTTGGCAATGAGATGGTTAATCTAAGAAAACAAAAAAATCAAGGTTTTAAGCCGTATTAGCCCTCATTTTAGTCTAATTACCAGCAAAATCAGACCAATAGACCACCTTATCAGCCTTATAATCAAGACCAAAAGTTTTCTCTTAACCCGAGGCCACATCAAGCTTATGACTCCAACACTGTAAGCACTTCCAAAGAGCTTGCACCTGTCCAATACAACTTAGTTCAAGATTATGAATGGTGCTTTCCATGTAATCAACCCCATAATCAGAATACCTATGCCAATGGGCTGCTTAACCAAGCCTTGATGGTTCATAACAGTTCAGTACTATAGTCTAGTGTTCCTGTAGCAACTGAAGTACAACAACAAGAGCAACAACAGGCACATGAGTCTACACTCCTAAATTGGCAAGGTGAAGAATTCTGTGGAGTGGTCCACGCTGATTCTTCAATTGCAGACAATACACACAGTAAGAAGAGGGAAATATATGAAGGACATCAACCTAATACAGTTCAGACTCAATCAAAACAAGGGCTGAACCTGAATCAGAATGCCCTTGGCTCATCAAAAGATGACCAGATCTGAATGCTACCCAGGGGCCAGCCTTTGGTAGGCAAGCAACAGTTTGAGTCATCAGCTCAGGTGCCTCCAGTTAAAGGTGATGTTGTTCCTCCCAAAGGTCAAGTTAAACCTGCTACATCTTTCAATATATTGGAGCATATGAAGAAAATTAATATACCCATGTCAATATGGGATTCTCTGAGTATTCCGGGTCAAAAGGACCTGCTTCAATCCGCTTTATCAGGTTTAAGTGTCTTAGATGAGCCTAGTATAGAAAAGGAGAAGGTTGCCTTGGCTAATACTACTGTTGGTGATAAAGAACAACAAGCTGCTAAGGCCAAGCCGCCTCCCTTTTATTTTTCATTAATCATAGGAGATCATTTGGTTGATAATTGTGTGATTGACTCAGGGGCTAGTAGTTCAGTTATGCCCAAACAAATTATTGATAAGTTGGGAATTAAATATGAGCCACTAAAAAGGGGGGTAGTACAATTGGATGGTACTGATGTTAACATAGTAGGCGTCTTTAAAAATTTGAGCTTAACTCTACATGCCTGTCCAAATTTTGCAATACCACAAGATGTATACATTATTGAGTTGCCCCCGTACTTTTCCCTTTGTCTATCTAGGGATTTTACGGCCAAGATAGGTGGTTACCTATCCTTTGATTGGTCTCACATGCTATTCAGGACTAGATATGGTACTAGAGCCACTATTAAATTAGAACCCATAGCCAAGGTTCATATTGAACCTTACAATCCATCTCCTATCAATGCCAACTTGTTTACAAGTGTACAAGTGGAGCAGCTGGCTGTTCAAAAGGTAGAAATTCAAATAGAAGGAACAATAGATATTCTTCCTAAAGAGTGGGCACCTCAAGCTCATGAGGTTGGCACAGGTGAGCAATTGGCGGAGGTTGACATTGGTGTTTATTTGATGCATGAGACTGACTCTTTTATGCCTAATATTGAAAAGGACAAGGAACATCATAGAGAGCAACATGAGAATGATCTGTGGGAGCTATTTTTTGATGACTCAAGGAATAGGGTAGGTGCTGGTGGTTGATGTATGCTGGTATCACCAGAAGGTCAGAAGTACTATCTAGCTTTCAGATTCTGTTTTAGCTGTTCTAATAATTCTGCTGAATATGAAGCTCTGGTCCAGGGCTTGAAGTGGGCAAGACAAAGAGGTATCAGCTGTCTAAAAGTTTATGGTGACAGCGAGTTGGTTGTCAATCAAGTGAGGAAGCTTAATGTTGTTAAAAATGATATACTCCGGTCTTACAAAAATAGGGTATGGGACCTCTTAGAGGGGTTTGAGGCATTTAATCTGATTTCCATTCCTAGAGCTCATAATAAACATGTGGATAGATTAGCTGCTATAGGAGCTGAACATGATATCCCAAAGGAGATCTGTAGTGATAAAGCTAATCAACATATCAAGGTTGTAGTTAGGCTAGCTGTTCCTGATAATAATATACACTAGAAAGTTTTTGATAGTGACCAGCAGATTGTTAGCTTTTTAAGAGAGGAAGCTGAGTTCTCCCATGCAAATCAAGAAAAGTTGCAGCACCAGTACAATGACTAGATTATCCAGTTAAAAAACAACAAATTTCCCAAAGGCTTGATCACTTTAGAATCCATTTTTAATACTGATGATGAAGCTAGAAAACCTAAGGGGAGTATTCAGGTTCAACAAGATCACTACGAAGAGGTTGAAGTTTTCAAAGAAAAGTTTCTTAAGTTAGGCAAGGTATGTACATCCAAAGAGAAGCATGTATTTATTTAGCTTTGTCAATAATTTAATGATATCTTTGCCTGGAAATATAATGATTTAAAGGGATTTAATCCCCAACTTGATCAACATACCATTGAACTTGAGCCTAATGTCAAACCTGTTATGCAAAAGTAGAGGCCCTTAAATCCTAAGTTAGAACCTTTGATGAAAAAGGAGCTAGATAAGTTGATTGAAAGCAACATTATTTTCCCCATCAAGCATACCTCATGGGTTTCAAACCTAGTTCCAGTAAGGAAGAAAAATGGTGAAATCAGACTCTATGTAGATTTTTGTGACTTAGATAGGGCCTCCTTAAAGGACTGTCATCCTCTGCCTTCTATGGAGCAGATACTTCAGGTAGTTTCAGGGTCTGAAAGGTTTTCCTTATTAGATGGCTATTCTAGTTACAACCAGATATTAGTGAAAAAAGAGGATCAATACAAAACAACTTTCACCACAATGTGGGGAACTGTGCCATATCAGAAAATTCCCTTTGGTTTATCTAATGTTGGGGCAACCTTCCAAAAGGTGATGGATATGGCCTTTTAGGGATTAATGTACAAGATAGTCTTAGTCTATCTTGATGATAAAACTATTTTTTCTGAGGCTAGCAATCATCTGAAGCATTTGAGGTAGATTTTTGAAAAATGCAGGGAATTTGGGATATCACTTAACCCCAAAAAGTGTGTGTTTTCCGTTCATGAAGGAAGATTGCTCGGTTATGTGGTGTCTAAACAAGGTATTACTATCGATCCCTAAAGAATAAGTGTTATCTTAGCTCTTCCTTTTCCAGCACACAAGAAAGGTTTGCAGAGTTTTATTGGTAGGATTAACTTTGTTAGGAGGTTTATCCCTGACATTGCTGATTTATTAAGTCCACTAACTCATATGTTGAGAAAGAATGTACCTTTCAGCTGGACTGAGGACGAGAAAAGAAGTTTTAAGCTTATAAAAGAGGCATTGGCAACCGCACCTACACTTCTAAATCTTAACTTTTCTAAAGATTTCATTTTGTCTTCCTATGGAAATATTGATTCACTTTCAGCCATGCTAGTACATCGAAATGATGAGGGATCTGAATAGCCCGCGGCGTTCTTTAGTCAGGGACTCAAAGATTACGAGCTCAAATATACTTTTGTAGAGAAACATGTCCTCATTGTCATAAGAAGCTTAAAGAAGTTTAGGCACATGCTCTCCAATAACAAGATTACACTAATGGTTTCTCATCCAGGTGTGAAAGAGTTTTTATTAAATGAAGATTTGAGTAATAAAAGAGCTGGTTGGGTCACTAAGGTGATGGAGTATGACCTTGAGATAAAGGTTACCAAACTAGTAAGAGGGAGAGGTCTCTGCAAACAGCTTACTGAGTGCAACAACAACAATATGAAGGAAGAGGAAAGTTTTGTTTTAACACTCCAAGATGGACAACAAACTGCTATACCTGCTCCTGCTGGTTGGATTACAAAAATGACACATTTTTTATTGACCGGTGAGTGCCCTCCTAATCTGACTAGATCCAGAAGAAGGTATTATCGACTGCAAGCCATATCTTATGTTCTGTTAAATGGTTTGTTGTTTAGAAGAGATTTCCATGGTGTCTTGTTAAGATGTATTGAAGTTGATCAGGTTGATAGGGTGTTGTATGAATTCCATCAAGGGTCAGCTGGCAGACACTTTTCTCTGAGAGCCACAGCTCTTAAAATAATGAAAGGAGGCTATTACTGGCCCACCTTATTCAAAGATGCTCATGCATGGGTTAGAAGGTGCAAGGAGTGTGCTATTTTTGCTGGAAAAGAGAGGTTGGCAGCCCTCCCGCTGCAACCAATTCAAATTGATCAACCCTTCATGAAATGGGGTTTGGATTTCATTGGGGTTATAAACCCACCATCAAGTGCAAACAAATGGATGCTCACAACCACTGATTATTTTTCAAAATGGACTGAAGCTGTGGCACTCAAAGAGGCTAATGAATCTGCTGTCCTAAATTTCTATGAAGAGTTAGTTACCAGATTTGGTATCCCAAATTCTATTGTGTCAGACAATGCCCTTGCTTTTGTGAGTGTTAAAATTTCTGATTGGGCTATCAAAAATGGTATATATCTGAGTACATCCTCTAACTGTTATCCGCAGGGCAATGGACAGGCTAAGTCCACTAACAAGAATCTCCTGAGGATCATTAAGAGAACCATGGAGGACAATCAAAAGGCCTGGCACACCAAGCTGAAATCAGCCTTGTGGGCTGATAGGATTACGCCAAAAAGGTCTACCAGACTTTCTCCATACATGTTAGTGTATGGAAAAGAGGCAAGACTGCCCATTTTAGTTGAACTCCCAGCCCTCGATTTGGTAAACCAGCTTGATATGATTGAGTCGGAACCTATGACAACAAGATTAGCTCTATTAATCGAGCTTGAAGAACTCAGAGCTGAAGCAGTGAAAAGGACTGAGCAATATCAGGCTCAAATAAAAAGGTCATTCAATAAAAAAACATCTCCTAGAGTGTTCCATGAAGGTGACATAGTGTTAAAGTGGGATGAATTAAAAAGCAAGCCTAGAAAGCACTCCAAATTTGATGCACTTTGGACTGGGCCATATATCATTACTGAGCAGAAACAACATAATGCTTTCCAGCTATCTAGGTTAGATGGTGTAGTGGAGCCAATCCCAGTGAATGGGATTCACCTCAAATGTTGCTTCTAAGGTATGGACCTAAATCTGTACACAGCTGTTAAAATTATGGAGAATAGGTGCAGTTTTCATTCCCTAAGTGTTGTCCCAGCATGGTAAATAGTTTCACTTCAGTTTTTTCCTGTTCTCAATAAGTTTTTGGCAACTTGTTATGTTCTATGAGTCTCAAGTGAGTTACAGCCATGCACAAGGCTGCTCCAAGTCTGTTTCTGAGTTTTCCCAATGACTCCATGCCCAATGGATAGGACTAGGCTACTGGTCTGCATGTTTAGCAGGCAAACATCCTACTGAGGTCGCTAGAAATGTTACCCAATTTTCACCTACGGGCTCAATTAGGCAGGGTAACCTATGTTTTCGAGTGCTCATGAAGGCCAGTTGGACGAATGGTTTCATCCGGGTTACTTTTTCTAACTTGTTTTCTTCTTGTGCAGTTGCAGGGGGAAGGTTATGTTTTAAAAATTCTGCATGTGGATTAAATGTGGCTCCCATGAGGGTTGAGCCCAGCGTGCAGGTGTTCAGTTTTGGGTTGGTCTTCATCTTGTGTCCTTGCCTTGTTTTTTCCTCTCTTTTGTTTAGTTTTCTTCATGCCTTTTTCCCTTTGTTCTGTCGGGGGTAGAATTAGACCAGAGCTGAACCTGAAACTTTTCCAAAAGTTCTAGTTTATGTTTTTGTTCCAGTTCCAGTCCCTGTTCCGTGCTTTTGTGTGTTTGTTTTCTTTTTGACCTTGCATTTGACCATGGGGTGGTTTCCTTTTCATCTTGTCCTTGCCCTATTTTAATGTTTTCCTTTGTTTTGTCAGACCCGGGATGGGGATCGGAACCGAACCTGGAACTTTTCCAAAAGTTCTAGTTCCTATTTTTGTTCCAGTCCCAGTTCCGGTTCCGTTGGGCTTGTTCGTTTGTCTTACCTTTGTTTTCTTTTCTGTGGTCGGGGGGTGTTTCCTCCCCTTCTTTTCCTTCCTTTTTCGTCCCTTTTTCATCATCTTTGCATGTTGTTGGAGGCGGGTTCAGGACAAAATCCTAACTTGAAACTTGATGAAAGTTTTAGTGTCAGATTTGTTTCCGACCCCGCCCCCGTTGTGTCTGATCCCATTATGTTTTGGCGTCCTTGGGTCTTTGTTTTTCTGTGTGCCTTGGGTTTTCTTTTCCTTAGGCACTTTTCTTCATTTTTTCTGACTCAGGATCGGAATTGAAAGCGAGCTTGGAACTTTTCCAAAAGTTCCAGTTCCGATCCCGATTCTGCCCTTCTTTTCTTTGCTTTTTCGCTGCCTGTGGTCGGGGGATGTCTCCTCCTCTTTGTTCTTCCTTGTGTTTTCCCTCTTCCTTCTTGCTTTGTTTTTTTGGGGGCGGGATCGAAATGGAATCCGAACTTGAAACTTCGAAAAAGTTTTAGGGCCAGATTTGGTTCCAGTTCTCGTTCCGCTGTCTCTTATGTTCGGTCCCCGTCCAACCCCGATCCCGATTCCGGTTCCATCTTGGCCCCCCCAAGCCAATTTTGAAAGGACTCGACGAAAGGTTTGGTCTCATTGTAAAGTATTTCCGGCTAGGAGAGTCTTGCTAATGGTTTTTTTGTGATATCAATATAGCTCTGACCGGTCGCCATGAGGTCTTACCGACCATCATATATCTTGCTGAATGAAATAGGCATGTCAGTATGACACATCAAACCCGTTGCGACCTCTTGACGACCATTGTTTTTCTTGCCGAAAGCTGCTACAGGGTCTAATCACATCGGGGAGACACGGTTAGTGTCTCACCGACATGTGATTCTAAGGAGGCAACCTTTTGACCATCTTGGAATCTACGTGGCGTGGGTTTCAACCAACTAGAAGGTGCTAGGGAAAATCACGGGAAGTTTGATGTTTGAATTCCCCGTAAAGAATGATCGACAGAATGTGTGCGACATGGATCAACTCGATGAAGCAATGACTTTTGAATTTGACAGGGTAAATCTAATGCTGCTTCTCAAAGGGGGTCAACTTGCTGAAAGATTTAGAGCAAGAAGAAAGTTGAAGAGGAGGAGGCCGTGAGTCATGATAACAGTTGGGATGTCAGCTGGTAAAGGTGGGTCGACATTAATGACCATGCCGTAGAGCATTCAAAGCGGCCCTGACGAAGTCTCGAGGCTGGACACGAGGGCTCAGAGTTATTGTGATCATTGTAAAAAATCTAAAGGCCATGCCTAGGAGTGAACTTTCACCGATGCAAACATGGTATGCGCATTTAATGCTTCATTAACTTCATTCCAAAGCGCTTATGGGGCCGACGTGTCCAACGCCGAATCATTTTTTGTAAACCCTAAGGCAGGGGTCGACACTCTTTGGTATTTATGGCATTTTTTCCTCTTTGTAAAGGAGTTCTTGGTTAGGAGATTGCTGAAAGAGCACTATTCAACCTTTGTAACTCATTTTCATGAATAATATAGATCTGTAACACAGAGACTCCTTTTCTTAATAGAAAGTCATTTCCTTCAATGATTTTTTTTTTTTTTTTAAGTATTGGTTGTGAGTTGCATGATAGAATCTTGTGTAAATCCTTTATTTTATCAGATTCCTTCAATTTTGGATGCAAAGAATATCATGTCATAGTGCAAGTTTATGTTAGTGATCTCTTTCTTTTGCGTAAATGTATCTGTGAAAAAATCTTTGTTTTCCTTATGTTAGGCATTAGAACAGTCGAAACCTTACATAGACTCGCTTTTATAAACATAAATCTCTATGTTGTGAGATTGTTTAGCTCTATTGAGATTTTTTGTGAGTCTTTTGCAGTGTTGTCATATTTTTGGTGTATCACCTGTTAGTGATAGGTTTTAAATTCAAGTATATCCTTCTTACTCTTTTCCTTGTCATTTATTTAGCTTTTCTTAAGTTATCTTAAGGGGAACCAACCCATAATTTGGAGGTTCACTTCATTCCCAGGTCACCCACAACCTCGAGGTGTTGCCATGTGTCAATAGGTCGCTACAGTTAAAAGCTTAGCAAGGGTGCAACTTTATTTGACAATAGGTATAAGGTTAAGTGTATAGGGTATAAGGATTAGGGTTTAAGATATTGGGTATAGGGTTTAGGGTGTAAGGTTTAGGGTATAAGGTATAAGGTTAAGGGTTGAGAGTGTAGGGTTTATGGGGTGCTGCCACAACAATGGTTTACACTTTCTAGGAGATCCTAATTTTTGCTGAAATCACATATTTTTAGAAAATATAATGATTTAAGCCTTGAAAAGTTTCATTTAAAAGATTCCAATTGAAGAGGGTTTGATCAAACCACCTTAGACCAAGCCCCTTGGATAGAACCCTGCTAGTTTTAAGCCATACCTATAATGGAGTCTCCTTTACACCTATCAAAATGTTGATAAAAACCCACATTTGATTTACCTTTTGGGGGATCAAATGAATTCATTTAATTTTTTTTTTAAGTATGTAGTCCTTATTATAAGCTTCCAAAAAAGTATAATTTTAATTAAATTTAATTTGATTATTATATTTATTTTTTATTTCTCGTGAATGTAGGTTTTTCACCGAAAAATCAAGCTCTTAGTTCTGCACATGTGGAAAAATAGCAAATTATTAATTTTTTTTTGAAAAATATGAGTGCACTAGATATTGATGTCCTTGATCCAACAAAAAAATGAAAATACAATTTCAATACATACAAAAAAAGTTACACATTATACGGTTTTCCTATGTCTAAATTGTAATTGGTTTGACTTCGAAACTTGATTAAGGAAAAAATACTCAATAAAAAACTATCTAACCAATTGGAAGCACTAGATATTAGAGCTGCAAATCTAAATTTGAAAGAATTAGAATTTTATTCTTCATGGAAAAAAAATTTATGCGTTATATGGTGAGCATCACTTTTTTAAAATGTTGTTTTCTGAAAAAAAATAGTTTTCGAGGGAGATGGAAAAAGAAGTGCAATATGATTCCAAAATTTTTGAAAAAAATATATTTAGAATCTATAGACAAAATTTCACGAAACTCTAGTTTGAATCATCTTCAAATTCCTCACGGTTTAGCCGCTATAGGTGCCCGAAAGTGAAGATTTAGTTAGAAAAAATTATTTCAGTGTCTAGTTTGGCCAAAAATTGTAAACCACTATTGTGGGATCACCCTAGGGTTTAAGTATAGGGTTGAGGGATAATGTTCATGGTTTAGGGTATAAGTTTTAGGGTATAGGGTATAGGGATGAGGGTTGAGGGTGTAGGGTTGAGGGTTGAGGGATAGTGTTCAAGGTTGAGGGTATAGGGTTAAGTGTATATGATATAAGGATTAGGGTTTAGGATATTGGGTATAGGGTTGAGGATATTGGGTTTAGGATTGAGGGTTTATGGTTTATGGTACAAGGTTGAATGTAGGGTTTAGGGTTTAAGTATAGGGTTGAGGGATAATGTTCAAGGTTTAGGGGATAATATTTAACCTCAAGAGAGACTAAGAACACAATTAATCCTTGTAGTCTTCTTTATTGGGAAAGAAATCACTTTCCTTTATTATTTATATATCTACATAATTTGCGCTCTCTATTACATATTTTATCTATCTAGAATGTGATTAGACTATTTTCTAAAGGCAACATATCATATGGTTGATTCAAAATCCCAAATCTCTACTCCCGTTGATTATAGCATACAATTAATATTTATCAGTGATAACTATTCTTTAGCTTTTTCAGGAGTCAATTTATTGTAGTGAATAAGTTATAGTTTCAAAAACATTCCATGTACCTTAATTTTTACAAAACCTTCCATCTATTTATCAAATGAATCATTCAAAATATGAAAAAAAACATAAGTTTTTGATAAATGGAGTTATAGTTTGAGATATGAAAGACTAGTTAGTCATTAACAATAACATGGTTTATGATTCATATTGGTTGTACAAGTTTTATAACTTTGGGCCTTCACCACCTTACTCAATCAATTTAGATTGGGATTTTATTCTAACCTTTGTTACTTTTGTCAGTAGAATTACTTAATTACTTTCTTGTCTTAAGGGTGTTTAAAATTTGGATGATGGATTTGAGGATATATTGGTTGATATTCCTCCACCTATTGATCCACTAGCTCCTAAGTCTATTGCTACTCATAAGATACCACTTCATGCATACCACACTTCTCAAGAGCTTATGGCTTTATCTTGTTGGTGTGAATAATTGTCTTGTACCTAGCTAATTAATTCACTAGGTAATTAGGGGACATATTCACATGGTTAAGTTTACTTAGGATAAAAGATTCTTTCTAGAAGCTTAGTTGGATTATCTAGAACTTATCTTATCTAGCTAGGATGCATCATTTCCTAGGTGATTAGGTTGTTGGTTGTCTCATGTCATAAGATCATGACATTTGTCAACATCATGTTCATTCCTATCTCTCAACCTTGCCCATATAAGCAAGGCATCTCATGTACATTTGTATTCAAGATCATGGCATAGCAATATCAAGCAATTCAGCCATTAATCAATCTTGCATTGTGAAGCAAGCATTCTTGCCATTCTCTCTCTTGTGGAAGTGGTTTTGGTCGCAACTGATCTCGAGGGTGTTGAGGAGTCACCATCAACTCCTACATATCTAACAATAACATTAGTGATACATCACAAAAAGTGTAGTATCTTTCTTTTTAGCACATGATTCAAGAGATGTTGATCATTTCATGAGGATAATGTACACTATCATTTTAAATGGATTATTAAACTCAATTTTATTACAACATAACTTTCAAGAGCCTTCCACTAGTATTACAATAAATGTATTATTTCAACCCTTTACGAAGGCATATTTTTTACATATTTAAATTGGGTTCAAGACACCTTTCTTAAGTGAATAGAATTTTAATTCCCCTACTACTTTAATGAAAAATTAAGGGAGATAATTAGTGTCTAATATTTATATATATTTTTCTAAGTTTACATTGATAAATTAGGTTATTTCATTATGATAAGTACTAGTGGATAATTAATAATGTCCATCTCATGTATTAAAGATAGAAGTTGGTTCTATTTAACATCCTAGTTATGAATCTAGTTCACTCTCTAATTAAACTTGATATTGAAAATCAAAGACAACAAATTAAGAGGAAATTTGTGTTATCTAGGTTATAAAATCACTAACATTTTAGGAAAGTAACAAAAATGAAAGACATGTAACATAATATATACACTAAGAAACCCCTTACAATAAAAATTAAATAAAGCAAGACACCACACTAATTATATTATCGAAAACATGTTAGAATAGAATAGTGATTTTCTATTATGCTAAATGAGACCCTTAACCTTATGTTTGGAGTATCTGTACAATAGTATTTACTTGTCATATAAAACCATACAAGTGTCCATTCCAATCAATTAATTTATAAGAAAATGGATAAAAGCATAAGGGGTAGGTTCCAAAACCATGGGCCCAAAATCATGATCCCAAGTAGAACACCTAAATTACGTGTGCAATCCCAATGTTCAACATATCTATATGTAATTCTCAAGTCAAAGAACCAACCATCACAAAATAAAGCATCCTAATTTACAACCTAATTTCTCTAACAAGATGCTCTTATACATTCCTACATAAACTCAAAATAATCATTCAATGATGATCTTACAGGTCTATGTGTAACTCCCATAATCAATGCTCCTACAATGTAACTCATGTTAGATAAGCTCTTATACACCTCTTACATATTTTATAACATATAATCCAAGTGGGTTACTATAATATCTAAGATTACTCAAGCAGTGGAAAATAATTTACCAATTAAACTATAAGGTTTGAAAGATGAACAATACACCTAACTTAAGAATCTCTTTAGAACTAAACCCAAAATGTTGAAAAAACAAGCTAAAATTAAATAATTTTCTTTCAACTTCTATCCTTAGGAAGATTATTCTAGCACCTAGAGTAATGCTCCAACATCACCAACAATTATAAATGAGGCGGACAATATGTTTCTTGGAAGAATAATATTTTAGTGTTGTATTGAGGATTGCTGGAAGAACTTAGTTGTTCATAATTTATAGAGGTGACATATTAGTAGAGAAAAAATATTGTTTCACCCACTTGTTATTCTCTCTTTTAATTAATTTTATTGAAGATAGATGAGCAGTTGCTAATACCAAGATAGTTTTTCTCCTCACAAGGTTTCCAAGGTAAAATTATAACTTATTTGTGTTGAATCATTTATTTTTCAACATGTTTATTTCTAAATTTTGAACACTATTAATCCCTCTTTAAAGTTGGCATTTTTTTTTTGGAGAAAATAGACCAACATATTTAATATTTGTGGTTCTAAAATTCTACCATTTTTAGACTTGACAAATGCAAGGTAATTATGAAGTAATTATTATCATATCTACTTAGAAAAGGTATTACAACACATTATGAATCTCATTTTTACTATCTTAGAACTACCTAACACTATAGCTAGATGTATTTAAGTTTTTCCTCTTTGTAGGAAGGAATTATATTGTCAAACTTTATAGTTATATATATTTTAGATATTCATGTTATCAAATACTTGTCATCAATGTTATCTTGTAGATTATCTTCACTATTTATGTGATACTGTACTTCAATTTTTTAGTTGGTTTTTAAATATGTACATTCCAATATTCTACAGTACTCTAGGTGAATATTCCAAACTCAACATATGATAAGGGATTTTATTGCTTCCCCTTCAAGAATACCATTATATTTTATGCTTAATTTATTTGATTTAGATTATTTAAAATTATTACAAATTTGATAAAATATTATATAAATGTGTTTATATAGTTGTATATTTCACCATTATATATTTTAAAGTGGTTAAGGAAGGGAAACATCCACTACAAATAGAGGAAATGTGATCTTGCATGCTATCCCTAAATTATTTTCCATGAAATATTTTACGCATAATACATTCCCATTTATTATTTGTCCAAACTATATGCATAATTTTTTTTAGGAAATCATTTTCATTAATTTGAAATGAGGTATTTTTTGATAGAGTTGATAGGGGATGCCACATGATAGACCTAATTATATGCATGCTCAAAAACACACATATGGTCCTCTACCTAGTGACTCCCCCTCTTACCATTCAATGTTAATCAATTAAATAAAAGGCCACATAGTAGTAATTATTGGGGTTCAAATATATCACCCACAAATTGATTGAAATTACCTCACAAATGGGCAAGTCCATTCCTTGTGGTGAGGGGTTCAGAACCTCATTTTCTACATTTAGATATAGTCCATCTACTTCTAGGCATATTTATAAACAAATGTGTGGACACCTATCATTAGTTATACCTTGAACCTCCTTCATCCTTCACTAATGTTAGATCCATGAATATTTATGACTATCTTCAAGCATCCCGATATTTGATGCAACAATAATTACAAGAGTGGCAAGCATAGGGACAATAGTAAATGTTTAATCAAGATAAATCTTAATTGGGTGTTTTTATCTAAATTTCTATCTACTTGTAATAGATTATTTATAGAAAAGTTAATCATAATATTTTATACTTGAATGTAGTATTTAAAATTTTTATGAACTCAATCATGGTTGAAGGATGAGTAGAGAATAGTGGATAAGAGTATAATGGTTATAATTAACCTTGAACTCTCTTACATGGTATACATCCTTTAATTGAATTCACATATCATCCTTTTGTGTTTTGATGTGAAGTGTATCTCCAAATCTATTGCAATATATTCTATTCATTTATGATTCTCATGCATTCTCCTCATATTGTCTCTCTAGAGTATTAGAGTGCACAATATACTTGTATATTCATTTTATTATACTAGGTTTATAATGTATAGGATAACCTTGCTTAAATGTTGACTTGAACATGTATTGCATTGCGAGGAGCTTCTTCTCTCACCCACAAGTATCACATTCATAGAAACCATTTTATATTATTATAAATTCATATTTTATTTGGTCTCCTTCATAGTTACTTGCCTAGTTGTCATATGATATAACTCTTCTTATATATTTCTTATAAATACTCCTCTCATGCTCACATTTGTGAATGAGACTATTTGCATTGTAACCTTACATATGAGAGCCATAAAGTGGGAAGGATATTGTTCGAGTCATAAGAAAAACAAAGGTTTAAAGAGGCTCATGTTGGAAATTTACACCTTTAGGGTATCCTAGAACAAATCTGACACTTCCATTAAGTCCACAACATCTAAAATGGTTTGCCATTATATTAAAGGGTTTTCTTTTTTCCATGTGTGAATACCTATTTTAGAGAATTTTGGGGCCAAATTGATAGTGTTATTATGTCCAAAATATCCAAAATCCCCTAAATCAACTATAAAATTGTCAAAATTAGAAAGTTCTAGTGGAGGGGAAAAAAATTAGTAGGTTGTACAACCTTGCATAATAGTGTAAATTTTTTTTAACTTTTTTGTATTTAAAAAATGAACTCAAAAGTATTTGTATAGTGCTATACAAAAAAATATTTTAAATTTAAATTTTGTTATGGGGTGTGGGTATCATGCACCCCCTTTCCATGGTAAGGAGGTGACAAGATTAGGGCCCCACATAGCCAAATCACCTCTTTTAAGAGGGACATGGGGTATAGTACCCCAAAACCTGATTTTATTTTATTTTTAAACAAAAAGTACAATTTTTTTTTAATAAAACAAAAAATAAAAAACCACCCTAACTTTGCCTAATTATCACCTTCGTTTGTGGTTCAACTCACCTATTTCCATCTAGCCATTGAGGTGCCACCAAGGGTAGAGATCCACCTCCATTTGTATTTTAAATTTTGAAGGGAAACTTTGGAGGCCTCTAAATTTCTCATAAGGAGGTTTTTTCTCAAGTTTTTTTTTCCACACATGGAGTAATTTTGTGCTCTTTATGATGTTGTAAATGATTTTTAGTTTATTTTCTCAATTTTTTTTTCACAAATGGAGTAATTTTGTGCTCTTTATTTTCACACCTAGAAGGCCACATATTTTAATTTTCCCAACACGTGCTATAGGTGTCAGTCAGCGAACCACAAGATTAAGGACTTCCCTTTAGCAGTGCCCCGTACACCTTCTCCACTACGAGATGCTGAAAAGCCTCGTTCGACGGCTGCATCTGCTACCAAACCTGATGTGAAATGGACTACGGTTACGAACCGAAAGAATAAGTCCACTGGCTTTGGGTTGGGTCTCGTGACCTCTGAACCAGTGAAAGATGTTTCAAACCCTTCTGTGAAGGGGAAAGAAGCTCTGGATGGAGTTGATTATGTTTCTGTTATTTGATTTTTATCTTTCATATGAAATTAGGAAACCATAGTGATGTTCTTTTCATGTTGTTTAAACATTTAAAGATAAACCATAAAACTGCTAGTTTCAACATGCATGAAGGAGTGATTGTCAAAGCAAATCAAATTACATATTTTGCCATTTCAATGGTGCATTACAACAAACGAGAAAGAGAATCATGTATTCAAATGTAATTTCTTTTATTGATAATCATTAAGGTACATTTCCCTCACAAGCCAAGGGAATAACTCTCTTATTCAAATGAAAATATGAAACAACTTATACATGAATAAGTAAAAGAAAGAGAGAATGTGCATGTAAGAATGGAACCAGTCATTTCCTGTGAATAAATGGTCACAAGTTGCCCTGCTGCTGCCCCAAACTGCTTGTGTCCCTCCCAGCTCCGTAGCGCTCCTCACCCTGCATCTGAAGAAAACATGGTGTTAGAGCGAGGCTCTAAGCAATGAATGATTCAATCCTTGCATACACACCTACCTATGCATGTATAAGCTAATCCATAAATGCATCAAACAAAAGAACATTCAACATATGCATTTATTTTCTAACTGTTTGCTTCATGTGCAGATTTAGGACAAGTCTGATTATTGTCTCATTATCAGATCAAATGCAACATGTGGGGTAAATGTGGCTCCCACAAGGGTAGAGCTCAACGTGCTTTCAAAGAAAAGGAAATTGAGCAACTTGATCAAAGATTTATCTCTTATCAATGTATTAAATCAATATGGAATCATACCAGTTGATCAAATTTCATTATCAGATTCAAAAGATGCATCATACTGTGCTGATATGTCTTTCAATCTTCTTAAGTGGACCCTTGATCCATTTTATAAAAGGAATTGTTTTTGAAGATGCATCAAGTTCAATTATGCATCTATTTAATAATGAGGAAACATTTCAGATTGTTGTCAAGCCCCTCTCACCACGACCCTATTGGGCAGTCACTCATCACACAAGAAAGTAAGTTGTTAGCTCACCCTCATATGTGATAGGTGGTTGTCAAATAAAGTTAGAATGATGAGACTATGCATGTTTATCACATATGACAACAACAAGAGTAATGGTTGACTTTGGTCATGGTACAAGTGTAAGGACAACACCTTTGCAGGAGCTTAAAAGGTCAACAGGCATGAAGGGTGTCCAAAACAAAGCATAACTGTCTTCATGGAAGAGAAACATGGCCATCTAATTCACTGCCCCATGAGTTAGATGAATATGATGTCCTTGAGATTGAGAGCATGATAGGATTGAATGCATTCTGAACATGAAAGATAAGGACAAAAACTAAAGACAAAATCTAAAGTTGTACAAGGTTGAGTTCAAGGCCTTCTCAACCAACATTAGACAACAGGTTTGCCAACTAGCAATAAATGTGAAAATCAATGAAGACAGCCAAAAGGAGTCCAAGGTTTCTATGCAAGACCAGGGGATTGATATCTCTCAGTGATAGTTCCAAGACAGTCATAGTAAGTCTTCTCACTATCATAATGACTAAGCACAACCATCAACAGTCATAAAATGAATGGGGATCATTACATAGACAATCAAAAGAAACGACAGCCACCATTCAAGCAACCTACCAAGATCCTGATTCTATTTGACAAGGGGTAAGGATCAAACATGAGCTATGAAGGAGACCATACATGTCAATATCAATGAGCAAGCAACATGGACTAAAGTGTTGTAAGGAGTCACATAAAAGAAATTAAAGGAACGATAAGTGCATTCAATCTAGTTTGTACTTATAAAGCATAGTAGGTCCCTTTACATTAAAAATAGTGACTTCGATACATGACAAAATCATTGAATGCTCAAACTATAATGAAGTAAACACGCAACAAGATGTACTCTTGTATTCTTGACATGTCAATCAGTTGAAAACATAGTCACCATAGCAGTCCCTACATGTCCAAGATTGCATTAAAATGAGACAACCATCTACAATAGTTTACAGTCACCTAATAATTGCATGAGAACTCACTAAAAGCAACAATGTATGAAGACATATTTTTTGTAGTGGAAGGTCATGTGCATACAGTAGCAACTCGAAGGTACAATCCATGATATGTCACTAGAACAGTCCTTTAGATGCAATCTCATGGTAGGGACAAATCCTTCATGATTATGCCTTAGTAGCCTGAGTGTTGTGCTTGTCATAGGGTGTTTGTGGTGTGGGTGAGTTTGGGTCATTATCGCTCATGGTAGAGTTGATAAGGATAAGCAAAATGCTTGAAGAGCAGTTGCATCAAGAGGCAGTGTTACAAAGACAACATTGATCTTACTTAACCAATACAAAAGCAAGGTATATTCATGTACAAGCATAAGAAACAATTACAAAGGACATGGATATTGTAGTGGACATGGTACTTTCAATGAGTTGCAGCCAATGATGGTATTTCCTGTAAAGGATTCAAAGGGGACAATTCATTATTTTCATAAGGGTTGAAGGTGTGCATTGACAAGCCATCATGAAGAGACAAGACCCAAGCCATGGTCCACGGTGGTGGAGAGTACAAGAACAACATTGGGAGTTCAAATAGCATCTAAATATTCTTGCTCCATGATCTAAGGGTTTGATCTTAGGTCTCCCCTTTGAGTCAAGGGTCTGTTTCCTTTTCCATCTTTTTGAGGACTGTAGCAGCATATAGGTGGTCTGCCCCTTAGATCATAGAGGTATGGGAAGCACAGTGATAGGATAGTTCAGTTAAAGCATAATATAGTCAACATTGTATCTGAGATAAGGGACATGAAATGTGTAAGCCCAAGAACAATAACCTTGGGGTTTATTGGACAGCCAATTCAATAGAATTTTGAAGCCCTTTCAAAGGCTTTAAATTGCACAGGAAGATGGTAAAACGTGCAAGTATTTGAAGTGGAGTGAGAACATTGAAGCATTGGTAATGCATTTACTTCACTTATAGGAGCAAAATGAGCAACTTTTCAGCATAATTTTTGAACTTGAGAGCCAACCAAATGAATATCGACAAACTAAAAAGGAAAATGCATAAATTATAAAGGAGAACATTCTACAGTAACAAAGAATTTGATTTCTCATTAGGGTTTCTGAAGCCCCCCTAAATTATGTTCAAGAATCAAAAATAGCTTTTCCAGAAGAGTTTATGAAAAGTTTTTGAAATCATTGGATATAGTCTTGAGTAAAGCCAAAGAACTTGTACGAAATATGGTCCAACATGTAGCAATGTAAAGGCACTATTTAAAATCTAATGCAAGTCTCACAATGTTCCACTTTGTGAGCTCAAAAGGACCTTATTCCATACTCTATTGTTGAGGTAATTATCTCATTTTGTTCTAGAAAAAGAAAAATCATTCAAATGATAGTGTATCTACAGATTAAGTGAAGTTGAAGCTTCAAAATAGTGCATCTTTTATTGAGGCTAAGCAAATGAAGATACCATGTACCCATATCTCTAAACAACAAAAAGGTGAAAGAATTTACAAAATTATCTGCATTTCTTGCAACAAACCTCAACCTTTCGAAGAAATCATGTAACCCACTTGGGTCCTCTACTAACAGTTGCAAATTCAAAAAAAAATGAAGGCTACAAGAAACCCAAACAGGGTTTTTCTCAAAATGCAGGAAAAGACAGAAAAATAACAAATGCAAGAAAACCCAGTTCACATGATGAGGGTCGAGCCACATTTCAGTTTTCTTCTCTTTTTTCAGAAACCCATCTGGGTTTTTTAACTATATCAATGATTTATGAAAGAGAAGAAGGGAAATCAAAAGAGTATAGGAGGGTTTTTATAAATGAAGCATAATGCCATCTTTTCTATTCATGGCCGTGACCAGTAAGCTATTATGTCCATGAAGCAACAGAAAAAGCACCGACTTTATTCAAATTTCTAGATCATGAAGTACTTCAATGCTATCTTGAGTTTGAAACAAAATGAAAGACATTTAGAGGCTTCCATTCGAGCTTTTCTTTCTCATTACAGGAGGAAAAAGATAATGCAAGGTCGGCTGGGAGCTTACCCGAGCTTGATCATCGAAATGTACAGAGTTTTTTCACTAAAAAATTCTTGTGAAGCTTCATCAACTTCTCATGGTAGCTGTTGACAAGTGAGACAACAAACAAAGAAAACAAATGGCACATATGGTCAGGAAAAGTTCATCAAAATGTTTCATAGCCGTGGAATATAAGTCCAAAAAATGGTCTCAAAGTGTGATGAAAGGCATATTTAATGCAAGAAAACCCAATTACCTGAGTTCCCCATGGTGTTTTATGCAAAAAGTGTCAAAAGCCGACTGAAAACCATGGTGAATCTACATTTTTCCTGTGTTTGCTCAAAACCTGGCAGCAGAGAGCATCATGTTTTCCAAATTCTTCCAAGTGACCAAATGATGGTGTTTTTTCCATCATAAGAATATTATCATTAGGGTTTGACCATATTATTTTCCATTCGATGGGATTTTTATCCCTTTAAAAAAAAAATCAAACTCATGTGAAATATGATGGGGGCCGAAAATCACATACTATTGCCTTAGGCATTTTTTTTATATATGCCTTTATTAAACTTTCCCCATTCCTTAAAGCTTTGTTATGTCTTCAATATGTCATGTGTTATCACCTAGGCATTTTATGCCTTGTGTTATTTTGACTTATGCTGAGGTGTGCCATGGTCAAGTATGGTGCTTTGTCTTTTTGACCCAACATCATGTGTTTAGAATATGCTTTCCAAGAGTCTTGGAGGTCAGCCTTATGAGCCAAGTGCTATTATGCCATGTGCCTTTGCAAACCATGTGATTATGACATGTGTGGAAAGAATGCAAAATATGGGTGGTAAGTTGACAATCAAAGTGCCTTTAAAACTTTTGGAAGCTTTTGTTATAGCTTTTGATGTTACATTTTATATCTGAAGATATCATGTAAGTGATTTTAAAATCACTTTTATTATGCCTTTTAATGCAAATGTAATATAGGAAAATGGTGGGCTTTTGATTTTAGCCTAATTGTAAAGTGACTTGTTAATTGATGTTTTATAAATCACTTAACAAAGTCACTATATTTAATGCTTTAAAAGCCATGTGTTTTCATAAACACACATACTGCATGATGGAGAATATGGTCAAGTATTGAAATAGGACCAATTATGACTTGTAGAGGTGTGGGAAGTGTGAGATGTTGTTTAGACTATTTTGGTGAAGAATGAGGCCAACTCGAGGTATATTTGTCACACTTTTGGGATGGCTATTGACTTAGCTTGTTTTTTCTCCATGTAGAGGGCATTTTAGAGACTTCTAGAAGGTTCTTTTGGAGCCATTTTTGTTTTATCTGAGGATAATCTTCTAGAAGCACATGTGTGGGAGGTTTTGGTGGGTGTTGGTTAAGTATGTTCATTTTTGAACATTTTAGGAGTTCTTTCTTTTTCAGCAGGAGGATAGCTACTATCTTGGAGTTATTTTTTCATGAAGCTGCATTATAACTCAGACATACTTAATATACAGTAAGCACTTTGAATTGATAAAGTAGAGCACTTTTACCTTCTCATTTTCTGTTTCTCATGTATGTTGTTAATCATTGATCAACTTGTTTTGTGAAATCTATTCTTTCCTTGCAAGCTTGTCTCATGTTATGCATCTATTTAGAAGAAGGTTTATGTTTGCAGGTTTTAAGTTGTGTTGTTAATTGTGAAATCTCTATTTTCCTTTTAAAAGCATTATTTATAGACCTTCTTATGAAATATTTATGCAATCTGCATTATCAAGTGAGTTGTGTAATTCCAGCTTTGTGATGTCAATTCAAATATGATAAGCTGTTAATAGGTCTAGGTTGTTTTGGTGAATCGCTTTAGGTTTTTTAGCATTAGGTTTATTTTCATGCAATCCTTACCTTTATCTAAAAAATTTAATAGTTAAGTGATATCAAATGGGGAAGCCGACCCACAATCCGGAGGTCTGCTTTCAAATAGGTCACCCACAACCTGAAAGAATTCCAATGTTGGTCCAAATCTGCTAAGTGCAATTGTGAAAGCTTAGTAAACAGGGTGCAGATTTGTGTCGCCAACAGTTTTGGCACGCCCAGTGGGATAGAATAGTCATTTCAGACTAGAAAACACATCAGTTTGCTAGTTTTGATATGCTCCCAGCAATATTTTTAAACTTTTAAAGGTCACACCAACATATATGGCGGCTCTGAATGTGAAAATTAATGATAGATCAGTGTTGTGACAGCTTATGAAATGAATTCAAACAAGGGGAAATTCTGTCCCATTAGAATATTTGCAACTTTCACCACCTCGTAGGAGAGGCAAACCAAGAAGGAAGGCTGTTGCTTCGTCAAGAAAAATAGTTTCAACTCCACCAACAGTGAGAGTTTTCAGCCCAGTAAGACAACAAAACTCGGTGCCAAACATGGCTGTTCCAAGAAACCAGGTTTTTGTGCTATTCAATGGTGGTAGTCCACTTCAATTAGCCTAGCATGATGATACTCTAGTGGCTGCTTTCAAAAGCGTACCATATTTTTCAATTGAAGATCAAACTACACCAGTTGAGCATATTAAGGACATCTCAAATTTGTGCTCAGTGCATCATATAACAGAAGAAAATGTTGCCTTGAGGCTGTTAGTGGCATCGTTCAGAGGTAAAGCACTCCAATGGTTCAGGAGTTTGGCAGTCAATTCCATCCGAACATGGGATGAATTGGGAGAGGTACTTTGTAAGCAGTTTGAAGACAAGTATGATAACTTGTCATTGGTGGAGCAGCTGACTCACATTAAACGGGCTCCTCACGAACGGATGACGGATTTCAATTTCCGTTTCCAAAGAACGTGGGACATAATTCCGGGCACTACAAGGCCTCCAGCTGAGTATGCATTTCTCCATTTTTTGAGAGCTTTAAACAGTGAGGTTGTTGTTTTAATACAATCTATGGGCGGAAACACCTTGCCAATAGCTTATGACATAGCTATGAGAGTAGAAAACAACCTAATATAGGCTGGAAGGATTGCCCCTAGGCCTCCTATGCCATTTTTTCCTAATATTCAACCTCCTACAACTTTTCCACCACCTCAATTAGCCCCTTTACTAGCTATTGTTAACACAAAAATTACTGCCCAAGGACCATCTCAGGAGCTGCATGAAATTAAAAGCAGCCAACAAAAGATTGAAAACTTACTCCAGACCTTTGGCAATGAACTTGTAACCCTTAAAAAGCAGCAATTTCAAGGTTTCAAGCCTTGGTAGTCTCAAAATCAAGGCCAAGGATAGCAATTCTAGACTAATAAGCGACCATATTAGGGAAATTTTCAAGGTGCATGACAAAATATGAACCCGAGGCCATTTCAACCATATAATCCAGTTCCAATCAGTGCAACCAAAGGTTTGGTACCAACTCAAAATAACCTTGTAGCAAAATATGACTGGTGCTATCCTTGTAACCAGGCCCATAATCAAACTACGTGTTTGAATGGTGTGATGAATCAAGCATTGATGGTTCAAAATGTCTCAAGTGTGCAGGATGTGCCTAATGGTGAATCATCCCAACAACAGGAGCACCCTGCAAGTGACACAACTCTCTTGAATTGGCAAGGAGAATAGTTTTGTGGAGTAAACAGTGATAGCTCTCCAATAGCAGCCAACTCCCGAGCCAAAAAGAGGGCCCTCAAGATTGGAAAAGCAACAAACAAAGACAAAGAAGTTGCTGGACCTTCCAATCCTCATATACCACACATTTTGCAGAGAAATTCACAAGGCATCAGTGGTGGACAGCCTGGGAATCAACCCCAACTAGCCCACTTGCAGACAGACCCTACTGCTGCAAAGACTCATCAAAAGGTAAATGTTGTCACAATTTTCAACATTATTGAATCCACGAAAAAGATAAATGTGAGTATGTCAATATGGGATTCCTTGTCTATTCCTGGTCAAAATGACTTGTTGCAATCTGTCTTAGCCGAAGGAGGCATTTCAAATGATATACCAGCAGGTTGACCCAAGGCTGTCCTGACCAAGTAAGGATGTCAAACCACCCCCATTTTATGTGTATTTGATAATAGGAGATAAACTGGTTCACAATTGCATGGTGGATTCAGGGGCAAGTAGTTCTGTTATGCCTAAACAAATTGCTGATAAGTTACGACTGAAGTATCAGCCTCTTGAGAAGGGAGTTGTACAATTAGATGGGACAACCATCAATACTGTAGGTGTTATGAAGGGTTTAAGCCTTACCCTACACGCTTTTCCCAATTTCTCCATTTCCCAAGACATCTTTGTTATTGACTTACCTCCGCATTTTTCTTTATGTCTGTCAAGGGATTTCACCACCAAGATAGGAGGTTATTTATCATCAGATTGGTCTCATATGGTGTTCAGAATGAGATATGGGACTAAGGTAGTCATCAAATCTGAGCAACTTTCTAAGGATCACATTGAACCATATGTTCCAAGTGCGGTTAATGCTAACTATGCTATTTTTAGTGATGATGAACTTGTTGCTGCTCAAGAGTTGCAAGAAGAAAGTATACCAGATGCATTGCTAAGTGAGTGGGAAGTAGAGAATATTATTGATAGCCCAAGTGATAACATTGAGGAAACTAGTTTGGGTGTCTATGTGTTGCATGAACCTGATTTAGTGATTCCAAACCTTGAAAAGGAGATGGGACAACAATTAGATTAGTAAGATAGAGTATGGAATATGTTCTTTGATTATTCTCGAAGCAAGAATGGTGCTGGTGGGGGTGCAATGCTTGTGTCCCCATAGGGTGACAAATATTAATCTGCTTTCAGATTGGCTTTCTCTTGTACTAACAACACTATTGAATACGAGGGTTAGGTTCAAGGCTTGGAATGGGCATGAAAGCGATGAATTGGCTGCTTGCAAGTGCATGGTGACAGTGAATTGATTGTCAATCAGGTGAGAGGTCTGCATGTCACTAAGAATGATGTTTTAAAATCCTACAAAAATAGGGTGTGGGATATGATAGAAGAGTTTGATGCTTTCAATCTAATTTCTATTCCTAGGGATCAGAATAAGCATGCTGATAGAATGGCTACCACAGGTGCTCAAGTTGATTTTCCAAGTGAAATTAGGAAGGAAAAGTTGTAGCCATATGTTAAAATAGTTATCAGACCTTCTATTCCAGATAATAAAGTTCATTGGAAAGTCTTTGAAAGTGATGAAAAGGTTTTGAGCTTCATGTGGCAAGAAGATGAATTTGTAGCAGTCAACGAAGAGAAGCTTAAACAACATATGATGATCAAATCATCCAATTG
>VDFB02086081.1:17505564-17734383 GCA_007258455.2 Sequoia sempervirens | reverse complement strand
AAAAAGTCCGATTTTTAGGCATGAATAGGGCATTTCGGGATTTTGAAGACCGGTTGCAAGTGAATAGTGCATGTCGGAATTTTGAGAAGTCATTGCAAGTGAATAGTGGAAACTTTTAACTTGCATTCTGTATTAAAATCTCCTACTTGTAATGCATTGATAAAAACCCAACTTGCTTCTATAAGCAACATTTTTATGTATTTCTTTTTCACAGGAGAATGGAAATGGGATGAAGTGATGGATGACATGGGAATGAATATGAATGAATATGTATAGAAATGAAATGGAATGGAGGATATATGTAAATGGAATAAAAGGAGATGTAAATATTCTCAATTGATGGTAAAAATGGAGGCATATAATAAAGAAATGAGATGGAAATGAACAATATATGAAGAAAAATGTGTTTTAAAGATATAGCTAATTCTGCAAATGAAGGTTTATGGAAAGGCATTTTTATATAAGAAAGAATATGAATGGCAGAAAAATGCGTTTTTTGAGTAAGAGGCATGTTTATGAATGGAGGGCGTATGAAGTACTAAGAAAAACATTTTCAAATAGGAGAAAAACGCGTTTCCAACTTGAAATGTATAAGAATAGCGAATGAAATATGGAGAGGGAAAATGAAGGCATTATGAAATGAAGAAAATGCGTTTTAATGAAAGTGAAAGGTTTTAAATGGCGCGTATTTAGAATGGAGAGCGTATGAAGTGAAGGCGTATAGATTTGAAAGAAAACAATAAAAATACGTTTCCTTTAAGTAAAGAAAAACGTTTTCTAAAAATATATGCCATTATAAAATAAATAAGGAACAAACGGCGACAGAAAAAAAAGATTTATGAAACAAAAGCATTGAAATAAAAAGAAATCACAACGAATAAAGAACAAACCTGTAACAAAGATCGCAAACAAAAATGACGATAGAACAACCCTAGGCGCGATTGTAAATTCAGAAAAATGAAGAGACTTGATTATCTACAGCTGAAAGTCCGATTTAAAACTCCTGGATCTATAAAATCTGCATGGAATAAGGTAGACAAACAAACTAGAACTCAAACTGCTCCAATCATGGATGGCATTGGGTTCTTGAGAGCTTATTGCAAGTGAAATGTCACTCAAAAGAGAAATCGGGCTTTTAAGTTGCAATTGCAAGTTACTTTTTATTAAAATCGGGGTTTTGAAGATTAATTACAAGTCATTTAAAAGAAGTCAGACTTTTTTCAAATCGTTGCAAGTGATTTTAAATGATAATAAATGTCTTTAATAAAAATCAGGCCTTTTTGATGCTATTGCAGCAACTCAAAGTGAAATCAGCGGGTTTCAAGAGCAAAACAAGTGAATAGAAGAAAATAGGACCTTTTGGGGCATTTGCAAGTCATTTAAGTGAAATCCGATTTTTAGAAGTCTTTACAAGTAACTTAAATGAAAAAGTAACTTGCAAAGGACTTAAAAATTCCTACACTTGCAATATAAACAAAAAGTTCCTAAAAATGACTTGCAGTCAAGTTCAAAAACTCCTACTTGCAGTGATGTCAGAAAAACCCGAAATTGACCAAAAATACACTAAAATGACCCGAATTTAGCAGGGCGAGAATGAATGAAAATGGTAACCCAAAGGATTATAGACTTAAAATTGAGATTTGTTGATCTTTTGCACCTCATATCGTGCCTTAGAGAAAATATTTAAATCTATATCAAAATTTTGATTGGTTATCCCAATTTTTAAGAAGTCAAAAATTAGGGACAACAAAATGTAAACACATATATATTCTAACCACCAACTAATGTCACATCCTAGTCATAACCCATTCACATTTTCTAGTTCCCTTGCATTACCCATCCTTAATTAAAATAATATCTCCAAATATTCCCCTTTTCCAATTAAATAATTAAAAATCATTTCCATTTATCCATTCCAAACAAATAATAATATCCATTATCTATTTCTAATAAATGATAAATTTAAAATATCCATTTGTAAACCCCTTCATTATGTCATCTTTATTTTTATATCACGCACACCTATTTATCCAAAATTAATTAAAAAATAAGAGACAATTATCCTCACCCATTTGTAACTCTCCTAACTATTCTTAGTCAATGGGGATTCCCCACTTTCTCCCATTTGATCTCAATCATCCATTGAGATTGAATCTTCATTGTTCACATTCCTCTCAACAACTCGATAAATCAACCCCTTCATCCTTCATTTCCATAGGCACAAATGATCATTTTGTAGGTACATGTTGATTTGGATAACTTGCATTCCATCTAAAAGCACATTTATACTATGGCAATGGAGGGTTAAACATTGTTTTGCTTTGTATTTTGTTTGTGTTTTTCTTTCGTTGTTGCTTTATCTATGTGTAGCTATTTCTTTGAGTTTCTAAGTTTATTTATTACTTTGACTTAGTTTTTGTAGCTTGGATAAAGGGTCTACAATGGGAATCTTAGAGATTTCCTCATGATACTTGTTAACATGTTAATGGTGTATTTATAACTTCTTTATGAGGGGGGTTGCATATGATAGCCAATACTACCTATCAAAGCATATATGATGAATCATAGATATAATGAGTTACTTGCAATGGGTATCTTTGACTAATGAAAGCCCACCATGGAATTTGAGCAAACCATTTGCATGTGGATGCAAGCTTAATCATTTGGTCTTGCATGACGGTGCACGTTGGAGATGACACCACCTTGATATTATTCACCAATTAGGAGATACATTTGACCATGGTTAGACTCATTGATTTAGGCACCATATTCACAGATTTTATATATGATGGGAGTTACTGTAATATTTGGCTATGGAGATAGCCACCCAAGATTTAAAAGCCTATGGAAAGCACAAAATACTCAGAAGATCAATATGACAAGAGTAAATTGCATTCCTATCAATGAATGCAGAAAGAATCAATGTAGTTGGTTGTTCAATGTGTGAGAGCACCTTGGTTATATAGCCAAGGTGAGACATGATGTCATGAGATTATGACAAGTGTCTTAATCATATGACATGAGACAACTAGACACAACTATCTAGGCCACATGTGTTAGTTGTTAAAAGATAATATAACAACTAATGACAACTATCACCATCTAGAAAGAATCTTAGGACCTAAGTAAACTTAACATGTGAATATGTCCACTAATTACCTAGTAAAAGAAATAACTAGGTACAAGACATTTATTCACACCAACACCCCCCTTAACTACAACTTAGGGGAAATATTATTATGCAAATGACACCAAGATGCAAAGATGGGTCCTAGCTACTAGGCCATGTTAGGTACCCATATACACATGCAATCCCTCACAACCAGAGAAAAGGAGAAAATCCAGTGGGACAAAACTCCTCCCCAAAAGAGAGATGAAATACAATAATGATATCCATCACAAATCCAATCAATCTCCATTCACACAAAGGATGAAAAAGAGAGATCATTTAGCCCTCCAATAATGAGATAACCTACTGCAAAAGAAGCACTGGAAGTACACTATAGATTAACATTGGAATCCTTAATTTGGAAAGCAAGGAAAGATACTTTTGTTTGCTAGAAACCATATTAGAGTCACTCAAGGACTCAAGTCGAGATCATGAAAAACAACAGCAAACCTGATGCTAAGGAACACTGGAAAACTCACAAACTAGCACAACTTTGGAATCTATGGAGCAACAGTTGATTGAGAAATGATCTGGAACTTAAATGAAGTGCAAAGAAAATGCAAACCTAATGCACACAAAAAAAGAAATAGTGCATGCATTGATGAATGTTCACATATGCCTCCATGATGAAAAACAACTTCAAATTTGTATAGATGAAAAAACCTAAAATAATGGTCTACACCACTATGAAGTGCTCGAAACTAGCTTTTCGTCAATATCTCGTTTGCCAAAAATGGACATCGTGGCTAAAAGTTATGAATTTTTCAAAAAAGTTGAATTTAACCTACAGAAAACGAGTTTTCTAGCAAAAAAAGTTTACTTCTAATTTGATTTTTGAAAAATCTATTCACAATGAGTAGACAATAATAGAAACTTAGAAATATGTTGATGCAAAGAACAAAACCCAAAAATGGTTTTTTGATCCAACAAGCAGAAGATGAAAAAATGATTTTTTTTTAACCTTCAGCCAAGAGAAAATGACGTATGACAATTTTTGTACAACAATTTTCTTCATATTTGTGCAAGATATCAAAAATCTAAAAGATACCCATTTGAGATTTCAACCCTGACTACAAAACCCAAAAATCGTTTTTCTCACAAATGAGTGGAAACTAAATTTTTGAAGCAAAAATAAAAATGGCTCCAATAAAAACAATTGTTGACACCTTGGATTCAATGGTGAGGCTCTCAAGACCTCCACTCACATCTAGCAAGACTTTCACACCAAGATTGGTCTCTCAGATCTGGGAAGAAATCTCTAGCACTGAAGCTTTGATACCATGTAAGATTTGGCTATGGAGATAGCTACCCAAGATCTAAAGGCCTATGGAAAGCACAAAATACTCAGAAGATCAATATGACAAGAGTAAATTGTATTCCTATCAATGAATGCAAAAAGAATCAATGTAGTTGGTTGTATATTGTATGAGAGCACCTTGGTTATATAGCCAAGGTGAGACATATGATGTCATGAGATTATGACAAGTGTCTTAATCATATGACATAAGACAACTAGACACAACTACCTAGGTCACGTGTTAGTTGTCAAAAGATAAGATAACAACTAATGACAACTATCATTATCTAGAAAGAATCTTAGGATCTAAGTAAACTTAACATGTGAATATATCCACTAACTAGCATACATATATTAAATATTAATATATATAAAATACGCTGAGAGTTATCCTTCTCGCCTATTTTCATCATTATGGCTAGCTTTAATTAAATTTCATAGTAATAATGTCTATGTTTAATAAAAAAATAGTAGTTGTTTACTCTTGATAAATAGTTACCTTAAAGCATGCGTAAATAATAAATTGTATTATTATTTAAGTCATAACCCTCACAAAAATAAATTCTATTATTATAATTATTTAATTTAATAAATAAAACTAATTTAATTTGAGTTATGAGTTTGTCTCGTATAGAAATATGTAATTTAAAGCATCAATTTAAGATCTAGTTAAACGGCGTGTTACCTATACAGAGGGTTTGATGAGGAAGCTTCAGAAAAAGATAACATTTCAAGCTTTTCGTTGGATGTATGCAAGAATCATAATAAGTGATAAAGAAGAAGTTTAAGAGAAATTAAAGGATATTCAAGCATGTGAATGGAGGATTGTACATGAAGAATGGAAGTAAAACGCTTCCCATTAATGACAACAATAGTATTATTTTATATGTTGATTTAATAAAGAAATGCAAACAATATAGATAGTAAAATTTGTGCTTAGCAAATACAACCTTGAAATCATCATAAAATAATAAAGGTTTGCTCTGCTTTATCCACATAACCATTGTACTGTAAGAGGGTGCAAGTGCTAAAAGCATGAATATAAAGATTATTACCATTACATACACTTTTCATATTATTTTTTTGTTCTGATTAAGAGTGAAATGGAAATACCAAGTCGACAAAATTGTAAAAGTATATATAAATAAAAAATGTGATGAAATTGTTTTTAATTCTATTTTATTAATTCATTTTGTTACCGTCAATAAAACCTAACCTAATAAACATCAGATGCCTTGAATTATTTGAACTGAGACTTCAATATAATTCGTACGCTTTTATAATCCTTCAAAAATATTCATCTTTTATGTGGTTAAGAACCTATGATTTCTCATGTGCTCTCTTTCATAGAGTGGATGTCCAGGGCCTACGTCGAAAATCAAATATACTTGTTAAAAAACAAATGTATTGTTATAAAGGGCCTGAGAAGCGCATAGAATGGCTTCCTCCTTCATTTTCCACTATGCTCTTCTCATCTGCACTAGTTTTCAACATGCTCTTCTCATCTGCACTAGTTTTCAACATGCTCTTCTCCTCTGTCAATTTTCAACATGCTTTTCTCTTTTGTGTTGTTTTTCAACATTCTCTTCACCTCCACCATTTTGCAAATGCTCTCTCTCGCTCTTCTTTGAGCAAGTATCTACCAAATATTAGAAAAAAAATAAGGGTTTCGGGTGTCAGGGTGCTTTTTGTAACCTTTTTGTGTAGTCTATGAGCTCTGTGTTGTACAAGGCAGAAGATCCATAATGAAGTCATCTTCACTAATTTGGAGTCTTTTAATATTACAGAACCGATGCCTTCATTAAACAGATAACAACAAAATTTGTATTTTAAAACTACAGAAGCAATGCCTTCATCAAACAAATAGCAACAACAAAATTGTTTTAGAATAAGATAAAATTGTGGTTGACTTACCTCAAGAACTTGCACAGAGAGACACAATGCCAAATGATCCAGCTAACAACAATGCTCAATGAGTTTCTTTGCAATGAGTTTCTTTTACTCTCAAATATTTTTTTGTTGTTGTTTTGTAGTCAATGAGGAGCATTCTCAACCTCCACAATCACCAGCAATCCCTCAACCATTCTCGCAAAATTGAGGAAGCTTTGGATGCTTCTCGGTAAGAAATCTCTCCTCGGCCATTGTCATCACGCTGGAACGTTCGAAAATGTGCAAAACAAAAATATAAAATCGATTTAAAACCATTCATTGCATGAAAACCATTGCAATCGCAATCATTATAGTCGTTTTATCTTCACTCTTTAAAACTAAAAATAATACTAAAAATAACAGCTTTAAAAACAAAGCAAAACAATAAAAAAACTTCAACAAGGCCGTCAAAATAAATGTAGAGAATAAAAATGTACTCAAGTTTTTTGATTCTTATGTGACTGTAGGAAGCCTTGCAGCTTAATTACCTAGTAAGAGAAATAACTAGGTACAAGACATTTATTCACACCAACAGTTACAATTTGCTCAATTGTTTTTGGAACCCTTTTGATTTTGATACCACTTAGAGGTAATTGCATAAAAACTCAAGTTTGAATAAAATAAGATTAGCTTCCATAGCAATCTTTTGTAGGTTGAAGACAAGAGATAGGGCTCTTCATTTATCCATAACAATCCTTTGTAGGTTGAAGACAAGAGATATGGATTTTCATTTATCGATAGCAACATTTATAATATATTTATTGCTAAAAAATGATGCAATGGCCTTGTAAAGCATGTTTAGGCCATGAGAAGAATAGTTCTAACAAGGGAGTCATCTCCCCCTCCTATTAGGTCAGGATTAATTGCACAAGAGATTTATTTCGCTTTCCTATTCGGTTGATGTTTGTCAAGCTCTTTCTTTAGTTGAGTAGATCATCAAGGGAAAATATTTGTGACTAGGTGTACCATATACATAATGGATGTCTAAACTACCAAGGTTGAGGAAGAATTGTTTGGCATTCAACTAACTTACAACATTTCACCATGTCTCATGATTTGTTTTTGAAAACATGGTCAATTGAAAACCCTTCACTCTAATTAATTGTAATTAGAATTGTATTCCATCAATGGTGATTTGATCTTCATTTTATGGAAGATCAATCATCAAGGAAACTTATTCCAATCAAGCACTTATGGAATTCACCTATCAACCCAACTAGCCATACTAAACATATGGAAGGCCTAAGTAGTTCCACCAATCATATCATGGAAATTCCACTCTACCATATTTGAAGACAATTGTGATTTGTTACATGAGATTGACTCCCAAAGCTATCCATCTATGGTATGGTAGCTATTTGTAATTGCCTTGATCATGCTTATGAAGTTGGCTAACCTAGCCTTTTTTAGGATCACAAGGCAAGTGTTGATTAACTTGAATAACCATGATACTATGGCTAGGAATCAATTACCTAATTCTTACAACACATAAATTGTGATCAAGGACTATTTATGGGGGAGGATTCCCTAGTACTAGTAGGAAGTCTTTAGGATCATACAAATGATGGGGACATTTGTATCTAAGAGTATTTCACAAATTCATTATGTAATATTTTTATAGTAAAATATAAAGTAATGTGCAATAAACAAATTTTAATCTCAATAGACAATAAAAATATTGTATAGTGAATTTTAATATACAAAATTGAAAAACTAAAACAAATTTGAAGTTTCTTCTTTTAACTACAATATTGATGATTGGAGAGAACTTTCTCATGTTTTAAAAATACTCATTCACCTGAATCTTCAAAAGCTTTATGATGCATTTGCATGTGTGTATGCATGTGCACATGTATGTGTTTGCACAATGTGTGTGTGTGTGTGTGCACTCATGCATGTAGTGAGAGGAGGCGTGTTAGAGACATGGGTATACTTGCACCTCTTGACACCACAAATATAAAAGAATTTTTGTATGAGATTTTATAAGTTTTGCAATTATATGGACTAAGTTGAGGAAACTTCTTTTTTTAAATATCGTTATATTTAGACAATGAAAAATGGCCTCTTTTTTCTTATACTTCTTCACATTAAACAAAACAGACAATTCAAAGGTGTGATAGTTTCCCTATTTTAAATGTATGGCTAATGTTCATAGATTACAACTATGAATAAGTACAATATAAAGGCATCCTACATCATATACCAAGAGACACATCCTACATCATATACGGAGAGACATTTTGCAGTTGTAGCAAGGCACATAGAACCATATCATAACCATATTTGTAAAACCTAAAATACTGTCATAAAAACTGAAACACAACCAACATATATTTTAAAAATTAATAATAAAACTATTAAATTAGTCTTAATAAAATAAAAATAATTCTAAAGTAATATAAAATAACTCAAAACAAATAGAAATAAACAATATAAATGAAATTAAATAATTCTTAAATAATTGTAAACTCCAAACTATATCTCTAGATGTATTTAAGATATCTAAGATATTTAGGGGAGAGGACCCGGTAGTTGAGTATGTTTCAATAGTTGTGATAGTAGTTGTTTATATAATGCTCAATAGTTGTGACTTGACTACCCATTATTAAACAAAGTGTATTCCTTTGATCTAAAAAGCAACCAATCATGTGATGCCACATCAGCACTCAACTACCCATGATGTGAATGCACAAATATTGGTCTCACTTTTTTTTTGGCCTTTTTAGACACCTTGACAAAAAGCATGCTGATGTGGCATCATATTTGATGATGTGGCCCTGAAACCAAAGTTATAAGCAGGGTACTTGCCAAGTAAGCTGCTGTAAAAAATTGGGAGTGAATTGAAATTTCCACGTAGGATAATTAGAAGCGTGAAGTTAGGGTGCACTAGTAATTTGTTGTTTTTTTCTCTTACAAGTATTTGCCAATAACTTACTGCTGACTGGCTTCCATCATTGATATATCAGGCCAGTTATTGATATACATGGATTTGTACCTTTACCTAATTGGCCAGTCAGCTGTTCAAAGTTGTTGATTAGTCTCTTTACACTGATATGTTGCAGCTGGAATAAGGAAAGCTTAAACTAGTCATCCATACTTGGGAGGACGAGCTAAAATGAAATATTTTCATGGTACGTGTTGCTCCCAAGCAACATTTATCAATTTGAGAATGATCAGCACTGGAAGCGCCGTACACATTATGTCAATGTCGATCCTTGCATGGTTTAAATTGATGAAGGTTGTGGTAAACCATGATAATCTTGTATCCAATCAAATACTTATTCATGCCAAAAAGTGAAGGGTAATGGTGAACTTCTTGCCTAGATTAATGTGGAAAGCTATAAGGGGTGTCCATAGTTTCATGAACAATCCAACTCTAACTATAAACCAGAGGCCTCCTTCGAAAGCTATATATCTATATCCATTTAGCCCGGATCACTGTTTGGATACAAACTCTTCAACGCGTACTTATAAACCTTGTTCAGAAGCAATGTTGAACTTTTCTGACAATTTTAGAGCTCACAAAGATTGGTTTTGGGTTCTTGGTTTGAAACATACACAATCACTCACAATGGTAAATGAATTCAGAGAGTTATGAGTTCAACGAATATGCAAATGTGATGCTTGCATTCCATAGTCACTATTCAATCTCTATCAAACCCTAGTCAAACACACAAAAAAATTAGTTGAGCAAGCAACAGCTCAGATTGATGGTCTTAATTGGGTCTGCAAAAAGTTAAAATTCAATCAATACAAACTATTTCCATTGTCCTCTTAAAATATAACATTTTCCTAATTATGAACTTTACATTGCTGAATAAGCGGACTGCATAGCCAGTTAATCTCGATCAAGAGGCCATGGAAAGTTTCGAGGAAACAATACAAAAGCGAAGATACTAGCTAAAACTAGAAATCATAAAGAGGTCGAAAACACAGTTCAGCTAAGTACTCTAACATCATCAAGATCTATTATAATCCTAAGACCACAATAGCCAGATATTGCAAAACCAGATGTGCTAGCCAAAGAGACAACAAATCCTTGCAGTATATGACAGTATTAAGTGACAATATAAACTGCCAAGCGACATTCTTTCTGCCTCTACAATAGAAAATCTCCATGGATGAATATGAAGCTACCTCTATGACATTGAATTTTGAAGCATCCAAACAACTATGATAATATAAAATGTTCTTTGAATGATAGCAAACGAATATCTTATGCCTTTTTATTGATTCTTATTAGAGGTGCCAGACAACATAATTGTGTAAAATGTATCCTCAGCGTCTGTCCATTTAAAGGTTATGTTAGTCTTTTGATTTCCCTTTCATTGACATAAATATTAGTTTATTAGTAAGTTGATTTTCTACTCGGTATATGTGAAAAGTATGTTGGTATGAAAAGAAACGCTAGCTAATGTAGTAAACTCAAACACATCATTGTTTGACAGTTGAATTCTTCACTGCAGTGTCTATTATATATATGACAAACCACAAATGAATATATGGCCAACAAATACTACTGAATCATTATGGTTGCTTGACATCATTACGATTATGAACTTTACTAATTTCATTACCATTCATTATATGAAATTATTGACATGATGCCGTTTGACCCTGATGATATGAATTTGGTACTAACACAAATCACATTATGGTTTGATTTCTGTAGAAAAATATTGCACGAGTAGAGCATGCAGGCAACATAAAGGGTCATACAGTAATAATCTCAAATTACGCACTCGTTTCTTAAGCATTGAAAATAGTCTGATTACTAAGGACCTTTGCCATCATCACTGTCATCCTCTATATGCACTTCATGTCTTGGTCTGTTATACTTCTCACGTAATTGTTTTAATGGGATAAAATCCCCAGCAGAATCCATTCCATAAAATAAGAAAGAAACATAAGGATGATCAAAGCGGTCCTGCATTGTCAAAATCCATCAGTGTCTACAACAATATAGATACGTGGAAAAGTTAATTTATACCTAAAATGTGCTTACGTCCCTCAAAACTTTAATGTCTTTAGTATATAGTAATATGCCTAACACCATTCATCACATATCGAAGTATCCTTTAGCATGAATTTGTGTTTACAATTATGATTTTGTGTTTAGGAAGTAAGAATATGCATAGAAATGTGGGATGCATTTGACATAACTCACCAATTCTGGTTTATCAAGTTCTGACAGCTTCTCTTCAGCAACTGTAAAAAATACAATATCATACAACTCAGATACCCAACGAACAAAGATAAAATCAATTATAGAGTCAAAGTTCCTATCATAATGCATTCAAACACTGTTTAATAGACACACGGTGCATTGTATAAGTAACATTACATCTCGATTGCTTCCATTTATGTTTCCAAACAAACCTAGGGCTATTCTGCACAGTTACATGTTTTAGCTGGAGCTTGCAGAGATTTAATCTGAATCCAAACCTTTTGGGTCGGCTAAACTCCAAACCTCACTTAATCTTTTCATAAAATAAGATAAACAAAATGATAAGTGAGCTTACTACCATATCCGTATTAAAAAATCAGATAGAAGAAACAAATATACAAAAAACACAGACCTGGGTAAATTAATTTTTAAAATTTGAAGATTTATTAACTCATAATTTACAAACTAAAATGCCTCTAATTTTATTATGCCCATGCCATATCTTGTTGCATATAATCAAATTTTTGAGATTCTCCTTGGTGACACATGCAAGCAGCAAAAGGCATACTTAGTGTATTTTGCCATTTTGCTTCTAGGAAAAGTAAAGGCAGTTTTCTATATCATGATCAAGCAAGACATCAATTTGGTGTATAAGACCTCCCTTGGGGAGGAAGCCCACAAAGAAGATTATTTTGCAATTTATGTACTCAGTTTTGACCTCCTGACGAAGGTCAAGGGTAAACTCAAACTTGCTAACCCACTTACACCCAAGTATGATTAACTATATTGCTGCTGGACTATTAACTCGATCTGATATATGAGTTAAATTTAGAAAGAAGTGCCACCAATTGAATAGAACGTTCATTGGCATTTGTGTAGTCAATTTGCAAGTAATTATATCATCTTGTGTGTAGCAATTCATATTTATTGGTGTCAAACCCGCTTTGAATTACAATTATATTTCTGCTATGAATTTATGTATGCTAACAGCAAAAACATCTCATAGATGTAAAAAAACACATTCAGACCTTATGTAAGGACTGTTAGAATTGTGAAAAACACGAGCCATAGGATCAAACAACGAACAAAGACACCTTCCACGCAAGAGAGCTACAAACAATAATATGCAATATTCCTCAATAAGAAAAAGCTACAGAATTCAAGAGAGAAAAAGAATTTCAAGAGAAGAAAGAGAAAATCTCAAGAGAGATAATACAATAAGGGTTGAGTGCTATATAGGAGCAACACTAAATGAGAAAGGGATTAGATCATGACAAGTGTCAACATCTCCTACAATGGGACATAATGACCTAATAATAGCTCAACTAATAAAAGCATAAAAGCACTCTTAAGTTTAGCTTAAGTGTATGAAAATAAAATAGACTAATAATTAATTAATTAATTATTAGCTAATGCATGATTACTCCAACACCCCCCCCCTTAAGATGAACTTAGGGAGTAGCTAAAAACCCTAAAAAGAGAATGCATGATGGGTCTCAGCAAACGAGGCCAAGTGAGGTACCCATGTACAAACAAAAGATCTCTCATAACTAGAAAAGAGGAGAAAACCTCGTGGGAAAAACTCCTCTCCAAAAGAGAGAGGCGAATGAAGAATTGAAAAAGCCTCCAATAAAGGTGAAAGACTGAGAAGCCTCCAACCAAAACAATGTCCCAAAAAAAGAGGAACATGTAGAACATCATTGAAGCACGAAGAAGTTGTAGACAACTGTTGAAAGATGATTGATATAGTGCTGAAATGAATAACCTCCAGAAAGAGGAATGCAAGAGTGTCAATATGGTAAATACTCCATCTCACTAAAATGCAACGGTAACCAACCGTTGATGTACGTTGCATCCACCTAGTACATAGGAATAAGAACTGTATACGTAGCTCACTCCAACGCAAAACTAAGGAAGCATTAGCACCAATAATAGAAACCCCCCCATAATGCTGAAAAGGGAGAGCCATGGCAAGTACATTGAAACTGTGTGAAACCAAGAAGTGCATGTAAGAGAAACAACCTGCAAATAAAAGGGTGTGCAAATTAAGGCACACACGTATGAAGCAAGAATCACCTAGATTCACCGTTGTCGTGGAAGGGACACTCATTTGACAAAGGTGTGGCAAACCAAAGACAAACATCAACCCTCGGAGCCTAAGGCCGCCATCAACAAACCTTTTGCTACCAATGGACAAGAATGGGCCTATAGGGCCTGCCAAGGCAAGTACCTTGCAGGTACCATCATAAAACCTGCCCCATAGAAAATAAATATGCCTACACTTTTTAAGACTTTTTTCAAAAATTTCTAAATGAAAGAAATTTAAAAAAAAAAACGGCAAACCTAATTTTTTGCATTTTTTTGAAATCCGTGCTTGTGTCTGTATAGGGGCCGTACAGTCCTTGTGCAAAAAAAATTTGCCTCAGATGCTTCTGACGCCAACTATAGGCAAATTTATAGTCAAAATTCGTCGAATCAACCTCCTAAATCCAACGATGAGGTCCTTTTAATGCCAAAATGCCCACCTCCAAAAATTGCAAAACAAGCAATGAAGAATCTAGTGTTTGAGGGACTACTTTTGTCCAATGTATAAACAATGTCATGATTGTGATTATATGCATATATTGGTGGCATATGTTATTATTCCATGTTTGAATCTATGCAACTTATTCAACTTCATTGTTTGTAGTAGCATATGTTGATAGTAAGTTGTTTTATGAGACAACTTAATGATCAAATGTGATTTAATTAATTACATGATCTGACATTTTCTAGGATTAAAATGTTAATATTGAGTTTTGATTATGATAGGATGAAATCACAATACATGCACCTGTACCTTGCTTGATTTCATATTCTCGTTGGTTATTATTATGCAGCTTCAGCTATCATATTGTATAGATGTGGTTAATGTTTGCATTGAGTGTGAAACACATGATAGACCAATTGTGTTTAATTCAGAAACAAGTGGAGATATTTGGTTGTGTTAAACCATCTCCACTTTATCAAAGTGAAAGACTTGGCATTTGTATAATCAGTTATCATTAATCATTCCTGATTCTGGATCCCTATTGTGGACAACCTGTAAATTGAAGGCATTCCTTGTGCATTAATATATCCCTGAATGCAATTGTTTGTCAAGAGTGTTGGAAATAACTTAATAATTTAATAGGAATGTTGGTAATAAATATTGCAATTTGGAATAGTATGGGGGTTATTTGGATTCTCATGAGAAATTTTTCATAAGCTAAAAAATGTGTTTTTTGATTTATGTATACAAAATTAATATGAGTTTTGGATAATAGCATAGGAGTTACTTCGGCTTTTTAAAAAGTGAAAATATTACTTGTTGAGAAGAATAGAAGGTAACATTTAGATATTTTCCCTTCAAAGATATTATCTAGTTTAAAAAAACATATTTGGGTAATATGAATAGAAAAAACGATTTTTGCATTAGGTTTTACCACTTTGTATATGCAAAAAAAAATTCATTAAGGGGCTTTTTGACCTTATGCATTTTTGGAGATGCAAGAACTAAAAGAAAAAAGAGTTTTTTTCCCCTCAAACCCCAATTTATTTTCTTGGAGAATGCAGGATAAGATTTGCTTGTTGAAAAGAAATGCTTGCTTGGAGTGGCTTGTTTCAAAAAGTATTGCATCTTTAGAGGGTCTCTTCCCCATTGTGTGGGCTTCATTGTTTTGAGTTATATTTTCCAATTTGCCAAATTATGCATTTTTCTTTATAATAATGGATTAGTCGTGCTCCCACTTTGTTTGGGATGTCTAAAAATAAATATAGCTTGCATTTGTTTATTTGAATGTGGGTTGGATCTAGTTTTATGTTTATTGGGTAATTTTCACAATTGCCAAGAGACTGGTACGGGTACATCATTTTTGAGCAAAAGAGAGATACTTAGAGATGGCAATTTTTTTTAATATATATGTAATTATTAATTTACTAAATTTTAAAATTTAAAATGTGATATATAATATTAATTATAAATAATAAATATTAAATATTGAGACTTTGAATATATGCCAAGAACAACAAGAGGAAAACTGAAAAGATCAATTGTTTGATATTTAATTTCTTTGATGATCAATATCATGACATTGAACTTTCAAGTTTGAACACACAAAGACCAATATAATATATTAAATATAGTGTCAACTTTCAAAGACTCTTGACTCAAAAGTATACCACGTATCAAAATGTTGATATGCATATAAAAAACAAAAATCAGAATTCTAAGTCATCATATTATGTCATTCAATGGATGAAGTTCCACTCCTACAATAGCTATGTTGTCAATTTCCAAGCCCTCAACTATGATGCTCTCTATGTTGTCCCTCGGTATCGTTTGGCATTAATGTCAATACACTAAGGTTGAAGTTACAGGTTATGCACATTGTGATCTCCTTCAGTTTTGCATGAGTTTATATATCCTTACTGAATCTTTCATCTGCATTTGGTATAATTCCATGGTGATATAGCCAGTTTGGTCTATGATCAGTTTGGTATTGTAAACTACATTTCTGTATCTGTTGACATCCTTGGTAAAGTGTAGTGATAAAGGCTATATTCTAAAAGGGGGCATTGCTACATTTTTTTTTTCATAAAGTAAAATTGTTCTCCAAATTGTTTTTGAAATTGATGTGGATTGAAAAGCATTTTTTCAACGAGGGGGCTTATTGACACATTATATACAAAGCATCATCATCATGGAGAAATCCTTAAAACAAAAAGAGTGGCAAATTGTTTTATTCAAAGACTTATTTTTGAAAAGATTGAAAAGGGTTGTCGGTGATCATTAGTTTTGTTCGACTTTATTGGGAATTATTTCCCATCAAAATGCTAAGATTTGAAAATCATTATGTTGGGTTTGAAAGAGTCTTTGAAGACTTGAATGGATACCGATGTTTGTTTCATTATAACCATTAGGGTTCATTACCCTAATCATGGCGCCGTTGGTAAGGAAAATTTGTTACAATTTTTGGATGCTGGTCGTCGTTGGAACAAGGAATAATAGTAAAGAGCAACAGTGGAGATGTTCTAGTTGTGCTGATATCAGGTGTATTCTTTATTTTGCTTCTTTGCGTCTATAATAACCCGAGTGTTGATCTATCTTGTTCTTAATGCTGTTTAGTTGAATCGGGATCTTTGAGTTTATTTGGGCTCGTTTGTTTTCTGGGTTAAGTTAGTTGTTAATAGTAACCCATGCAAATCTTAGTAATAGGTCTGTGTGGTTAACATTCTGTTTCAATGACCCGAGTACATCTTTATGTCAAGTTAGAAGGAACTCATTCATGATTATCTTCTGTAAATACATGTTTTGTTTTGGTTATTAAGAAGAGTCAAATACAAATCTTGGTTGGGCCTGTTGTTGAGAATTAAGGATTTGTTTTTTTTTAAATGCAAAAATGTTTCTTTTGTTAAAAACCCCACTTCAGGTCTGTCGTTAAGAATAGGGGTTTTTGTCTTGTAAAATATCAAATGTTTTTCTTTTGATTAGAAAACTTTGTCATTGTTTGTGAGATTATTATGGTTTGTCGGCTCTACAGATTATGTGACAGTTATATACTGGTTGCTCTTAATGTTTTCTTGACAAGATTGTTTACTGATGGATTATAGTTGAAGACTTGTATTAAAAAATGTGTTTTTGCAACTGGAAAGGGAAGTTTCAGATTCGGTTTCTCATGGAAGTTGTTGATACAATTTCTTCAAAAGGCATTTACCTAATTCTGTTTTTGAAAAACAGAGAACATATAACATGCCTTATTGTGCTCATTTTGATGATGATGCGAGGTTTTGATAAACACAGATTATATCTTTCAGAAAAGACTATATATATATATATATATATATATTGGTTTGTAATCTGGAACATTGTAACTCTGATTCTGAAATCATGACAAAACAAAGTATGTGATTAGTGAAACAAAGATCAACTCTGTATTTAAATTGCTTCATATTTCTACATTTTCACAAGACTATCAGTGAGATAGCAGCATTATAAGACTATCAATGAGATAGCACCATTGTCAGTGAGACAAATCAATCAGTGAGGCTTTGTACAAAGATTTTTTATTTTCAAATGAGACCAATGAGGCCAAGTATGAGTGGTTTTATTCCCCGAGAGGGTTTCCACTCAAGAAAAACTCTGTGTCAATCTTTTAAATGTGTTTGTTCATTATTTGTTCATTTCATATTTTCAGCATAAGTGCATTCATGATCTAATCATTGTTTAAAAAAAAAGTAAAAAATTTAATTTTTTCGTTAACACTGATTCACCCCCCCCCCCTCCCCCCTCTCAGTGTTAACTGCACTCCAACACTCTAGACACTCATCACTTTCAATCTTAGGTTCTAATAGAACTCGGGGTAAATCATTAAGGCCATTTGCATCAACCACTTCATCTCAATGAGTGCAGCTTCTCCATTAGGTAGAATTTGGTCACATTTTGTTGATGGACCCTCCTTGTACTTGTTGACATTTCATGCCCCCCTTCATGGCCCGTCAACAATAACCAATTTGAGAGATCTTACCTAGGCCATCTTGCATGATATTACTCCTCTAAACCTTGCATTAACCCTCTTCATTCATGTCTTAATCAAATCCAAAATGGCTAAGTGTTGAACTTATTGAGCTTTTAGGCTTTCAATGATCCATTTTTTTGTTTGCAAATCTAAGGTTTCCCTGACCCCCTAAGTCCGAGTCCTTAAGGAAATACCTAAGTGTTAATTTGTTGGTCTTTCGAGCCTTCGGGTTGTCGATGTTATCCATACCTTCATGTTCATGAAAGTGTGTTGTAGGAAACATTCCCAACTCTCGACACCCGATGAATAACACATTATAAAATCACCTAAGTATACTTCTTTCGAGCTTTCAGGCTTCAGTCTTCTCCTTGTTCCCTTACCTCTTTTCAACCCACTCCAATATACATTCCTCTCGACTCCCAATCCTCAAAGTCTTCCTCTTTCGCAATCACCCAAGTCCTTTTCATCAAATTTTAGCCTTTGGGTCTTCTCTTTATGCTCTTTCATTTTTGACATGTGTTAAGTTTCACTCCTGATCCTCAAACCCCGATTTCTCTCTTTCATCCCGCATTCTTCCAAATTTCTTCACGAAGCTTTTAGACTTTGGCGTCCATTTTCCTCTCTTTCAACAAGTGATAACCCTAATGTCCAACAGAAGCTATCTTTCGAGGTTGCGAATGATTTAATGTTTTATTCATTAGTTTAATGGTCGGTTCAACCCTGAAACTCCGACAACATTTGTTGAACCATGTTTTCAGCTTATAAACACCACTAATGCTCAACAACTCCTCTCAAACGTCTAATCTTAGCTTCTAGGGCTACAATATGGCATTTAATGCATTTGAATGTGGATCCAAGGAAGATTGAGGTGCCATGCTTTATTTATTGTCTATAGGTGTGTTGGCGTTTAAATTCGCACCTCTGGTATGCGTATTTGAAACGGACAACTATGCACAGAGAAACTGCTCTTCAAATTAGGAGGGGAAGCTCCCTCTTGCTGATGGTGTTTGAAAGAAAGTAAACTAAACTAAGTTGCCTATCTTTTTGATCAGCTTAGAGCACAAGGTTTATTAAACACAAACGCGCAGCTGAGATTTTCTGTTTTAAAACTTCAACTACGACTAACTTAAACTAAAGACGTTTTGGCTTCTCAAGTAATAGCAGAGCAAGAGAAGCTAGAAATTAACAAGGTAGATTTTCTGACAGAAATACTTCAATAATCTCTCTCTCAACGAACACCTACACACTTCACTGTAAGTTGAAATAAAGATCATAAAAGTAGAACATAGATAACGGAAATCTGAGATTTTGGACCAAGGCAAAAGAGGCTCATGATTTTATTACTCAAATCTCTAGAACAAAGCTCACTTCTAACATGCCTGGAACAAGAAATTGCAGCTAAAGAGGCTTGCAATCTTGCTCTTACACAATAGAAAACAACAATCACACTAACTCCTTGTTGGCTAAAGAGGCTCAACAATTTGCTATCACAACACAATTGAACAATACTTGAGTAACAAATATAAGGCACAATAGGCTCAGCGTTTTGTTCTCACTAGCACGGTTAAAGAAACTAAATGAGCAAAGGCTCTTATTTATAGAGAAGCAGAGGAGTAGGGAACCCTAAAATCTCCTTGCTTTCACAATCTAGGGCTTGCTCGCAAACAAGCTTTATTACTAAATCTAGAAAGAAGATAACATCTAAAACCCTAGAAAGCAGAAAAAGCGGAAACGCCAACTATTACATCTTATCTTCTTTCTCTTCAAAGAATGGATAAGGATCATTCCAAGAATAGAAAGAAAGCGGAAAGAAAGCTTCTAGAAGAAAGTTGCTTTAAAGCTCGATCACATCCGCTAGGAAGTTAGAGATTGTGTCCGGTTGGTTGTGCATCCATCATCACCAAAGCACCGCTTTTCAAGAATATCTTCAGCATCTGCAATAGATCTCAGGAAATCTTCGACCTCATTGGCCGCCGAACTTTGCTGACATCTTTGAAATATGACCTATCCTTCCGCCAACTGGACTGCAACTGTGAACAACACTCTGAAACTGATCTTGCACTTCCTCAAGCCCGACATTCTTTGGCAATCCACATTGTACAATCTTCTTGCTGTATTTGTCTTTATGCATATTCCATATCCTTTCACATTCACCCTTTGAGAGAGTAACGCTTTCAGGCCATGGGGGAATGGAAAAACACTTCTCAATCACATCGGGCTTTAGACTGCAAATCAATCTGCCATCTGCTGACTGGATCTCCCTAGTAGCCGGGTTGTAATGCTTAATGCAAGCGATTACGAACTCAAGGCTCTGAACTGATATAGGAATTGACGCTGCTGCGAGGAGTCCAGAATGTCCTAGGTTCTTGATTGAAGTGTTGCCTGCTCTCTCCAAGGCATGTAGATCGAACACCGGCTTGATATGATGCAAGTCTGTCTCAGCTGTTTTGATGTAATCGTGATAGAGAGCTGATTCAGTCTTGAAAACATTGGGAGTGTACTTCATTTCAGAAAACTTGAAGAATGACTGTAAACTCGCCTAGGTTCTGACAAGTTTTGAGCGATTTCTATTTTTAGAATGCTGATTTTTGTGCTCCAACGGACAAATTTTTGAGAAATTTTTCTGAGATATGGGTTTTGCTTCAGAATTTCGATACAAGACAACCCAGATCGTCCGTTTTTGAAAATTTTGAATTTTCCCTGAAAAAGCAACAAACCTTAATTTCTTCAAATTTTCACCGAAAAAAGTTGGCACCTGGGTTTTGTTCAGAACAAGATTAGAAATGGACCCAGTTGATTAGATTTGCAAAACCTGACGGTTGATCGAAAAAGCAGCCAACCCTAGGTTTTGAAACTTTCTTGAAAAAAAGGTGATATGGGTTTTCTTGAAGACTGATTGGAAAGGACCCAGATGGTTGAAATTTGAATGCACTGAGGTTTTCACTGACATGCAAAATAAAAGCACTTGCTGCAACTTGATGAAGTTCTTGAAAAATTCTTCAGAAGATTGAGACAAAAAGACCCAGATGACTAAAAAATGGAATGCCTTGGCCTTCTCCTTGAAAAATTCGATCTTCTGGATGACAAAGCTTGAAAAAGCAAGGGTTTATGCTTGCTGATTTGAAAAATCTGATGTAAAACCAGCAACTATGGATTCTTGAATCACAAAAATTCTTCAAACTTGCTGCTCCAACTTTCTCCTCTGAAAGCTACCTGCAAAAATAATGAAAATAACATGAAAGAGAGGTTAAATAGACTTAGGGTTTGTTTTTGCTTTGCTTTCTTTTGCTTTTATTTTTCAAAACCCTAAACCTCAGCTTCATTGAACTTGGACGCCTCTTTTTCCTTGTGATTTTGAAACTTCTTTGAAAATCTTGGAAAATTTTCTAAGGCATGAGAAGTTGGGCGCCCTTCTTCACCAGGGGCGCCCACTTCACCCAGTGTTAGCCAAATTTTTAACATTTTCAACTTTTCCTCATTTTGACCTCCAACTTTGCCTCTGATTTCCCGTTTGCAGATTGATCCGACAGGCGAGCTGAAGGTTTCACGGCGGAGCCTGACTGATTCTGAGAAAGATGTTCTGGAGGGACCTCTGGCGAAAGACTTCATCTTGACCTCCGAATTCATGGGAGCCTTTTCCCTCCAGGGGTGCCCATTTTACCCAAAGCCATTTTCATGATCTTCAAATTTCTTCATTAGCTACTCTTCTACAGACGATCTCGTCGAATTTGGAGCTCCGGGTGTCGGATTGACTGGCGGTTATGCTCATCGCGAAGCTGTCGAGATATGAGGAGGGGTCTTCTGAGACAATCTCTATGAAATAATGAACTTTAGAGCCTCAAAAGTTTGGGCGCCCATTTTGACTGGGGGCGCCCATGTTCACCAGAGTTAGATTATTTTTTAACCTTTTTCTGTTTGCCTTTGAATCTTGGTTTTCAGCCTTCGTCAGACCCTCTGTTTGGTGCTTCATATCCGGCGACTGCGACCTTCGATCAACGTGTCGGATATCTCATTGGAAAGCTGGATTGATTGCGAAGAGATCACGTTAGAGCTTCGTCTCCGAAATCATCTGTTTATCCCCTTGAAAACTTGGGCGCCTTTTCTCTCCTGGGGCGCCCAAAGTTACCAGACTTGGGCAAATTTCATCTGATTTTCTTCAAAGTTTGAAACCTTCATTCTGTACCTTTGGCTTTGATCTGAATTTGCCAGAAGACGCCCAGTTGGATGATTTGACGGAGACAGGCACGTCGAAGCTGGCTGAATACTAAAGAGGATGGGCACATTTGCAAACCCTAACTGCCGAGTTAGGTTCCTTAAAAAGCTAGGCGCCCTTTTTCACCAGGGGCGCCCACTTTATCCAGACTTAGTCAAATTCTGATAACTTTCATTTTCTCTTGTTCTGACGTCAGTGTGGATACCCCAGTTCAATGCTGAATTCTGGATGACTGGATCGCCTGATGACTGCGCCGTTGAATTCGTTGCGGAGCTAACAAAGAACTGAGCAAGTTTGACTGGAGACACAAACCCTAATTTTGACATTTGATGCCCTAAAAAGATGGGCGCCTATTTTGACTTGGGGCGCCCAAAGTCACCAGTGTTAGAAAATTTTATCATTTTTTAACTTCCTCTTCGTTCTCCGTGCTGATTTATCATCTTGCCTTCTGTTGAAAGTTCTGAATGCTAAATCTGACGCCTGGTAGCTGACTGACCTCCATTAATGACCTCGGAGTTCCTGGTATGCTTCTAAAAAAGCAGAATAGACCCAGTAGGGCAAAACTGATTATTTTGAGATTCTGACTGCACCAGCCTGATATGGACGTATTTTAGACCAATCAAAATCAGTTTGGACCCTGACGGACCAACTTTCTATTTTTAGAAAGTTTTGCCAGTATCCATTTCTTAAGAAAACCCAGAAAACATTACTAATTTTAGAAAATTTCTAAAAATAGCAGTTTTCCTAAAATTTAGGGATGAAAAACTGAGATCTGGGTTTTGTAAGTTAAGCTGCTCTGAGCAGACCCAGATCGTCAGAAATTGAAAATTTTGTGTTTTGACCCCTCATGCAAGACATGTACACCCAAATTTTGACCTTTTTGACTGATTTAACAAGACTTTTACTCATTTCTTCAAAATATCTAAGTGTAACAAAAATTTTAATTTTGGGGTACAACAAGGTGTCCCTTTCGTTAAAGTCCCATCCCCAAATTGTTGATTTTGTAGGAAATCTTCATCCTTCTAGACTCATGCTCAAACAATATCAATGTGAAGGTATGGTTAGTGCTTAGAGAATGTTCTACAGACTTCCTTGGTCTCTCAATTTTGATTTGGTGGACAAATGTCTTTGTGTGGTTTGTTTCTGTTGGTGGCTAGGATTTCCCCCTTGTCCTCCACACCTTGGCATGTTTTTTGAAGTTTCTCTTCGGAATAAAGGCCCAATTTGGGCTCTTTTGTAAGGTTTCTTCCTAAGTTACCGGTTCGGTTTTGGGTTCGGGTTCGGGTTCGAGAACCCGGTTCGCCGGTTCGGGATTTTTTTTTTTTGGGTTTGGGTTCGTTTTGGGTTCGGTAATACAAAAACATATAAAAATCAGAAATATATACATATTTGCAGCAGTAATTAAGTTCAGAATACACCACCATATTAATAGTCAAATAACATAGCAAAAATACACCACCACTTTATACTCAAAAGCCAAATGTCATGATATAGAATTATAAATTAAAGTTTACAATCAGCCATTAATAATTAATAATTATTGATCATTGATCAATCTGAATCATCTGGGTCATTAAAAAAAGCAGCATCATTAGATGTGGCTCATTTTCCTACAAAGAGATAGACACATACGTTTTTGCCAATGAGAACAGAAAGCTTGGTGTGGAATGAGAATGGAACTGAGGGCTCTTTTATCATGATGAAACCAAGGTTCACAATGTAGGCAGCAGTGGTACTGGGTTGCCCTACTTGACTACTGGGGTTATTTAATATATGTTGATGGTTTTACATGGTGCATTGCTTCATCTTCTGCCAATGAATCTGGCTTTCAGTAGGCCTTGGATTGGGCTTGTGGGGATGACAGTCCATCCAGCTTAACTTTTAAAGTATTGAGGACTTCTAGGTGTTGAAAAACGACCATAGTCTCCTCATCTGTTTTTATCCAGAAATTATTTTTTGTTTGACATTTATGAACTGCGGAAGTTTAAAATCTGAAACCATGGTCTCATCAGAATTCATACAAGCTAAATAGGCTGTCAAGTAGCTACTAGATATATCTAGAAATTTGTGAAAATTGACATGAATCATATGAAAATTCATGCCCCTTTTCCATTCGGAGTTGGATTTAGTCTTGCAAGAAAATGACAATCAGATGCCATATATATTTATATTCCTATTGGCTCCCATTTTATATTATGTATTGATGGTTTTTGTATAAAGACCACTCAGTTCTACCAAGCAGTAAATTAATTAGTTCTGAGCTCCATGTACAAGAGCATCTAAATCTGATAGTTTATTGGCATCGTTGACTTCATAAGTAATGCCATTGTATCACTCAACAAATAGAGTCATTGGTATTGGAAGTGATTACTATGTAGTGCAGATTTTCTTCTTCTGATTACTATAGTTGAATTATTAAGTTAGAACCATTTACTTTTGGAAAAACGCGCCCAGGCGCGGAATTGAACCCGGGTTCTAACCGGGTTCGAAAATTTCGAACCCTGTCCGGACCCACAGTCATGGGTCCGGACCCTGGCCGAACCCACAGTCCAAAATCCGGACCCAGGGCGAATTGTATCGAACCGGACCCGAATTCCGGACCCGATTCGAACCGGACCCGAACCCGGGGCCTATACTAGCGAATCCGGTAACATAGGTTTCTTCCCAATTTCTCTAGCAAACATCATAGTTCTATGCATTCTACAATTGTAAACAGGCTCATGCCTTTGTATTAATGAAATTTGTCATTTCACCTCTTCTCTCCTTTGGATATGTTGTGTAGATCTCTTTCATGTCTAAATGTATTTTTGTCATTTTCTATGTCTATATGTTGTGTTAACTTTGTTTGCAAGTGTTGATTGTGAATCTTTCCTTTCCTTCCAGTATCTTGTCAAACCCTAACCTCCATATGTACCTTTGAGAATTGATAGAATAGAGAACTATGTACATCCTTCTAACGGTTTCCATTAATGCATGGTGTTGGTCTAGGCGGGAAGAAACAACTCTAATTTAGGTGTATCACCTCCCCTTCCCCTTTTTATGCATTTTTTTTCTCTTCCTTTTCCTCTGTGAGTTGGTAGAATAAAGTTAGTGATACGATTTCATATGCTAGGTTTGACCAACATTTTCGCACTAGTTTGGGAGAGGAAACCAACCTTCTCTAGGGATCTAACCTCAACTGCAGGGTCCCACACCTTGAGGTTAGTTCCACTGTGTCATTGGAATGTTGAGCCTATGTTCAGCAAGGTGCGACTTCATGTGACAACAAACCCAAGGTGTACACAAAAGAGAAGGCTAAGTGAGCTATGAATGTAAGATAGGTTCTTTGCTTTCTTGAACCCTAATTGGTTTATCTTCAGTGAACGAATGAAACCATAAGTACTCCAATTCCTCTGACAAGATGAAGAGTTGGATACTAGTGAGAGCATTTTTATTCCAAGTAATTGCAATTTCGGTGTTTCACCTCTAAGGTTCCATCACCACTCTATAGGTTCTTTCTTTAAATGCATATAAGGTTTCTATAGAAGAAAAAATATTTTTCCCACAAGAAAACTTATTCCACTTAGTTCTAATACTTAAAACATCCTCACCTTGGCCATAACTATTTTCCACAACACAAGAACCCTTCATTACCCCTCTATCCTCATATGGAGACCTCTTCTTGGTCACTTTTGTATCATTCCACTTAGGATTTAAAGCATATGCAACACAATGAAGGAGTGTGTTAAGATTGTTCCATCTTCCATGTACCTTTTCTTCTATCAAAGGATATAGAGAAATATCTCTTAACATCTATTACTTTCTTAAATTCTTTCACACATAGAATCCATTTTTTCATAAATTTCTCCCAAACATGGCTTGTTTGATGCAAGCAAGGTGGTTGATACTCACTCTCCAACACAAAATAACCTAAATCAAACAACGAAAACTGCCCTTGAACTCAAAACACTCAATTTGACTCAAACCTCACCAATAGGCTACTAGCCCTCAAACCACAACACTTGGAGTTATCTTTTAGAGAAGGTCGTACCAAGGCCTGACAAACCTCAATTAAGTCTTCCCACAAATCCAACTCAACTTCCCCAAAAGGTTTCTAGGGACTTCTTTGTAACAACATAGAGAACCAACACAATACCCCTATTTTAGGCTACTAAATTAGCCCTTTTTTCTCAAAGGAAGTGTCTTCTAAACATCAAATAACCACTCAAACTCTTTTGACAGTCACAAATCATGATACAAAACTCCAAATTCACTGGCCAAAACACTGATCCAAGTCCTCTAGGACGTTGTACCATAAAACCCTCATTCTCCTTACAAAACTCTAGGGTTTATTCAATCTCACAATACCCGGGCTTTCCAAACTCAATCAAAGCATCCAACATTCTTCAAATACTCTGCACATGGTCACAAAACCATCCCATTGACAGATTCACCAATATTATGACAAAACCCCACATTAATACCCTCATTTCACATGGAAAACACAGAATTGTACCCTAGGGTAACATTCCACAACTTACAATTCGCTTCACTTCCACTCTAAAACACAGAAATACCTACTCTACCATCAGATCATGCCATTCCATCGAGACACAAACTGGGACAGTAGATGGAATGGCTAATTACATCATCTAATCTTCAAACAGTGCCTTCACTGGTCTGTCACAGGCAGTTCCAGAAAAGTAAAGAAATCTCCCACAAAATTTGAAGTTAGACTCTCAAAATGGATTTAAAAGAAAGCTAATTCATGCCACAACAGAATCCTAAGAAATTCAGATGATTGTAACCCTGTATGGGTTTGTACAGAAGCAACAAAGCACAGAAATCAGAGATTTGCAGTAGAAAAATGTTGTTTATTGATTTGGAATCCTTCAATATTTTTTTTCAACATCATTGTTTGAGCCTTCAAGAGGCTATATAAAATTGTTCCCTCCAAAACATAACCAACAAAACTTCCTAACTGTCTTTTAAAATACTAATCCCTTCATATTCCCTAAAACTGTAGTTTGACAACTTTTGTTTAACAAAATTTTGCATTTTTGTGCAACTTTTGATATACCACCTTAAATGACTCAAAATCCACCCAATTACATAAAGAATGGTCTTTTAGAACTTATTTAACATAAGTAAACTAAACACACCCCTAGATTCACCTACTGACCACCTAACAAGCCTCAAGTATTCAAATTTTGTTAACAAGGTGTAGGTGCTCCTGCACCATACACCCCCACAGAAAAAGAACTCTTGCCACAAGAGTTGTGCCTCATCTCTATTCTTCCATGCTCCATCTTTGCTCCATATGCTCTTTGATCTGAAAACACCTTCCACTGAGTCTTCCTGATCTGCCCTGCTTCTTCATCATTCTTGACATTGTTTGCACTTAAATGTCCTCTTATCTCTGTCATCAGTCCTGCTATCTACCTTGTACCAGTCCTTTGTTCTAACCTGGTTTGTATCTCTTCCTTCCCATCCACAAACAAACTTTTGTCAAAGTCTTCTTGAACTGACTTTACCCTTACCTCATCTCCATACTTGCAACTGCCCTTACTCACTTGTCCATTCTATCCCTGCATCCTTGTCATTAGCCTTACTGTTTTGTCAACCCTTTGGACCTTTGTACTAGCAGACTCATCAACCATTGTACTGTCAAACTTATACCTTATTGTGCCTACAAATTTCACTTGCTTTCCACCCTTACTCTCAACCAAAAGACACACAATGGATCCTACCATAACATTCTTATTCAAATTCACTGTCAACAGACCTAAATCAACCTTCCTACCTGCTTTCTCAGTATTCTCAAACCTTAAACTGTCTGAAGTATCCATTCCTTTGTCTTCTTCCACAACATTCACAGGTTCCTTTTTCCCACACAATCACTTTTGCTTTACCTTTCTCATCTTCCACCAAAGGAGTGAAAACAAACCTACAACCATCCTTCACTATTGTGTATGTGTTCTCTCTTCCATCATACAAGGCTCGCCTATCATATTGCCAAGGTCTACCTAGGAGTAGGTGACAACAATCCATGGGAAGAATATCACAAACTACACTATCTTTATAGCCTCCAATCTGGAAATCTACCACATCTTTTTCATTAACCAACAAAGACTAACCATCACTCAACCATGACACCTTATATGGCAACTCGTGAGGTACTTTTTGCAGATTCAATTTGTTTACCATCTCACTAGACACCATGTTTTCTGTTGAATCAGAATCAATTACAATCTCGCATACCTTATTCTTGCACTTACATGTAGTTTTGAAGAGGCTCTTCCTTTACAATGGTTTTACCTCTTTTGCTGCCTTCAATACTGTCTTCCTCATCATCAGCATTTCCCCTATTTCAGGAGTAGCTCTCAAACTTGTAGAATGATTGCTTTCACACTCCTCTTCTTGAATGATTTGTGCTCTCCTATCAATCCTCTTTTCACCATTTGATGAACTACCAACCCTTTCAGGACACTTCCATGCAGGATGACCATATTCATTGCAATGATAACATATCCCTACAAAGACATTAGAATCTCTTCCACCACTAAATCTTCATCTACCTCTAAAACCTCCCCTAGTATCAACACCTTGCTCCTTACCTTTATTTGCTCCTTCTTCTTCTTCCAATGGCTGCTTTGGTGTAGGGATTGTTCCTCTCCCTCTTGCACTAGTAGCACCTCTTCCTTTGACTGATTTCTCTTGTCTCCTTTTAAGCTTTTCCTCCACCCTGATTGCTAATTGAAAACATTCCTCAACAGTCTTTGGGTTAGCAACAAGTTCATCTTGTATATTAAATCTCAAACCACCTAGATATCTAGCCACCTTTTCAGCCTCATCCTCATCCCTTCTTGACCTTATGCTTAATTTGTAAAATCCATCAATGTAGGCCTTAACATCTAGATCCTTTTGTTTCAATCCTTGCAACTTTTTATACAACTGAACTTCATAATCTTTTGGAACAAATTTACCTTTCAGTTTTTGCACCAACTTGTCCCAAGAAGTAATCCCTGATTTGCCTTGTTTTCTCCTCTCTGCTTGTTCATAGTCCCACCATAAAAGAGGATGACCTTTGAGTTCTGTTTTTGCCACCTTCACCATCTGCTCATCTGAAATGTCTTCACTTTCAAAGTAATTATCCATAGCAACAATCCAATCAAGCAATTCTTCTTCATTTAAATTACCACCATACACAAGAAGATCAACTTTTACTTTATGAGAATCACCTTTAACTACTTTGAGCATCTTCACCATCCTCTGATCTTCAGGGTCTAGTTCTTCATCAACATCCTCATATTCTTCTTCATCTTCCTCTGTTTCACTTTCTTCATTCTCATCTCTCATTTTCTTTGTCTCCAAGGCAGCAAGCCTTGCCAACACTGCATTATGTGACTCCAAAAGCTTAGCATGCTTCTCTTTCAGATCCTACAACTCTCTAGCAGCACCAACACCCTTCAGAGGCATCTTCACCAATTTGTCTTTTCACCTTCCAAATCAACTTTCTTCAAACCTGCAAAAATCAAACAAATCACCAACAAGAGACCTTGTCCCTAAGCTCTAATACCACCTGATGCAAGCAAGGTGGTTGATACTCACTCTCCAACACAAAATAACCTAAATCAAACAACGAAAACTGCCCTTGAACTCAAAACACTCAATTTGACTCCAACCCTCACCAATAGGCTACTAGCCCTCAAACCACAACACTTGGAGTTATCTTTTAGAGAAGGTCGTACCAAGGCCTGACAAACCTCAATTAAGTCTTCCCACAAATCCAACTCAACTTCCCCAAAAGGTTTCTAGGGACTTCTTTGTAACAACATAGAGAACCAACACAATACCCCTGTTTTAGGCTACTAAATTAGCCCTTTTTCTCAAAGGAAGTTTCTAAACATCAGATAACCACTCAAACTCTTTTGATAGTCACAGATCATGATACAAAACTCCAAATTCACTGGCCAAAACACTGATCCAAGTCCTCTAGGACATTGTACCATAAAACCCTCATTCTCCTTACAAAACTCTAGGGTTTATTCAATCTCACAATACCCGGGCTTTCCAAACTCAATCAAAGCATCCAACATTCTTCAAATACTCTGCACATGGTCACAAAACCATCCCATTGACAGATTCACCAATATTATGACAAAACCCCACATTAATACCCTCATTTCACATGGAAAACACAAAATTATACCCTAGGGTAACATTGCACAACTTACAATTCGCTTCACTTCCACTCTAAAACACAGAAATACCTACTCTACCATCAGATCATGCCATTCCATTGAGACAAAAACTGGGATAGTAGATGGAATGGCTAATTACATCATCTAATCTTCAAACAGTGCCTTCACTGGTCTGTCACAGGCAGTTCCAGAAAAGTAAAGAAATCTCCCACAAAATTTGAAGTTAGACTCTCAAAATGGATTTAAAAGAAAGCTAATTCATGCCACAACAGAATCCTAAGAAATTCAGATGATTGTAACCCTGTACGGGTTCGTACAGAAGCAACAAAGCACAAAAATCAGAGTTTTGCAGTAGAAAAACGTTGTTTATTGATTTGGAATCCTTCAATATTTTTTTCAACATCATTGTTAGAGCCTTCAAGAGGCTACATAAACTTGTTCCCTCCAAAACATAACCAACAAAACTTCCTGTCTTTTAAAATACTAATCCCTTCATATTCCCTAAAATTGCAGTTTGACAACTTTTGTTTAACAACATTTTGCATTTTTGTGCAACTTTTGATATACCACCCTAAATGACTCAAAATCCACCCACTTACATAAAGAATGGTCTTTAAGACCTTATTTAACATAAGTAAACTAAACACACCCCTAGATTCACCTACTAACCACCTAACAAGCCTTCAAGTATTCAAATTTTGTTAACAAGTTGTAGGTGCTCCTACACCATTGTTTGAATCTACAAATTTGATCACCTCACATATAGGTGATATTAAGTCAACAAAAAATTTTACATCCACTTAAAAATGGTCAACGACCATACTTCTATAAAGTCCTTAGTAGGATGAATAGCTCAGATCCACTAAAACTATTTACTATCACTCAAATCCTAACTCTTTCTTATCACTAAATTTCCAATGTAGACAAAATGAGAGCATATGAAGACTACAATAAGGCAGTGTTGCCGGGAGACGCGTCTCCTGCCCCTTGAGGCGTGTCTCGGTTACTGGTACGTGTCTCTAGTACCAGAGATGTCATAGGAAATGCCTCCAACAGCTCGGAAACTTGACCTGCCGTCTCCCAAGTCTCCTAACGTCTCCCGACAGAAAATTTGGCGTCTCTAGTGAAACTTAAAAGCATAAAAAATTTATAACGTGAAAACTTAAGCAAAAGGTCACAATTTTGGAGGGCTTTAGTCTTCTACATTCATGTATTTAAACTTTAAAGTTAATGTTACATTGTTAAACTTTACTACTACTCTTGTTTTGAAAGTTCAATGTCAAGATATTTTCTATAAATTATTAATTTATAAATATTTTATTTTTTATTTATATTAAATAAAATGGCATCTCCAAGTACCCCCGTCTCCTATTTTCAAAAAATGTTGTACCGATACCAATACCAATCTCCCATACCAGTACTAGTATAAGTCTCCTAGCAACCTTGCAATGAGGGCATTGGAAAATAAGTAATAACTAGCAAGAAATTGGTGGCTAGCCGACCAAATTACATTAAGTTCAAATTCATAGATCAATTAATGCCAAAATAACAAATAGTGATATGTGAATTCCAATTAAGCCAAACTAACTGATAACAAGTGAAAATGTGTTAATGCCAAAATGGTAAACTATATCACCTGATTCCAATACACACCAAATTGGTGAATAATGTTGAAAACTAATGATCAGATTTAGTGCACAGAAAATTAATTCAAATCAGACACAATAACACAGCAGATACCCTGGGAAAACCCTCCACTTGAGGGAGAAAAACCCAGCAACAAAGATCTCTCTTCTCTATATAAATAATGGCAACAATTTGCTTTACAATGAGGCCAATCACAAGGCCAATATTCAGCACCTACACTAGATGCAATGACAGATAATAATCTGCCCTCCCTTGATACCTAAATCCGCACTTACAGAAATTCGCAATCTGCTCTTGATGAAACTCGCACTTTAATGAGAGAATGAATTGAACTTTCTTGATCAATCAATGGAGGATGGCGACCTTGTATATATACAGGTGAGAGAGGTCGCACCTGTTCAAGTTATGAGGTCGGCCAAGATACAAAACAATTACAATTCATAAATGATGTCGGCCCCAAGAAATCACGACTCTTCATAAATGGAAGTCGGCCACAACAAATATTAAATGTCTTCTAATAAATGATCAAGATGAATTCATATCTTTTCATGTCGGCCATAATGTAAAATGAAGATAATACAAAACAATAAATATAAATTAAATAGCCAACGGGCTATCATTTAATTTATGTTTCCTCAATAGGGCTGAGCTGGAAGGAACGACTGAAGCTGCACTATCATTAACACTCCCTCTCAGCTAGGGAGAGACTTCCAGCTGCACAATACGAATCATCTCCATATGAGGTTCATCATTGCCTGCAATCAGATATAAAGAGAGAAGGATATCACCTCAACGTGATATTAGATATCGTCTCGGTATCAACCATCAATTGGTAAGTACTAGTGTTCATCACTTGCGTGATGTTGTCACCTCAACGTGACTTTCACCATGGCTCTCCCAGAGGGTGAAACACAAGTACAAGAAGATCATCACGGACTCTCTCACGTGATGTTGTCATGGAGTCACACACATGACATCCACCATGACTCACTGAGGGTGGAAACAAGGGCTTTCACCTCCAATTCTTCCGTCACGAAGAAAATGCATTAACAAGGCTCACCGATCGAGACTCATACTCGGTCAAGGCTAGATTCTCCACCATACCAAGCTTGTCTCGAAGTATACAAACTTTATCCTATGCGAGAGGCTTGGTGAGAATATCTCGTCCCGCTCATCGCTAATGTACCTCAACTGTACAGCCTTCCGCAGTACCATATCTCTAATATAGTGGTACTTGATCTCAACATGCTTGGATCTGCATGAAACACAGGATTGACAGAAAGCTTCACACAACTCGATTATCACAATGTATAATAGTAGGCTCCATTGATTGTCCAAACAATCCTGCGAGGAGCTTATGAAGCCACACTGCTTCCCGAGTTGCCATGCAAGCTGCTATGTACTCGCCCCTGCTGTACTCAATGCTACAGATGAGCCTGCCGCACGAGGATATCATAGCAGATCCCAAATATTCCAAGCCAAATTTTTTCGTTTTTTCAATTAACAGATTACAACATTACAAGCAAGTGCACCCGTTAAGGTTAGATGGATAAACCGAAACGTGCAAGTAAGTAAACTCTAGATACAGAAGGGAACTCAACGTCAAGTATGTGCTACCCAATCCAAGGCGGAGTGAGGGGCGACCATATGACGGAGTGATTACAGAAAGCAAAGCTTGAAATGAAATGCTGAATACTGAAACTACTCAACACCCAGAATGTGCTTGCTCACCCAGAATGGGAAGTAGCTACCATAGGGCGGAGTTATACTATTTCAAACTAATACTGAAAGCAAGCTTGAAATGAAATGCTGAATACTGAAACTACTCAACACCCAGAATGTGCTTGCTCACCCAGAATGGGAAGTAGCTACCATAGGGCGGAGTTATAACTATTTCAAACTAGTACTGAAGCAAGGACGAGTATTACAAATAATGACAATGCAATATTAAAGAATACTGGTCAGTACTACTGCCAGTTTACAATATATAATTATTGCCTGCAATGTCAAGATATCAGATTCCTTTCAATTGGTGCATTCAACAATAAATCTGCTTCAAGCTTTTAAGTTAACCACAATGCCAAACCCAAATCAGAAGATGCAGATTTCTCGGACTGTCATAATCAGATCTGCACTTTTATCATATAACCAGCAGCTTGCAATATGTTAAACAACACCTTGCTTTCGATACAACCAGAGAAGTAAATAGAGATGCAACAACGAAGATGTCTTCCACAAGCCTTAAGGATTCCCTTAAATAATCGAACCTCTCCACTAGGTGCTATCTCTCAAGCACGAAGTCGAGCCCAGACTAGGAGGCATTCATTCCTCGAAGCAATTCCGCAACCGTTTCGGCAGCATAACATTAGCATAGACCAAAGATGCAGAAATGATGCACAAGACTCCTTTTTATAAGTTCCGTTTGACTTCAAGAAACCCTAAAATCCAACTCAAGCTCAAACCCTAACTTTTCCTTCAATAAGGCGTCCTTTTCACCTTTAGCTCAATAATCATATTTTAATTAAAACATCACCTTGATAAATGCGCCCACATTAATTTCCTTTGACTTTGGAAAATTCACCAAATATTAAATATAACCTTAATGAAGGCGCCACCCTTTGAGTCCACCTTTTAAAACGACATTAAGTCATTCGACTAGGCCAAGGTGATAAAATAACATTTTAATTATAATGTTATTTTTAAGTGAAATGAGCTCGACTTCCCAGAACTGCATTCTGAAGTCCGAAACTGAATACGCCACTTGAGTCAACTGAAGGGGAAAGTCAACTGCCTGCTACCATCCTGTTAATGCCAAAAATAGAATTTACTAAAAATAGTAAATTCCGGAAAATGCTCAATGCCGAGATGAACATACCCCTGCGAAGCCCTCTGAAAACCCAGAAGGAATCCGCCATTGAATCCACCATCTCTGAGCAATGACCTCCTCAAAAATAGGAAACCCTAATTTATCTTCCAACTAGCCTTCGGGTTTCCAGGAAAAAGGCCAACGGTCACAAGAAAGATCAGGTTTGAGAAGGGACATTACAGATCCCAACCTGAAGAATATCTCAATCCATATCCAACTGTGCCACGCAAGTATCTCGGGATATGCTTTGCTGCAACAAGATTATCATCTTCTTCAGGCTCAACAGGCTCCCTCTAAATCTTCAGGCACTTGCATCAACCTTCTGACCTCTTCGTCCAAGATTGCCTGCAACACTTTGACTTAGATAAATGTTTTCCAGCACACACCTTTGGTACTGAAGAGAGTTCAAGATAGTCCTCCTCGACCTCATCTCAGATCTCACTATTCTGAATAGGTTTGCGGAGCTACCAATGACAAATCCAGATGATAGTCTTGAGCAATTATGATCTCAGCAGCTGAAGGGATCTTCTAAGGATTTAGCACCTAGCTTTGCAATACAGTAATCTTCACTTCTTCTCAGTGAGTTACAAAACTCCCTCTTGACCCCTGCTTTAGAACTTGCAAAGAAAACTTCCGGAAGTGGACTCCCTCTAACCACCAGCTCAGTTCCATGGCTGCAAGTTGTGACATCACGCTTGATCATTTCTTTGGTTGGCATGACTTCCTCATAAGATGCCTCAAGCTTTTCATCTCTAATCACCACCTTGCTCGTAGAATTGTCCTGAAGGCATTTTAGAAAAGAGATTACTAATAGTTTATAATTATCCAAAGAATATCAAGGCTAGAATCATACAAAGTTTACTATTTCAGGTTATAGCATGAATACATAAGAATTTTTGCACAATATTAAAACATGAATTAAATAAATCAACCTATAAGAGAAATATATCAAGGAATCAAAAATGAAGGGATGAAGAAACTTATCTTTATTAAATTCTGATATAACTCTTTCTTCCATCTTTTACTCCTCTCAAGAGTGCCAAGCACAACAAAAAAAACAATCTGCACAACAACAGATTTCTTGAATGCATTATGCAACTAGCATTTAGAATCAGGCCTCTCAAGGCACAATTATAGACCATGCACAAGAGAATGGTATCGATGTGATCATCCTATCACAACGAAACTGCAGTTCTCTTTTCCATCTCAGAGTCACACTTAGATATCTTCATAATTTGCATGAAAAACTCATAATGAATGAAAGGTGACATCAAAGGATCTCATCCAGGGATTACTTATTCAAGAAAGACAACACGATCTTTACTACACATAAGGTCAAACAAACGATGTCACGATCTTTACTACACACAAGATCAACAAATGATGTCAGATTTGCACAACTCAGCAGACTGACTTTCAACTAATAAAAAAAATTGCAGGAGTACAAAAATACTTATCTCCTTTTGTTGCTACAATTCTATAGGTGCAGTCAGGTGCTTGTCTTGTAGCTGTTAAAAGATTTCTCCTTATATGCTGCACTTAGACCTCACAGTCATGGATAACAATAACTCAAATCGTCTCCATACGCACCGAGTGCAGTCTTCAACGCTTGAAATCAAGGAGAACACTTAACACAGCGATGAGGCCTAGCCAAGGCTCAGGTCGTTGCTCATATGCAGACATTTAGCAATAAGCAGATCACACACACAGATTTGAAACTTCAATTCTCATAACGGTTAAGACTTCATTCTACCATCACTGTCTCTCAATAATACAGAGTGTGATAGACTGAATGCACAATAATCTCCTTTGCTGCGCTAAGATCAGTCACATAACAAATACGATGATAAAAAATAAACTACCTGTTGCACCAACACGAACATATTCCACAGTTCGCTAAGGAAGTCTTTTAGCAGACACCCGATATTATTCCCGATATCGGGATGTATGAGAAACTGGCGCCAATGATATACAATGAATGCAAATTCGCTGCCTGTTATCAAGTCTCTTGAATATGCAAACATTCTATAATAAGGTTGTCGGAACTTCTACAAGGGCCCAATACTCTCATCGCAATGATAAATATGACTCAGACATCAAAGCTTGTGATGGTTCCGATACTCGGTGACAGGATAACCGTAAATATGATGATTTTTCGATTTCAAGGGAAATAAGTTAGCATTCCCGTGACCACTCTCAACTGCGATACTCTCCATCGAATCACCTTAGATCTTTCTAAGTTCTTCCAACGCTTCTCAGGATGAAAAAAAAGAGTCATGTCTCTTGTTTGCAAACCAGAGGCATCATGATATATCGCTCCACTATGCTTTGACAGGGTCAACACTGATTTCGATGCCTATTGAGGATTACACATATGCCGAATACAGAAGAGATAAATAGCTGCGACCCAGACGCTAGAAGCCCCAACCTTTATCCATGAAGGTGATCTCTCCCAAGGATACGTCTTCTCCAGAGGAGGTAGATATTAGACGACTTCCTTTGAAATCGATACTTCACCATCTATACGGCACTAGAGGAGGAGGCTCGAATGAAATAAATATTAGCCGCTACAGGCTATGATCATTTGTCTCCAATAAAATTTGATCCTCTACAAAAGTTCCATGAATCCATAATATTTGACTCCCTCATACTAAACGCTGAACTTTAACTCCTTGAGCGCCTGAAGAATAAGTAGTATCCTAATAAAACCAGATACTCTGTATTTTTTGGATTCAAGGACTTTCAGATTGCACAACTAATGACACTGCCAGAACTAAATCTGATCGGATCTCTAGAACCCGCTCTAATACCATGTTGAAAACTAATGATCAGATTTAGTGCACAGAAAATTAATTCAAATCAGACACACAATAACACAGCAGATACCCTGGGAAAACCCTCCACTTGAGGGAGAAAAACCCAGCAACAAAGATCTCTCTTCTCTATATAAATAATGGCAACAATTCGCTTTACAATGAGGCCAATCACAAGGCCAATATTCAGCACCTACACTAGATGCAATGACAGATAATAATCTGCCCTCCCTTGATACCTAAATCCGCACTTACAAAAATTCGCAATCTGCTCTTGATGAAACTTGCACTTTAATGAGAGAATGAATTGAACTTTCTTGATCAATCAATGGAGGATGGCGACCTTGTATATATACAGGTGAGAGAGGTCGCACCTGTTCAAGTTATGAGGTCGGCCAAGATACAAAACAATTACAATTCATAAATGATGTCGGCCCCAAGAAATCGCGACTCTTCATAAATGGAAGTCGGCCACAACAAATATTAAATGTCTTCTAATAAATGATCAAGATGAATTCGTATCTTTTCATGTCGGCCATAATGTAAAATGAAGATAATACAAAACAATAAATATAAATTAAATAGCCAACGGGCGATCATTTAATTTATGTTTCCTCAATAGGGCTGAGCTGGAAGGAACGACTGAAGCTGCACTATCATTAACAAATAATGTATTGAAAATAAAGGGGATCTAACAAATAAACCGACCAGGATATTCTTAAAATTAAAGTAGGCATCCGGTGGTGATCCATTCAAAATCTTCAACAATTTAAATAAGCAACTAGTGGTGAACTGTCCAATTGTTACAATATTGTAAAAGATTAGAGATGATATTTTCATGCAATATCATAACAATAGCCACCAGCAGCAATAAAAAATGATTAATTTCCATAATATTACAAGAATCAGAACACCAAAATACCATACCATCAAATTCAATTCAAACAACAAGCCTACTAAAGGATCAAATGATGAAAAATAACTCAAGAACTAAAATTCTACTCCAAGTCTGAGCTGATTTGCAAAGTGTATAGCCTAATTGGAAAGTAGAACAACATACAATAGCTGATGAAAGGTACAGTGAGTCACTTTCTTACCGGTGCAGCCTGAAAACTTGAATTATTTCCCACAAAAGTCAATGTCCAACTCACAAAAACAGATATCAAAACTTAATAATGATTTCCCCCAAAAGTACAGCCTGCTTATTGTTGTGACCTTTTCACACATCACCACATTCAAAATGGGGACCCCCTAATTTTTGCGTCGTTCGGGTCTTTTGGCTTTGATTTTGGTTGGTTTTTCCCGTTGTCTCTCTCTTTGATGCTTGTCTTTTCAGGGATGTGCCCGTCTTTGAGCTTAAACTTGAAATTTTGGCTAAGTCTGAGAATTAGGGTTTTGGATTTTCCAGCTAGTTTGAAGTCAAATTAGGTGAGTGAATTAAAGTCTAAGCTTGGCAACACATGCAGTAAGCTTCCAGCAAGTTCCCAGCAAAATTTCATTGATTTCTGGCAACTTACTATTTTTAGTAAGTGTTCAATTCAGGCCGTTTTCTCAGCACTTTTGAAATTCCACCCGCCACACTGCATCCGGGACACTTTGAACTGCTTGCCTGCAAATTTTGAGCTAAAACGAACAACTTTCTATTTTTAGCAAGTATTACCTTCAGAAGCAGATTTTAGGGTTTGCATGCAAAGCTTTTCAGTGCATGTCTGGAGAATATTTATGGGTTTTCCGAGACCTACACAATGGTATAACATGCAAGATGAGATGATAACTTTTAGCACTCAGGCTTCAAAGGCTATTTTTAGGGTTTGCATGTTGGAGTCTTCAACGCATGTCTGGATATTCTTTGTGGGTTTTTTGAAAGCTTCGCAGTGATGTAACATGCAAACCAGGATCAGGACCTTTTTCAAGAGCTGTCTTCAGAGGCTATTTTTAGGGTTTGCATGCAGGACTTTTCAGCGCATGTCAGCATATTTTTCATGGGTTTTTCAAGAGCTACGCAGCAAGGTAACATGCGAGGCAGGATGATCACTTTTCAGGAGCTTACTATTTTTAGCCAGTGCCCGCATGCAGTCCAATTTGTTGGGTTTTTCTGGGTTTCGTGAGATCTCTCGGGCTGTGACATGCAAATTCATCCGGTAGCTAATTGGCCACTTTTTCAGACACTTATTATTTTTAGCAGGATCACTCTGGCAGCTCCCCAGCACTTCAACATCACGAACAGAGCGAAATGCAACAGGAATGGGGTCAAACGGAGATCATTTGAGCAACATGCAAGCCAAATTAGGGTTTCCAACTTCAGGACCTAAAATGAGGGGTCAAACGCCAGAATCTCCGAAAACCGGTGTATCCCACTACGATCGGTATCTTTCAAGCTATACACTGGTAAAATTTGAAGGCAATCCGAGCACTTACTATTTATAGTAAGGCACTCCAGAAACAGGCTATAAATAGCAGTTCAGCGCGAGGTACCAATATGAACAGGTCAGTCAACCCACAAGGACCCCATGGAACAAATTTCAAGTTAAACGAAGTTGCAGAAGTCCTGAAACCAAGCAGTTACTATAAATAGTAAATCACGTCCAGAAACAGGCTATAAATAGCAAGACGACACAAGATGGCAATGTGAACAGATTAACTAGGTCATGAGGATCCTGTGGTGAAAATTTCAAATCAGTCCAAGCTACAGAAGAGTGAAAACTAGGGGCTTACTAAATATAGTAAAACAGGAGCGAGCAAGCCAGAAAATTGTCTAAGTCTGAGAAAATTCCTTCACCCCTTGTGAAATGCGCACTCAAGAAGAAGCTGGCTTGGAGAAAAAAATTGCTAAGTGGCATGAATTCCTCCCCACCTAGCTAAATGCACCCTAGCTCAAGAGGAGACAAGGAAAATGTTGAGTGAAGAGAAATTCCTCCTCACACCCCAAAATGCGCCCAGGAAGGTGGGTAGAGGAAAAAAGTTTTCAAGGCATGAAGATTTCTTGTCCACATCCCCAAATGCGCCCTCAGCCATGAAGAAGCTAGAATTGGTGATGAAGTTTCAACTAAGTCATAAAATGGAAGCTCACCTAGGTAAATGCGCCATCCAAGAAGAATCAAGTAGAAATTTTTCTAAGGCAAGCGAAATTGGAAGTACAAGAGGCCAAATGCGCCCAAGGAAGAGAGAGATGCTTGGAGTTTTTTCTAAGTGTTGAAAACTTGAAGTAGCTACTCCTAAATGCGCCTTGACTTGGAGATACCATTGAAAAAAGAAAAAAAAAATTCTAAGTGTTGAAAAGTGAAAGCACAAACCCTTGAGAAAGCGCCCAACTTGGAGGAGAAACAAGAAAATGTTCAAGGCATTGAATTCCTCCTTGACCCATCAAATGCGCCCAAGTCATCTAGCTATGGAGAACATGGAAAAGTTCCTAAGTGTTGAGTTCCTGCAGGACCCCCTAGATGCGCCCATGATTGGGGATGGATGAGAAAAAGTTTCTAAGTGTCAAGAATTCCTCCTTGACCCTCCAAATGCGCCCATCTCCAAGAGGTGTCAAGAAGAAGGAGCTAAGGCATTGTTAATTCCTGCAGAGGGTCCCAAATGCGCCCAAGTTAAAGGTGGTGGCTCTTTAAAAAATAATGTTCTAAGCATTGTTAATTCCTCCTCTATACTTGAAATGTGCCCAAAGTGGAGAAAGATAGTGGTGAAGAAAAATGATTAAGGTGTTGAAATTCCTCCTCACACCCTCAAGTGCGCCCATGACTGGAGATAGAAACAAGAAAGTTTATCTAAGGCAAAATTGAAATTCCTTCTAGACCTCTCATATGCGCCCATGTTCGTGGAGATGATGAAATTTTTCTAAGTATTTAAATCTCTCCTCCCCTAGAGAAATATGCCTAAGTTTGAGGGAGGATGATAAAATTTACTAAGGCATGGATAAGTTGGCAAGGAGTCAAAATGTGTCAGCTTCATGAAGCTGAAGAAAATTGTCCAAGGCAAAGCAAGAAAAATACGCCCAGAGATGAAGAATGAAGATGAAATTTGATGGCAAAATATTTTTCTACGGTATAAATTGAAAAAAAAAATTAAAAGTACCCCTTCGTCTATAGACACATGAATTTGGTGTTTTTTGAAGGGAATTCTCTTCTAGGTACTGGATATCTTCAACAAGGGATTGATTTTAAAAATTTTCGCACCTTGCCAAGGACTTTAAGATGGAAATTTCACTCGGGCACCTGGTTGATGAATTTTGTAGAGGAAATAAATTATTTCTAAGGCAGATGGGTTGGAAATTTGGCTAAGGCATGAAGAATTTGAAGATGAAGTTTGCTAGAGGAAAAGGATGAACTAGATCACTCAAACCTTGGAGATCAGAACATGGATATCAGGTGAGTAAAGTGAATTTTTATTATGAGTGTTCTGATGCTCTTCTTTTTATCTATTTTGCAGGATGAACGCCGGGGTCAGAGCACGATGACTTGAAGCGATGAAGCAAGTAATCCAAGACAACATTACAACCTCGAAAGAAGAAAAGTTGCATGTTGGAAGAAATGGCTAAGTGTTGGAATAACCTAATATGCACTCAATTCAGAGAGGTAGATGGCGAGGGAGAAATGCTCGAGTCCAAGATAAGAAAATCCTTCAGGATCAGGGGTGGAGAAATAATCATCCTCATAGAGAATGTCAGTTGAGAAGGAAATCATCATCGAGCAGGAGAAAGAAGTTGCCGCCTTGGAGTTAGATCGAGAACGTACTTGCCATATTAGTCCAAGAAACAGAAGCCATGATGATTAGACTCATCCAGTTTGCAGTCAAGAAGAGGAACAAGAACAATGCGAACGCGTCTATGGACAAGAAACTTCTAAAAGGGTGGTGGACATTAATTGCTCATTTATTACCCCACTCCTCTTGGTGGCGGTTTTTAGGGTTAGGGTTTATGTGGCTCGATCTGAGCCCTTCATTGTAATTGAATCTGAGTCGTCCACTGGATTTCGCCATCTATAAAAGGGGCATCCCCCCTCATTTGTATCTCATTAGACATTAGATCAGAGAATAGAGCAGAGAAACTGATAGATTAGTTGAGATAGTTTAGCATAAGTTTGTTAGCATAGCATAGTTTGAAGGAGAAGGAAAGTTTTCGCTTGAGAACTTTGTAAGAAATTGTTGTGAAAACTATCATAATAAAAAGAGTTTCATTGATGATGATTTCGTCTTTTGTTATGAGCAGCTAGCAAGATTTCTTCGCCCATTCTACTTCAAGTAGCTTAAATTAGAGTAATTTTCATTTTCATGCAAGTAGTAGTTAGTTGTGGATTGTGGTGTTTGATCAAGGCAACTTCGTTTAATCCATACCACTAGCAGCTTGTTGACGGAAAGTTTTCCTTGTGTGGTCGAATGGAATACTTTATAAGCTTAACTTCGGTTATGATCCACATCTTGGCATGCGTCATCTTGACAGTGTCTTTATGCTGAATTGTGACTTGAAAACTTCTTGCTGCTCCCTTGAAGATTGCACCGACTTTGTATAAGCTGTCCAACGTAAGGCGAAGCAAAGTCTGGTTGAGGTCTGCTAAGATTGATCCCACGTCCTACTTTAGGATAGAACTTAGACTTTGTAAAACCCTGCACTCATTTCAATTCAAAACATTTCTGGTTAGTTTTAGGAAATTTGTACCTTATTGCCAAATCATTTGCATCACACACAAAAATCCTGTTACACCCCGATTGTATAGCTACTACTGCATAGGAAGTGCATTGTAAATGTTTGAATCTTTCTGATGAATAAAGAAAATTGTTCTTGTGATCAACTGAATGTGTCCTAATGATTGTCTCATTATCTGATACTCCTATTGATGTAATTCTTGAATGAAAGTAGCATATAAAGTTATGGAATAATGTTGTTCTAACTTTCTACGATGCTTTATGTATATTGCCTTGGTTTTGAGCAAATGACTCCCGTTGTCGTGTCATGATGTGCAGGAAACAGGTTTTACCTCCAGGCAGAGGAGAGATATCACTCGGGGAGGAACTTGGTCAGGTAAACAGTAACGAATACCAATTGGGCATACACACACATACTATAGACTGAGTAAGCTAAGTCATTTGTTGAAGTTAAGGCTAAGTCATCCGTAGGCTTGTTTAGTATCATTAGGAGTCGTATCTATTTCTGAATGTGAAAATAAGTGATGCTTGCCAGTATAATCTTGTGTGGAGTAATGTTTCTAGTTAGAGGTGGGCATGTGTATAAGTATATATACATACAAATACGGTATGTACAAGTGTCCATAAGTACATTCATGTCGACACAACGTATTAGAGCAGATGGACATGCCATACGTGTGCATCGATATAAGTGTATTTATGAATACTTATACATAAGGGAAATAAACAAGTATATATACACATATACATACCCACAACTAACCAGTTGTATGAGTATATTATAACGATATTACCTCGGAAATTACATATACACATATATATACATATACATAAGTACGTATAGTGAAAGTATGCTGACTGGCTCGCAGTATACGTACTTATAATCTAAAATATAAATGTATATACATGTATAGGTGTAAAGGTAAATATATTTATATATTTAATATTATATTAAAGTACGTATATAATATAGTCTTTACAAAATATAGATATGTATACGATATTATTTAAATTATTAATTTAAATAATTATACATAAATATATAATGTAAATTAAAACTATGTTATATAAATACTTTAATATAATAAAATATATATAGATGTATTTAATTAAAAGATTTGAAAATCAAATGAAATTTAATTTAACATTTTATTAAATATTCAATTGAGAAATGAGACTAAATCACAAATTTAGGAATATGACGTTTCTCTAAAAATGTGTATTTCTTTTGAAAATCGAAATCAAATATCTTTGTTAATTCGCCAAGTTCAAATATTTCCTATTGGACTATATCGAAATTGTTAAGAGTAAAAATAAATTTGAAAATGAGTTCAAGCCTTTAAAAATGGCAAAAAGAGTAAAAACGCGCGACTAGGGCCAAGCGGCTGAAAACGGCCAAGTAAATTCGTGCTTGGAAAAAAAAAATGGAGATGTGGACTTCAAACAACCTGGGAAATAGTCTTACACCAAACCCACGCTTATCCATTGCTGTTGAATCACGCTAAAACCTGGAGGTGTCACGATTTTACAAACTTTACATGTGCGAAATGATAATATCTCACTGCTGTCAGTTAATGGAGGTCGAAATCCTCTCCATTGAGCAACACGTTTCTCCTTTGAAGCTTTCCAAGCTCCGTTGGCAGCACTGGCAACATAAAAAGGGGAAACAGTTAAGTTTCCAACACTATATAAAGCCTGCGATTGTTCACTGTAAAACACGAAAAATACAAATCAGAAATTCGTCCTGTTCATTCCAGAGTGAAGAGCTTTTTCTGTTGAGAAGGAATTTATCAATTTGAGAGCATTGTTTGGGTATTCGACATTAGTTAAGAAAGACTTTAGTCTTTAGTTTGTTAAGGGAGGTATTTTGTTTGTGTTGAAAGAAGCACTCTCAGAGTCTGAGAACAGCAGCTTGGATATGTCAAATTGCTGAGTTGGGAATTCACTAACAGAGCCAGCTGGAAGTCCTATTGGTGGTAGACTGGAGAAGAAGCATTCTCTTAATTCAACCAACTGAAGGAAGCTCGTAACAGGCATGTTAAATCTTGTCTTAATTATGCTTACTGTTGTTTCTATGTTCAAAATTAAGTCTGATTCATGTCTTTTGATTTAAATGAAAAGAGAGAGAAGATTGGTGTTCTTAGAAATAAATATCAAAAGGACAAATGTTTATCAGCAAAAGATAATTTATGAAATAGGTTGATTTTTGTACATTCTCTTCTATTAGTTTTGCATTCATTAGTGTACGGATTACACTAGGCATCGAAAAGAAAACTGCATAATTGTATTGACTCCATATATGGAGTATATGCTTGTACATAGCTAGTAAATACTAGGAATGAGTCAAGAGTATTTAATAAGCTTCAAGTTACAACTAGATACTAATTAACTTAGTCAAGTTAATGAATCTCCTAGGATGAGAGTATCCTGTATAAGGGAGTTAGTTGTAGGTACTTATTAAAATGATCTCCATTCTAGTAGCTAGATTGTTGTAGGAAGTCTAGGGTACGGACTACCCCAATAGACCAACCTACGCGTAGGGTAAGATAGCCTCAAGTCAAGTTGAACCTGGCTAGTGTATGTGACAAATGACCTATGTTCTTCATTGAACGTAAACACTTTGGCCAAAGTAGTGTAAGGAACCATTTAGTTGTAGTACTACACTGTCAGTTCACCGTGATCCCGAAATACATCCTAGATCGAGAGTTGCCGGATGCACAGAATCTAGCTTTGTAGGATCACAACACTATGTCCAGTTGGTAGTTGTTAAAGGTTACCCAACCAATATCTTCTTCGAAGGGAGGGCCGTTCATTGCAAAATGATCGTGCAGGGGACCGCATTATAAGTCCGTGGTTGGTGGAAAAACGCCCGAGTGATGTTTCTCCTCCTCAACAACCGACCGATGATCCAAGACTTGACAGGACGGACTCCTGGACCTTCTTACTTCTATTGGTGCCAAAAGCCTACGGGCTATGTATGTATAATATTCTTCTTTACTTTGTAAATTCATTTGAAATGAAATAGATAAAAGTTGCAAAAGATGTATCATGTTTATGTAATTGAAAAGAAAAATTTTATCATTATGGCATTGTTCTTACTTATTATGGTTGAAATCTAAAGTTTTAAATTTAACGTACAAGTGTGGTCGTTACAAATCCCCTTTCATCATTAATCTGCTGTCAGCTGCCATGAACTTGTGAACAATTGTGTAAGTCCCCTCGTGAAAATAGCAAATCACAATGAACCAACTGAGGGTATTCCATTGCATTGTAGGAACCTTGGAGTTGAACGTACGATCTTTCTCTCAATCTTAGCATACGGAATGCTTTGATAAAGAGAGAATGGAGTAGCCTTTGGATACTTTGTTCTGCTGATTGGTGCGGTCACAAAAATCACATCAACACTTATGATATGGTACAACCTCAACAAAGACCTCTACATGTTGCAAGCAGACCTAGGAATTTGTGCACTTTACTGTAAACAGTACAGACCAATGAAACATAATTTTCTGCAACCAAAAAGAGTCTTCTGTGATGTCCCCATCACAAAAAAAAAATCTACGAGAAGTATAAATTTAATATATTTATATATTTGCATTCAAATAGAGTAATCATTATAGAACATTTTCATTTAACTCATATATATAAACATGACTAACTTGGGTACCATTGGTGACAGATTAGAAGAAGAGATCCTAGAAGAAACTAAGATGTTTTTGCTTGAGGACAAGCAAAGTTGGGAGGGGAGGACTGTCATGTCCCCAAAATTAGAACACACTGAGATACAAATAAGTGAAAATGAATAACACAATACATATTAAAATTATAAAAGAAAATATTATCATTTTAATATATTTATAATTACAATCATCAGAAGATAATATTGTAATTATAAATATATATCGATGATACACAATAAAATACATTAATATAAATACTATCATAATTATCAAATAATTATTAAGAGATAATATTATAAATATTAAAATATACATTTAAATAATAAAATATAAATAATACTATAAACAAATATAAATAATATTACAAATAAATTAAAAATAAAATATTAAAATATAAGACACATCAAAACAAAATAATAAAATGAATATGATTTGAGATATCATTAAGGAATGTTTAACTAAAAGTCGTGTCCATTTGTGGGGTTATCTCTATTCAAAGAGATGCCTCTCTTCATAGAGGTTAAGGATATAAGATAAGGAGTGTAAGATAGGAAAAAGATATATCATATACACATCAGATTTTAAGAAGAAGATAGAAGAGTAAAGGAATGAGGATGTAAAAAGGAGATCTATCAATAGTGTGTATGGAGCAATAAAATATAAATTAGAAAGGTTTGGAATTAGTTTTCAAAAGGCAGCAATCAATCCAAAAGGTTGTGTCCTTTCTAATGTCTCTTTTCAAAAAGATACATCTTCTCATTTGAATGTGAAGATATAAAAAGGGAGAGAATGAGATATGTATAGAAGGAAGAAGGAAATAGACAATAGAATGGGAAACAAGAGACAAAATATAGACTACAGATCATCTAAAATTTATAAAAACAGGCAGAAGGAAAGTAGATAAGTATTTTATGAATATAAGGAGAGAAGTATTTTATGAATTTAAATAATAAGTTAGATAAATGTTTGTACATTTAAATAATGATGTTGATAAATACATCATGGATTTAAATAATAGTCTAATTAATAGTAATTCATACATGATGCTATTTATTTAATGTTATCTATTTTTTTTATGGATTGCATGGGGAATAATAAATCATGCATGCTACAAGTTATCTTATAACATTGCTGATATGTTATGCTCCATTGACATTATTGAATGTAATTACATATATATATATTGCAATGTCCCCTTCCAGTTGACATCTCTCAGAGCTTAAGATTAGCCTATTATGTGACCCTCGTAGGCTGATAGGATGGATAGAGGGTCTTGTTGGAGCTTGGCTTGGCTTCGGTTGTCAGAATCAACCATTTTGGCTTTCATTCGGGGTCATTCGGACATCATTTGCTTGACTTGCTATTTTTAGTAAGTTAAGTCACTCAGCGGAGCACCCCTGCTATTTTTAGCAGTATGGTCTAGTCGTGTGCAAATTCAATCACTTATTCTCCAGCTTCAGACGATTCGTTAATCGGACTTATTTTGAGGAAGATATTAATATTTAATTGTCAAATTAAATATTAATTATTTTGAAGCTTATATTATAAAGTTATAATATTATTTAATATTATAACTTAAGTGATTTTTAAAGGGGTCAACCAACATGAAGAGGGGGCCACTTTTCAATTATATTTTATAATTAAAAGTGCGTTCGAGACTTTGAAAAAATTAAAAGAAAAGTTCGAACTTTATTTAAATGATTGCTTTTTGAGAAAAGTCGACTTCTTGAAGGATATAAGGTTTTCATTGGAAAAAGAGCTCATTATGTTATGAAATCGATTTTTGATCAAGTATTCTTCCAGAGAACGGAGCCAAGGGTTTCAGTTGTCTTTTTGGCATTGGAGAACGAGCCATCTTCAGTGTTGCAGTTCAAAGGCTATGAAATATCAGCTGATTTATTGCTATTCAAAGAGGTAGCTTCATTCAGAGGTTATCACAGAACTTATACAGAGATTTATCTTCAGGGTTTTGGTCTGGAATTCATTTGGGAAGGGTTCTTCTTTCTAGGCGCCATTTTCCAAGATATGGATACATCTTGCAAGGGCCGTACAAATCCATTGCTGCTGTTATTGAGCCGTACTTGCTGCTGCAGGGCCGTACTTTTCAAGTACAGACCGTACTTTTCATACAAAGTCAAACGCCTTTCTTGTTGGCAGTCTGCCTTCATCAACAGAGGCGCATATCCTTCTGGATCCTTTTGCAAACGTCAGACGGAAGGAGAAGCTGTTTAATATGATGGCCGTACCATTTCTAGGGTATCCCAGATTGCTGCAATAATTAGGTTTTTTACATAAAAGTTGTTGCTTTTTAGATTGCATGTTATCAGATCTTGTTTGTAATCAGCGTAGAAGATCAATAAATACTCTGGCATCTATAAATCCAGTAGATTCTATCATTTACGGTATTGCAATATTTTATTTAAATTTTATAAGCAATTTCTTTCAAATCGCACTTCATTGGTTTATGCAACAAAACACAAAAAAAATCAAAAACATTCAGAAACAAGCAAAAAACAGACAGTTTCAGAAAACAGTGAGAACAGGGGTTTCTACATATATATATAATACAATTATACAATAAAGATACTTGTAGCAATTATTGAGCCTTATAAGTAATTGTGATTATTTGATAGAAAAATGAAAGAATTTATGAATGTCTTTATCCTATGATTGATCAGGAAAAGGAGAAAAAGAATGCAATATGAACACTAGACCATCATAAAAGGATATCTTTAGGAAATCAAGGCAGATTTAGAGTAATCCCAAAATGGGGACATTTCATCTTCAAACTGTACAACACCTTTTTTATGTATTTTATTCAACTTGTATGGTCAATATGAGGTAGTACGGCCAGCGATACTTTGAGAAAAAGAGCAGCAATTAATTTCATTAACTGAGACCATCTAAGATATGCATTATTATCACCATAAACAGCACCCAAACTTCACAAAGAGTCTGCAAAGAAAAATTGTCATTTTGAACCTGTACAGTCAGCTAGAAGTGTGCAGCCTAGCTCAGTATTAAAAAAGATATAAACTTTTCTCTTTTCATTATTGGTACCAGTTGTAGAAGAAATTAATCTCACAAAAACACAAATAAATATGCAACAATAATAATATTATTACTATAAACCTAGAACTTCAAGGAACACACCAAAATCTAAAACCCAAAAATCAAGATCAATCTGGAGCACAATGGCAATCCTCATATGGAATTACATTAAAAGGCTGGGAGGGTTTTCATCCTTGAAACCAACAATATCAAATGATTTTCGTCCTCAGATAAAGAGAAAAGGATTCACATTTGTTGATGGAAAATGAAATTGTTTGAATGAGCAAGAAGACTCTTTCCAAGAATATTCCTCTCTTTTATAATTTTTTTGAGGAAAATAATATGATATTATTATTTTTATTTCATTATCTCTCAAAGTTTAAAAAATTTAAGTGTCATTTTTAACACTCACTTTTAGGACCTTGCGTCTAATGACACTTTAATCATTCATTTATAAATGATCTTTTAAATAATTAAATAAATTCATTTTTTAAATTATAACAAAAAAATACTCATTACAACTTTATTTAATTATTCAATTATTTTCCCTTTTTCACCACCCCATTAACCTAAAAAAATTTGAGAAAGATAGGCTAAAGGTCTTCATTAAACTTAGGCTAGAGAAGGAGACATGACAACTTTTCACCTCAATTGCAATATTTGATATGGATTGTCTCCAAGCTACGCATGCATCACTGATTACTATGGAACACAAAGCCCCTTTGACTACATAAAAGTAGTTAAGAAGTATAAATTAAGAAGCGAACAGTCTATCAGCAAGTTTGAGTTCTACCTTGGCAAATTTTGGATAAACAGATTTTATGTGGTAATGATTACATATGAACATCAATATTTTTCTATCAACCCGAAATCCACTAAAACTTGCCAAATTTTTTCAGTGCATTATTCAACAAATATACACATGGTATCCAAAATTTGTTTGTACCTTTTTTGTACCAACAAGCCCACTACTTTACAAACACAAGTAGCATTTATAACAACTTGGACTACAAGCAATGCCCTCACTTCCTCAATGGTGTCACTATACCGATTCGAAAGGAACTCTGCATTTTTTTCTTGCCCTACAAAATCTATTGCCTTTAACAAATAACGTTTTTTGCTCATGTTACCATGATACTAATAAGTAGATGATCTCTAGCATTTGTCCACCTATCCATCACAATGTTGCATCCCTCAGCTACCAATAATGGACCATCTTCTTATAGAAAGGTGAGCGAAAAATATTAAGTAGTATTCCATTTGCATAAAAAATAATGTGATCACTACATCAACCACATCTTGACCCTACACATCAAACAGTTTCCAATGGGGTTTGATCTACCAATGTGTAGTCTCTTATGGGAAGGCCCCTACATCTTTTCTTGTTACTTCTCTATAAGACACATCCATCTCTAATATGTTGATTTTGAGTTGCCTCTATTGCTGAAGCTTGAGAGCTCAATTGGGACACTTTCCCATCAACCTTTTATTGATCCCTAATAGATTTGTATCACTCTACTCATTCAAACAAGGATCAACACCTTTCCCAATATTTGAAGATAATGATCCCTCGCCCTCAAGGAAGTGCCCTAAAATGTCTTAAGACAAAGTTTACATTTGACGATGGTTGTTCCACCCAACCCCTTCAACCCTAAAATATAGTCACAATATTTCCACAATGGGTACAAACCATGTTTTCCTCCACCTAACATTCTAGAATCTAAACCATAAAAATTAAGTTATTAAATTAAAAACAACAAAATGCATAATCAAACTAAACAGTAAAAAAAATTAATTTGAATTTTAATATTTATTGATAATTTGATATACATTTTAATGTTTATTGATAATTTTCAAAAAATTGAGAATAGACAATGTCATGTTTCAATCCACTTCCTTCAAAAACATTGCACCTTTAGGGAATACTGCAATAACATTGATCAATGGTCAATTTCTTGCATCCTTCCATCCATTGGAAACTATGGATACTCCTATCTCAGCCCATGAAACCCTTATGGGCTTCAATGAATTCTCTACAAACTTCACCTCCTTTTCCAATAAAGTGCTACACATCTTCTCAAAACCCTAGTCTTTGAACAATTTTTAGCCTCGTTAATTGCTTTAACCAGTTTTTGCCAATATAGTGAACAAACAACATTGAAAGCCAATTCATTTGCATAAACACATCTCACAATGTGTTGATCGGCAATCTCTTGAGACTAACTATGAAATGTCATTTCCAGCGGTCTCTTTTTGTGTGGTGTCCATGTTAGTGATGTTTAAAAATTAAATAAAATTATATTTTTGTATGGGCCAACCCCTATTAGGTGCGCCCAAATTTGGATGTGTAAAGCCACTTTGAAAGGATATAATATTTTGAAAAGCCATCTCCTTTGTGAGCCAATGCATCCGTTCATAAAATCGCCTCCCTTGGAGAAAGAATAAGTAGAGGTTGTGAAATGAGGAGAAGAGTGTGTGGAGAACAAGTTGAAAAAAAACACATACACCAGCAGATTTGAGGAGAAAAATTAATTGAAGATCATTCAAAGGCAGATTTTGGAAGGATGATTATTAAGGAGAACAAATACTTCATCTATCAAGAGGTTGGTACCTCATATTGGAGAGATCAGTGCCTCTTGTTGAAGGAGATTGGTCTCATATTGAGTTGGTGCTTGAGTGTTGGGGATTGGTGTCTCTAATAGGTTGGTGCCTACAAAATTTGTAAGAGATTTTTATAGGAAACAATATTTTTCCATGGTTTTCTCCCATAAGGGTTTCCACGTAAATCTTTTGTTCCTCTCGTGTTCTTAATTATTTATGTTGTGCATTTAAAGTGATTGTGATTGCTGATTTGAAAAAGTAAAAGATAGTCTTATACTGATTCACCCCCCTCTCAGTATAACTTTGTGCTCATCAAGCGTGAGGTGAGAGCATATAGTGAACAAGTGATAAAGGATCTAAACTCTACAAATCCTCTTGATTATAATAGTCAGTTGAATACTCATCAAAATATTATTATAATAGCAGGTTGGATACTTATTAGCTACTATGAGATATTGCTTATTAAGGAATCATTGTATATTACTAATACAAACATCAAGCCTCTTATCACACAATTCTACCCTTGATCAAAGTAATATATCAATGTATATAAATGCTATCATAAACTGCAGCAGCACCAAATACAATATAGATACAAGCATACAACTATTCAACCCTTTTTAGTCCCCCAACACATGAATGCACAAGAATCTTGTTATGCAAGTACAGTAAATTAATGCCAAAGGATATGTTGCAAAGCTATCATGAATGCTTATATAGGACCATCACAATACTCAGAACCAAACAACTGTGCCACATCTAATGCAAGTATATTTTATTGAAAGATACACATGCTAATGCAGAAATCATTGAATATGAGAACACTGAAAATGATATGAATGCATCTAATATTTACACAGCTGTCAACACAATTTGCTATAAATACAGCAAACAAGATTATGATTAAAAACTCATGACCACATTATTGTTGTGCACGAAAGGAACTATAGTGGCAGTACTATAGCAACAGCAAACACATTCACAGAACAGCAGTGTTGAAACATACTAAACTGAAATAAACACAAATTGAAACCCTAGCAAGCTAAACTTACTATAGTCACTCCAAACTAAAAACTAAACTCAAACTACAATCTTCTCAACAAAAGTGTGATTCCTAAGTGAAACCTGCTCAAAGGAGAAAACTTTCCATCCTCTAATCCTGGCTAGAAACCAAGAGGGTTGTCGTCCTCCAAAACTTCGCACTCCAAGGATATCCATCCTTAAGTGCACTAGTTGAGCATGGATTCTCAAGCTATGAAAGAAGGGAAATGATTTCATAATTTGAATACTCTACCTTTGAGCGACTTGACTCTCTTTAATAGACAACATTTTAGCACCTTTATTTTGAATTCTCTTTTCCCTTCAAAAGTGTTTTCTTAAAAATATTTTAATAGAATATTACAAAAGGCCTTCTTATACCTCAATAATGTTGTCTGCTTTCTTTAAGTAATAATAATATCTAAGTTGTCATTTTACAATGTTTTCAGATAATATTATTAGGAATAACTTAAAACGTTATTAGTTGATATGAGTTTTCCACAGTTTATCAGTAAGAATATTATGTGCTTCTGGTTTAAACTGTGTATATTTTTTGCTCGACGTTTTGGATCACACCCAGTGATCCATCATCAAGAAGAGGAGAATGATAGATTGGAAAGCAAAAATAGCCTTAAAAGGAGAAGATGGATAAAAGGGTAGAGGGAGGAGGGAAAAAAACAATAAAAATAAATAAAACAAATAAAAGAGCTAATAAAATAATGAAGAAAGAAATATAAAAGATATAAAAATAGTAAATTGAAAAAATTTAGATATATGATGGGAAATATGTTATAATAATAAAGATAAGATATAATATACATTGTAAGTATGAGTGGTTGATGTTGTCATTGATGTCAACAGGCTTATGTTGTGTTTCTCATTAATGTCAACTAATGATGATTGAGAAGTTGTGATGATACTTTGATTAGTTTCATTATGTTGTCATTATTAAGTGCTACTGGTGTCAACCTCTAGTGTTGCTTTGATAAGCTTTTGTTTGTGGATGTTGTTGGTTTAGTGATCATGAGGAACTGTTGAAGATGATGAGTATGTGTCTTTGGTGTTTGGTTTCCAAGTGCTTTTGAGAAAATTTGAATAAAAGAGGAAAAAAGTGTGTTGCAGAGGTGTTCTGGTTTTGCTCCGCATTTTTTATGTGTTGAAGATTTGCTTGTGCAGTTCGGATATGTTGGTCATAAGTGTTCAAAGGTTCTATATCCAAAATTTCTTGGTCTAGATCGTTGTGCAGAAGAAGTTGTGTTCACTGGTGTGTGAACTATGTTGTAGTAGTGTCTAGGAGAAATGGTTTTGCTTTGCATTTCTCTGCAGTTCAGTTTTTGGTCTTGCGATTCTGGAAGTGTGCTGATAAGGTTCATATCTACCTTCAGTCAAAGTTGTTTGTGCACTGGTGCTCCGCAAGGTGGTTTATTGAGTTAATATGTATGGAAGGTTTTCTGAGTGTACTGGGTGTGTGCATTCTTCAAGTGAAAATTGTTGCGAAGGAATTTGTTGGATTTCGGGGTGTTTGTGGAATATTCCAAATTGTGTTTGAATGTTGTGTGTGGTTCGTGAGTCGTCTTTGAAGTTGAAGAAGCGTGTACTTAAATGATAATGGTGTTTACACAGGTTCAGTCAACCTTGGTTGTTTACACTAATTGTGGATTTTCTTCGTTAATTCTAGAAGTGTGGTGTGGTGTATATGTATGATTTGAGTCCGAGATAAGATGTGGTCTGGTCCACTTCATTCCCTTCCACCGCGGGAATGCTTAGTGCCAACCTAATTTGAATATGCACAGTTGAGGTGCATAGACGTCCTTGGAAAATGTTTTCAAGGTTGAAAAAGGTATAAATAAGTGTTGTGCTGATGGAGAATTGTGTGTGTAGTGTGTTTGATGCGAAATGCAGAGTTGTGAAGTCAGAATTTGTGAGAGTGCGAGCTTAGACCACTGGAAGCAGTGAGCAGAAGGTGTCTACAATCTTCAGAAAGGCTACAAATGTGTTGGTGATGCTATGGTGAACTTTTTTGTTGCATTGAGATGGATTTCTAACTGTAACATTCTTCTTGTTCGTAATCTGGCAATGAGCCTTTGGCAGTGAGCTCTTCTTTCTTTTGGGAAGTGAGTCTTTTGTATTTCTTGTTGCAATTACTTTATATTGTGAGCTAATCCTCATCGTGGTTTTTCCCTTCTTGGGTTTTCCACATAAATCTAGTGTTCTATTGTGCATGGTGTTGATGTGTTTTAGTTTTTGTTATTTGCTTTCATGCTAAATCAATCTAACAAGACTAAGGGTTAATTAAGTTGATGTGGATCTGAATGTTTATGAGGGTTTTGATGTTTTAATGTACAACTGATTCACTCCCTGCCCCCCCCCCCCCTCTTAGCAGTCTTGTGTGCATTCAACAATATATGTTATATAATTAAGGAAATATATTATGATAGATAAATTTTTCTTTTTTTAAAAAAAAAAAGGGGTAAACGCTTTTAACCCGAAGCTATGAACCGATGAGATCATAAACGGGGGACCTCATTCCCAATATAAATTCTCAACAATTACACCTCAATGGGGTTTGAACCTTGATGGCAAGAATAACAACACAACTTAACCATCACACCATGCCACTATTGGCATATTATGATAGATAATTAAGGTTATATTATTTTAACCAATTGTTTGACTTTAACGTCTAGAAATAAATGTTAGAAAAAATAAAAAATAAATTGTATTATTATACAATGAGTTATAATGAGGATATATATATATATATATATATATTAAATTAATGTGTATGCATGAGCTAAAAAAACAATTAAAGTAAGCAAGACCTAAAATTAAAAGATGAAAATAAATTAGTAATTATGTTAGATAAATTTAAAAAACTATAAATGTTAGATACTTATCTTACTATCCCTCTTATACACAGTTTAAACCAGAAGCACATAATATTCTTAAAATGTTATTATTAAACTACTTCCAGTAACTTTATCCGGTAGCCCTTGGGAAATAAAGGAATGGGTCCCCAATTAATATAATTAGAAAAGGGAAGATGACAGCTTCGTAGATCTCTTTTCCAACTATTGGATTCAATACCTCTTTGCAAAGGTGGTAAATCTCCTCCACTTGAACTTGTTGTGGTCATGAACCTGCAAAATTACTCATAACAACTTCTACAAAGGAAGGAACCACACTGATACCACTTGATCTATAAACTAAAATGGATCCTCCAATTTGAATCAAGAAATTAAATGAAGAACATGAAGAATAGAATTCATTAACAAATAATAAAACTTAGAAATTGCAGGGAAATAAGAGTAAACATCACACAATTGAAGACAAAGGATTTACCCTAGAGAAACTCTTGTAAAATGTGACCCAAAATACTCACTTAAATCTACAAAATTCAAGGCTATTAATAGTCCCTAAGATCACTTGCTAACTCCCCAACAGCTCATTGTTCTAGAAATTGACTCAGCACAGTCATTTCGGAACTATGAACTCTCTTGAATCCACAACTAATTTCAATTGCATGCTCCTAGTTATTCCATACATGTTTACAAGAGTTTCTTTATGCTTTATAACCAAGAAAAAAACTTGAAAAGTTAAACGAATTCGGAGGGAATTGAAATGTCACAAATTGTCTTATATTGCATAACAAAACTGCCACTTTTGGGATAAAACCACCATTATCAATTGCAAAACTGCCACTTCTCTTTGTACAAAACCACGGCATATCTAGACAAAATTGCCTTTGACAATTTTGTCAAAAAATTATAAACACAAATTTTCTCGATTTTCTCATATGCCAAAGCCTGCTCTAAGGTGTCCCATACCATCCTAAACATTCTCCAATATCCAAGTATCTGACTCTGTTCCAAAACCTCTTCTTTCCTCGCTGAAAATGTTTTCCTTAAGTTTCACCTTGTTGCCATGAAGTCAAAACAACCCTTTTAAGAATCATAGAATATGATGCCAATATCTTGTCTATTGGACAACAAAGTCAATGATGCTGGACTGTCTATGATGGTAACAACTGTGTCTTTTCTGTTTGCATTGTGCAACCATATCTTAACATACTTCATGGACTAAAGAAAATAAATATTTCCACCTCATGAAATATGACACTTTGATTTTCCAGTTTCTGATTTCCTATCGTTATATAGGGATGGATATATAGTACTATAATCATGCACCATTACAAGAGATCAACCACTGTGTATTAATCAGTACCAATTCAGTCAGATATCAACCTGTTTTATATTCACTTCACAAGTTATGTCTATAATAATCAGCTTGCTATGCCTTACAAATTTTCATGTAAGTGTAAATCAAAAATTGTAAGGTGATAATGGATAATATGTATTCCTTGTCTATTTTACCAAATAAGGCTATAATTAGCATATTGTAATAACAAGGTTTTGCCAAAGGTAGAGAGGTTAACGACATACTGTGGGGAATCAGTCCCACTGTCAGCTTGCTTGTCTCTAAAGATGTAGTTATAATAGGACTTTGGTTGAATATAATTTATATCATAGTAGCAAAAATCTTTCTGATGAATAAACCAGCAAACCAAAAGACATCATTGCCAGTTCACTCAGATTTACCCCTGGGTCCAGGTTACCCAGTCTAGGTACGCAGTCCAATCTGTTGTGGATGCAGATAGAACTCTACAAAGTCCACCTGGGTTCGTCTGGGTATGCTATGCAATGTACCCCGGCAAACCCAGGTACCAGAACTCTACAAGAAGCAAATACCAGTATTTACCACGATTATGGAAATGCCATAGTCAGTAGAGCTTAGCTGGGAAAGTGCTTCATATGCTATGATCCCCTCTTTGATATATGTCAGATGAAGCACGTGCAGTTAAGGCACTTTTCACAAATCTGTCAGCTGAAGCCCTTTAATATTCTTCTGTAACAACTGCCTCTACATTTTATCAGATATTCAGTCCAGTTCAGTGTCAGAGTGATTTAACTTCTATTGAGAACTGCAAATTATTTTTAACAAATACAATTCATGGGTTGTTAGACGCAACGGACTATGGAAGTCATCTTAGAGTATTAACTGCCGTATTTTTCTCAGAAAGAAAAATTACTGGCTTCACATTATAAAAAACAATGGACGCATTATTTTTCACTGTGTTTTCTTGAGAGTCCACATTAGTATCATGGCTTTTTTAATGCTCTCTGTGGGTCCACACAAAGGTGGTTAACCTTTTAATGTTAGGTACATACCATTTTATAAAAAATTTACGTTGTTTTGTTTATTAAATGTATGTTATGTGGTCATCCTGTTTTTAGGTAAAAATATGTACATATTTATGATTTTTATATATTTTTTGTATGGATGGACACAAAATGTATCCAACTTCAAAAACTTTGTTGTACCTGTGTACCAGAACCCTCAAACCCAAACCCAAACTGGCAACTTAGCCAAAAGATAGAGTTTTTCCATCAATCAGATTCAACTGGGGAAAATTGGATTAGAGCTAGGATTAGGGTCAGGGGAAGAATCGTGTTGAGGTTAGGGAGAAATCAGAAAAAGTCACTACAGGAATCAGGAAAAGAAGACTCAGAAATGCACTTTTTTTATTTAAAATTATGATTCTTTGGCCAAAAACTCGGTTTGACAAATTTTGACAGAAAACCTGTGATTTTTTCAAAAGAAATTTGACCTCCAGCTTAAATGCCAATTAATCACAATAAATAGCAATTTATTTATGATTTCTGCAACTTTGATTTATATATTACTATCAAGTTAGTTAAAAAGGAAAGGGAAAAATATATCAATTTCTTGATAATTTGTGAAGCTCATCCCACAGACAAGTAATCTGTAGCTCAAATATAAATTTAACAAGGGATCTTTGACAATCATGATTATGTGATGAACTATAAAAAGTTCCCTGAAAAGCTAATATTATATGAACGATGCCAATATCCAACATAAAAGAATTGACGACCATATGCAAAGTTTTAGAACATTGCATATTAATACAAAAATACAATACAATACAATATTTTCCATGCATTGATTTTTCTTTTTTGTCAAAAGTGGTCCCTGGAGGCTACAACTCTTCAATAAATAAAGTTATACAAAAATTAAAGAACCATTTTTACCATAAGCAACCAGTAGAGTTGGATCTGCATGTATGTCCACCAAAACCTGAAAAATAAGTTTTCTATGATCAGTGACAAAGAACAAATAGAAAGTAGATCTCTGAATTATGTTTTTCCATTTGAAAAAAGAAATAATATAATACATAATAGGAAGATAGAATGCATCAAAGCCAGTACACATGGTTAAAAGTTAAAACCAATGCACAAAACAACTTCAATCAACCAAAAAGTTGCTATGGCCCCAAAAATGGCAAATACATTATCAAACTGCCACTTGTATTGCTCAAATTATTAAACCTGTCCACTAAAACATCATTGGGCAAAATGAGATCAATCATCACACCTTTGTGAAACCCCAGAACAGGTCAAGAAGTCACTTAAAGGGATTCTTTTGAAGGAAAAACTAATATGATATTGTCGCCTACATGAAAAGTGCAATTGGAAAATCAATAATGTTAATCAACCTACTATTCTTTAGTTGAGGTTATTCAGCAATTGTTATAGGAAGGCGTGATAACCTCCAATGAACACAGCCAGATCATTTTTCATGTGAATCCTAATGTATAATAGCAGCACAACAGTAAGGTATAACATTAGCCTTAGTACACCTGGTGATTTGGACTTTGACAAGTTTTATGGAATTACTTCCGCATCATTTCATATTCTCAAAGAAGGATGTTACATTCATATTGGCTTAGATCTCTATTATTTTCTGGTAATTTCAATCAGTCCTCTTGTCATCACAGTTTTGTTATAAAGAAGGGTGAACTATCTTATGCTGGGATTACAGCAACTTTTATAAGGAAAATTTAGGTAGCCCATAACTTTCTCAATATCTACCCGAAGTACTTACTATCATGCATCAGAAAAGTCTTTAGAAAGTACTTCTATATGCAATAAATGATACCCAATTCTGACAGCGTGTCAAAATTTAAGACCTTTTGAATAGATGTTGAATGTAAGGACTAAGTGATGTTGGAGGACTTGCAGTCTTGCACCATCTTTGGGACACAGAATTGATGAGATATGATATGGAAATAAGAATAGGTTCACTAGGTTATGCATGTGACCAAGGCAACATCAAACGTTTTCATTGGTGACCAAAACCATAGGATTGCTATAAATATGTGATGTGAGAATAAAATTGATCAAGGCTTGAGATACACAATAGACCATTTTAGGCTAGATGTATGTGTAATAATTGTTGCAGTATTTAATATAATTTCCTATTCTCTGAAATGTCAGGTTATTGGTGCACAAGCACCTTATAAATCTAGGATGGCACTGGAGCCTCATAATGACATTTGAGGAGTCTGACTAATGTTTTAGATTTCAAATGAACAATAAGTTCTGGATGTCTGGGACCCATAAGAATGTAAAGGAGGAAATGTCTTAAGGGGAGAGACAACACAACAGAGAATAGTGAACCAAAGAGAGTATGTACAAAACTTTTAGTAAGTTTCAAACCTTTTGAGCTGCATATTACTCAGGAAAAAATCCGATATAAAAACTCTTTAGAAACTTCCAGAAATGTTTCCAAGATGTTTCTTGAAACAGAACATTCCCGAAATGCTTCCAGGCCATTCTGAGGTATTAGTGATTGTGAAAATGGTTGTTCCATGTGGGTATGTATCTTCTATTTAAGTGACAGTGGGCAAATTGTTGCCCTTTTCAAAATTCTTAAGCTTCTTTAACAAAATAAAATATGTATAGCCAGCTAAACTGGCTTCGAGAAACAATAATCTGTGCTATATAGAAACAAAATAGTCAATCAAAATGATCAGAAAATCATGAACCTTCATAACATGCAATTTTATCATGTTTCATCTCAGGCCTTAAAAATGTCTATTAACAGATTATGACTGTCAAATGTTAGTCGGCATGTTTCTTAATGAAAGATAATAGATCATAATATCATATACTAATCGTTAAATTAATTGTTAGATTAGTTACTATGTTTCTCAAACAATAGACCACACATGAAGGTAGTTTTTTTCCATTTCCTAGCTTTGTTTTCTGGGAATTACGGGAACCTACAGGAAGTCCTTTCAAAGAGAACTGTGAACTTTCATAAAACAATACAATATGGACTTGGTGTGAACATCAAAGGACAACTCTTCTTAAAATGAACAATGCATGACTATCATACTTGTTATGATTCTGCTAACCAAATATGAAAATTAAATGTGCATTTGCACTTGAAATATAAAAGATTTTGTGACATAAGAAAAACAGCAAATATGGTCTTCGACTGAAGAGATATTCCCTGAGTATATAGATCATAAATATGTACTGGCATAAAAGACCTATAAAGTATGCAGGTTAGATAAAAATAATAGGACCCTACAATCTACAAGGGGTTTAGAGTAAGGCCTCTATCCTATCTCCAGCCCCATCACTCCGCAGCTCAAGGAAGGATACTGAGGGCAAGGTGGCTCCTCTGGGAATTCAGAGGGTTAAAAGATTCAGCTAGAGAGTTATTCAGCGAGCCCATTTCTCTCCTTGATTTGTATGGACCTAGATTTGTTCTCTCTTTGGGAGCCCGCCCATAGATATAGAGCTCGGGGACCAAGCTTCTATACAATCTCTATGCTGTCCAGCAATGGGAGCCCATAGGCCTATATATCTTGAGTGGAAATCAATTAAAAATGTTTAAATAGTGAAATTAGCTGTAAAAGTCTTATTGATGTACAGCACCTAAGATGAGCTTTTTCCTGTTATATTTTCTTTTTTCATATTTTTTTAACTTGTAATATTTTTATAAATTTGTAATGTACACCCCTGATTTTTTTTTTAAATCTCTGTATGCTGTTTGTGTTTCCACTGTATGCTGGTTGTTTGTTTGCTTACTTTGCTATTATGTTTTCCAGATGCATGCCAACATATAGGATAATGCAAATAGAAGATATAACTAGGAGATAACAATGCTTTCCATTTCAAACAATAACATATAATAATCAGACCTGCAAATGAACATTCATTAGCAGCAACAATTGTAGATTTGCATTACATGTCACATGTGAACATAACCAGCAACATATGAGTTTTCCACACTAAAGAACAGCCAACAAATCATATATATATGCAGATTTTGGGCCTATACATCAGCAGACCACAAAATCTAGGAAAGCCTCAAGTAAGCACGTTTCCCTAGGTAGGGCGACCAGCTCTAGAAAATCCAATTCTTCACCAAATAAATCAAATGAATGATTGAAATGGGGCGTCCAAGCATGAGGAATCCATTAAGCCAACACCCAGAATGGAAAACCAAGTGTGCACAGAGCTATGAGCAGATTTCACTTTCAGAACTTGTGGAAAATGGTGATTTCCAGATATCTGGAAATGCAAATCAGACCTCTGAAACAGCCACAAAACACCACCAAAAACTACCAAAATCAAAACTCTGTTGAAGCACAATGTGATCTTTGGATGGAACCACTCCAATCTAGCTAGGGTGGATCTTTCACCACCAAAACCAACTCCAAATGGTGAGGGTTTTCATCCTCAACACGCAACCAAAGAACTCTAGAAGCATTCCAGCAGCATCATGTTAAGTTTGTTAGTTTTAAGATCAGATGTATAGCACAGAAAATTAATTCAAATTGAACACAATAACACAGCAGATACCCTGAGAAAACCCTCCTCTTGAGGGAGAAAAACCCAGCAACAATATATCACTTGTATATTGAAATGTAAACACAAATGTCTCCTTTACAAAGGCCGATATGAAGGCCAATAAGAGGCACCACAAACTGATGCAGACACAGCAACACAACGATGTAATTCACTAATGGATCTCAGCCACTAACAAAATACTCTTCTACAAAAATCGCTTTCTCTTCTAGATGATTCGCACTTCACTCCAAAGAATAATAACGAACTGAATAATGAATGATACAAGGCAATGAGTGAATGTGTATATATACAAGAGGAAGAGTAACGCATCTCTTCAAGTGATCATGTCGGCCTCCTCTTAGAAAGACGTGCCTCTTGAAATCGCGCCCCATCATGAAGATATGTTGGCCTTGATGAAGTGCAACGACTTTCCAAATAAACAAATATTAAATAACATTTAATGAAAGATGTGTCTCTTCAAACGTCTCAAGTTGGCCAAGATAAAGAATATAATAAATACAATTCAAATAGCCGATAAGCTACATTTGAATTGACTCCAATCGCGGATCTGGAAGAAGCAATAACATCAACACTCCCTCTCAGCTAGGGATGATACTTCCAGCTACACAAGACATATCACCTCATCATGATGTCTACCACAATGCTTACAACCATATGTGAAAAAGAAAGATATCACCTCATCCTGATATGGGATATCACCTCAACATGATATCAACCATAATGACTACAACCATGTATGGTATGTACAAGTGTTCATCACATGCGTGATGTTGTCACCTCAACATGACTTTCACCATGGCTCTCCCAGAGGGTGAAACACAAGTACAAGAAAATCATCACGGACTCTCTCACGTGACACTGTCATGGAGTCACACACATGACATCCACCATGGCTCTCCTAGAGGATGGAATCAAGGGATTTTACCTAGAACTTCTCTTACAGAGAAGAACTCATTAATCAAGGGATTTCACCTCGAACTTCTCTCACAGAGAATAACTCATTAAAGATCAAAGATACTTAGACTCCTCAGTTAAGGCTGTATTCTCCACCATACCAAGCTTATTTCGAAAGTACACAAACTTTATCCTGGAGAGAGGCTTGGTGAGAATGTCTACCGTCTGCTCATCAATGCTGATATACCTCAACTGTATAGCTTTCCTCAACACCATATCTCTGATATAATGGTATTTGATCTCAACATGCTTGGTTCTGTCATGAAACACAGGATTGACAAAAAGCTTCACATAGCTCTGGTTATCACAATGAATGATAGTAGGCTCCATTGATTGTCCAAACAATCCTGCAAGGAGCTTACAAAGCCACACTGCTTCCCGAGCTACCACACAAGCTGCAATATACTCTGCCTCTACTGTACTCAATGCTACAGATGACTGTTTCCTGTTGCACTAGGAAATCATAGCAGATCCCAAACTGAAGCAACATCCAGAGGTGCTCTTCCGATCAGTAACACTCCCTGCCCAATCAGAATCAATAAAACCATGCAGCTCCAAGTCCACATCTAAAGAATATCTCAACCCATATCCAACTGTGCCACGCAAGTATCTCAGGATATGTTTTGCTGCAACAAGATGTATCTATCTTAGTTCACACATGAACTGACTAAGTGCACTCACAGCATAACAAATATCTGGTCTAGTGTTAACTAGATACATCAAGGACCCAATCAACTACCTGTACATCGTAGGATCCACCAAGTCTGAACTAGTTGCAGCCTCCTTCAATTTATGTAGGTTGGTCTCCATAGGTGTAGACATGGATCTGCAATCCATCATACCAAACCTCTTAAGTATATCAATGGTGTACTTCCCTTGACTTAGAATCATCTCATCTGGTTTCTGCCAGACTTCTAAGCCAAGGAAGTAATGCATAAGCCCAAGGTCCTTCATCTCAAACTCAGAAGCCAACTCCTTCCTACATTTGAGAATAAGGTGATCTTCCCCAGTAAGAATCAAATCATCAACATACAAGACCAAAATCAATGCTTCACCATCAATTACCTTAAAGTACAGATTTGAGTCTCCATCATTCTTAGAGAAACCCAAGCTTGACAAGTATCGATCAATCCTTTCGTACCATGCACGAGGAGCCTGCTTAAGACCATACAAGGCCTTCTTCATCCTGCAAACATAAGACTCCTTCCCACGTACCTCAAATCCATCAGGTTGCTCAATATAAACTTCTTCCTCAATCACACCATTCAAAAAAGCTGTCTTCACATCCATCTGATGAATCTTCTGTCCTCTATATGCAGCAATGGCAATAATGGTTATGACAGAAGTGTAGCGAGCAACAAGAGCAACAAGAGCAAATGTTTCTTCATAGTCAACTCCCTCCTTTTGAGAGAACCCTCTAGCCACGAATCTTGCCTTGTATTTCTCAATGATCCCATTAGTCGCATGCTTGATCTTGAAGAGCCATTTTGAAGATACTACGGATTTGGCTTCAGGTCTAGGAACGATGTCCCAAACATCATTCTTGAGAATTGACTGATACTCCTCGTTCATAGCATCTTTCCAAACTTGATGGCTTGAAGCTTCCTCAACACTGGAAGGCTCAAACCCAATAATCTGACTCATCAAAGCAACATAACTGGAAAACTTATGTGGCCTTTTGCTTTCTCTGAAGGTACCTCTCGAAGTTGCAAACCTTTCTGCCTCTTGCATAGTTTTCCTAGCCCAAAGAGGTCTTTTTCTTCCAATCACAATATCGATAGGCCCATTAGTAGGTTCCAAGGGCTCAACTAGATCAATATCTTCCTTTGGATCTAAAATCTCCATCTGAATCTCAGGAGTATGGTCAACTTCCATATCCTGAGGAGACTCTTCATTATCAATCTCCATATGAGTACCCTTGGATCTCCTGAATGCAACATCTTCCTCAAATGTGATATCCCTACTGATCTCGATCAACTTCTGACCTGGAATGTATATCCTGTAGGATTTTGATTTCTCACTATAGCCCACAAATATTCCCTTCTTGCCAAAAGGCTCCAACTGTGTTCTCCTTTCCTTTGGAATATGAACATAAACTGGACATTCAAAGATCCTCAAATGACTCACCTCTGGCTTCTTTCTAGTAAAGGCTTCTTCAAGAGTCATGCTTTCCAAGATTTTGTGAGGACTTCTGTTCTGAACATAGACTACAGTCCTAGAAGCTTTTGCCCATAGGAAGGTTTGCAAATCCTGGTCACGGATCATGGCTTTTGCTGCTTCCACGATCGATCTGTTCTTTCTCTCTGCAACACCATTCTATTGAGGATTATAGGGAACACAGAACTCCCTCTTAATCCCAGCTTCAACACAGAAATTTTGAAAGCTACTAGAAGTGTATTCTCCTCCATTATCCGATCTTAGAACTTTGATTCTTTTCCCAAAAAGGTTCTCTACCTAAGCTTTGAACTCCTTGAACCTTTCTAACACTTCCTCAAACTCTTTAGTTTTCCAAAAATAAATCCAAGTCTTTCTAGAGCAGTCATCAATAAAGAGAATGTAATACAAGAAACCACCCGAAGAAGGAACAGACATTCGACCACATAAATCAGAAGAAATGAGATCTAGAATACATTTAGATTTACTTTCTCTACTATGAAATGGAGCTTTTGTATTCTTACCCATTGCACATCCTTTACAAGTACCTTCATGCTCCTAGTTGAACTTCGGAAGACCCAAGACCATCTTCTCCATGATAGGTAGAGCCCGGAAGTGAAGGTGGGCCAATCTTCGATGCCAAAGATCACACAAGCTTGAAGTATCATGAACTAATGCCTGAAGTGGACAAGTGCACAACCTATAGAGGCTCTCATGTCTAACACCAATTACTTGACCAGTCTTGAAGTTGGAATTCTTCGTCCACACAACTACTTTGCCTTTGGAGAAGGCAACTTGATATCCTTTATCTTCTAAAGCTGAAATGGAGATAAGATTACACTTGATTCCTGGAACATAAAGGACATCACATAACTGTAGTGTAATGCCAGAATCCAAATGGAGAGTAGAGGTCCCAATCCCTTTCACGGAGTAGCTAGCATCATCTCCAATAATGACTTGTTCAGAAGAATCTCTCTCTACCAAGCTTGATAAATGCTCCTTAAAACCAGTGATGTGTCGAGAAGCACCACTGTCGATCAGCCAAGTGTTGGTGTTTGTAGGTACATTGCTTGACAATGCCGAATAGAACAAGTATTCACAAGAGTCCTTCTGAGGAGAGGCATCATCAACATCCGCAATGGTGGCCTGCTACTTAGGCTTGGATGGACAATGCTTAGCAAAGTGACCATACTTGTCACACCTGAAGCATTGGATTTTGGACAAGTCTCTCTTCTTCTTGAATGCGGGAGCACCATCGTTTCCTTTATCTCGATTCCTCTTGAAAAATCCTTTCTTCCCATCTTTTCCTTTCTTCTTCGAAGAGTGAGAGGCGAGAACATGAATATCTTCATTAGTTGAACTTTGACCAATGCCTCTAGCCACCAACCTTGACTCCTCTTGAATGCAGTCGGCCCTCAAACGATCAAACTTAGGAAGTTTGGATCTTGCACTAATTCCTTGAATGTAGGAAGACCATTGAGAGCAAGCATGGTCAAGTCCTTATCATCAATCACATGACCAATTGTAGAGAGTTGATCTCTCAATTCCGAAATCCTCATGAAATAGGCGATCACTGTTTCTCCTTTTGCCATCTTCACATGGTGTAGTTGGATGCTCCCTCGAGTCTATCCTCGATTTTAAGACCATTCACCATCTTGACTAAAATAGAGACAGACAAAGATATAAAAGAAAATAGAGTGTATCACTACAATAACAAAATCTGATCACGATCTTCTTCAAACCCACTCTGATACCATGTTAGTTTTATGATCAGATGTATAGCACAGAAAATTAATTCAAATTGAACACAATAACACAATAGATACCCTGAGAAAACCCTCCTCTTGAGGGAGAAAAACTCAACAACAATATATCACTTATATATTGAAATGTAAACACAAATGTCTCCTCTACAAAGGCCGATATGAAGGCCAATAAGAGGCACCACAAACTGATGCAGACACAGCAACACAACGATGTAATTCACTAATGGATCTCAGCCACTAACAAAATACTCTTCTACAAAAATCGCTTTCTCTTCTAGATGATTCGCACTTCACTCCAAAGAATAATAACAAACTGAATAATGAATGATACAAGGCAATGAGTGAATGTGTATTTATACAAGAGGAAGAGTAACGCATCTCTTCAAGTGATCATGTCGGCCTCCTCTTCGAAAGACGTGCCTCTTGAAATTGTGCCCCATCATGAAGATATGTCAGCTTTGCTGAAGTGTGACGACTTTCCAAATAAACAAATATTAAATAACATTTAATGAAAGACGTGTCTCTTCAAATGTCTCAAGTCAACCAAGATAAAGAATATAATAAATACAATTCAAATAGCCAATAGGCTACATTTGAATTGACTCCAATAGCGGATCTGGAAGAAGCAGCCCGACGCTGCAATAACATCAACAAAGTTGCCAAATAGAAGATGAGCAAATGAGAGCCAAAATGAAGCTTTATAGAAAGTGAGAGGGAAATTAGAGCAACTTTAGGTTTAAAACATTTTTTCCTCCAAAATCCAACGCCCCCTTCAAAGCACCTTACTTTTAATTATTAAAAACACCTTATACCTCCCTTGGGCATCCAAGCTCATAAGGAAACTATTTCACTTTTGTTGCCTTTTAAAATAATGTTAAGTTATTACATTACGCTCCAAGGTGCTTTTTCGATGACCACCAACCCCTTCACTTAAGTTATAAAGTTTATTAAAATAGCTTAAGTGACTATTAATAGCAAATATTAAATAATCCAACCTTAGACACACCAATGCCACATTAGGAAATGAACCTGTTGGAACACGATAGGCTTGGACCAGTTACCCAAAACAGACTTAATATAAATAGCACAGCTAAAAATAGTAAGTACTCCCCCAAATATCAAACTGGCACCAAACTGAAGTACACTATGATGCCCTGTGACTTACTATAAATAGTAAGTCAGAGAACTGGCCACTACTAAAAATAGAAAGTCCCACCAAAAAGCACCAAAAAACCACCACAGAGCCCAACAGGCTTTGAGTCCCCTAACCAACTCCACTTTAGCCTACAGGAACTCTAGAATAGGCTATGGAACACTCCCAACTGCTCAAGTGCAAGAAGGGGACATTACAGTCCTCCCTCCCCAAGATTGCTTGTCCTCAAGCAACCACAACTCTGGATGTTGTAATATCTGCTCACTCTCCCAAGTAGCATCCTACAAAATACCGCCAAATGACAAGTATCTCCATCCAATCAAATATCTCGTGACCACACAACCCCTCAACCTGTGGTCGCAACTCTCAGAAAGAACACTAAGAATACCCTGCGAAGTGAGCTCTGGTGGAAAAAGCCATACACACTTGAACTTAACTCGGCCCCACCCTCCAGAAAAAACAATGGTCTCAACCACAAGTACCAATACCTCCAAATCTCCAGAGGCTCCATCCTCCAAGAATGCAAAATCCATCAAGGACCAAAAAATAGACCAATCTGAAGCCCTAAAGAAAGCCATGCATGTCAACAAGTGAAGAAGAATGTGAACTCTAAAACACAACCACAAGTCTCCAAGCTTCCGCTGCTCCACTCTGTCAAAATCATCATCAATGCTCCTTGAGTTGTGAAGCAACTCATCTAGATCCAAACAAAATGATGTACCAAGCATGTCACCACCTGGATCCCAAACCACCACATCCTTATATCAGTCAAACATGAGGAGATGGAAGCATCTCAAGGTGCTAGCAACACAAAACCACTTTCCAACTCCTGAAGATCTCCCATGGATGTGAAGAGTACCCATCATAGGTGCAAGAAGAAGTATAATAGCTCCTCCTAGATTGCTGATATGGAACAGAACAGCAACCTCAAGACTTAAAATCAGACCTATGTGGATGAAAATAATACCGCCAAGGTCATAAGATGATAGAGTATCAACCCTATGCCACTCTCCAATGATGAGGAGATGATGCAAGTCTCCAAACTCACAAACAACCGCTATCCTCCAAGAGTTATGTAAGGAATCCATGTTCCATGAAGTAGAACAACCATCTCCTACTGACTTCCATTGTGCCTCTCTGATATAATCATTACCACGCTGAGAGTTGTGAAGCAACTCATCGTGATCAGTAGGGAGAAGTGTACCAATAACACCAATCCCTGGATCCCAAACCATCACACCATTCTCAAAACTTAATCTGGAATACTTGAGAGGGCTAAAATCTATACCACAAAACATCTCCTGCCAAAGCATCTCAGAGAAGTCCATATCTGCAATCCCATTGCCTAACACGATCCTGGGCAACTGGAAGAAAAGTCTACTCAACTTAAGACCATAATCCTCAGCATATCTCCTCATGGTATCATGCAGAGTCACAACTGCAAATGCAACTTCCTCTAATCTTCTTGCTAAAAGGAAAGCAATCCTTTGCAAGAGTTCAACAAACTCATCATCATAACTCCACATGGATCTAGCATGCCTCCTCTAAACTATTCTGATACAACCATGAAGACTTCTGAAAACTCTTACTGTTCCAACTCCAAGAGTCTTTGAATGATGAATCAAAGCATGTGGAAGTTCCCTATCCTGAACCAACACCGAGAGTAAACTATCAAAGTTTACATCACAAACCTTCATAAGATGAACTCTCAGAGTTTGGAAGGTTTGAAGAAACAAATAATCACTGCTGTTCAAAGATGGAATCAGCAAAGTACAATCTGATTTTAGTGCTCTACACAAGGGATAACAGCAGTACCAATGGAATTCCCAAGTATGAGCATGTGAGATGATCATTGTGTTGCACAAAAAGAACTCGAAAGTGGCTGGGAAACACTTCAAAGCAATCTCCAATTGAAACCCTTTACTTCCTTGACAAGAAATAATGTGCCAACTCTCCTGAATGAGAGAAAACCAAAATGTGAGGTGGCTGGCCTGCAAAAGAACAACAAGCTCAAAACTAAAAATCTGACCCATTTTTTCCCAAGGAACTCTCCCAAGAGCAACCTTTCATTCATTGCTCCAATCCCTACTTAAAATCTCTCTCCAATCCATTTGTAGATGAACAATTGGAATCACAAAATGGCTGGTAAGGAAAGGAACAACAATATAAATTCTGAAATTTTGATCCTTATTCTTCCAAGGTTCATTCCTACCATTTCCAATAAGCTTCATCAATCCTTGTTGAGGATCCCAACCATGGATACCCAACCAAGAATGATCTCCAACATGCCTAGAAAGATGTACATCATAACTCCAAGTGACATCCATAACATCTTGCTCACCATGGAAGTCTGTGACTTCTTTTGTAATCTCTTATAACCCATCCATGAAAGAATCAACAACTAAGGGGCATAGAGGATTTGTCGTCTTCAATTCCAACCACAAAGAAGGATTAGTATAAGATAAAACATCATTCAATCCAAAGGATGGATTGACAAACATGTAGATGTCATGTTTAGATCCTTCTTTCTTCACAACTTCATAAGTAAAAAGTCTTAAACCACCTTTCCTTCGTAAAGTGCCTTTCCTAGTAGGTCTAAGTTCTTGCGATTTTCTTAGTTTGATTGATGTTCCATTTAATCAAACTAGCACATGATAAAGATAGATATCGACACAAGAAATTAACAAGCACTTTTCTATTTACACCTTCTATGCTTCTCATAACACAGTACAACAAAAAAATGACATAAAGTTGCCAGAATTATTCAGAATTGACTAAGTTCAAATTACAATGTTGAAAGGAAGATCCCGTGCCCAGAAATGAAAGATATCACCACTACTATCACACAAAATTCGATACAGTTAATCTGTAATGTCCCCATTTTCACGAGCATCAGAGTTTGGAGGATTAGCCTATCATTTGACCCTTGTAGGCTAATGGGGTTGTTCAGAGGGTCCTATTTGGCAGTTATCTGGTTGCCTTCTCCTTCAAAGCAGAGTTTGCTTTAGGTTAGCCTTCGTTTGGTGATTCAGGACTCAGTTTCACACACTTACTATTTATAGTAAGTCAGCAAGTAAGTAGAGTCTAGTATTTCTATTTATAGTAAGGCACTTGGATGTGTGATGATTTCAGTGTTGATTTCAGTTTTCAGACGGCCTAGCGAAATAAGAATTAATGTGCAAGTTATATTATTTAATTATTATTAAAGGTGACTTTAATAATAATTAATCATTAAAAGTATATTATAAAGTTATATTATAATTTTATGTCTAAAGGGGCCATTTAATGACTTAAAGCACATTAAATGATTAATTAAAAGGGCGCCCACTTGAAGGAGTTATTTTATAAAGTCTAAATGCACATTTAATATTATTTTATTTGAGTGAAAAGAAGCTTCTAGATGGGTCGACTTCTTCTTGAGAAATTATAAAAGGGGATCAACCGAGGCTATTGTAATCATCCAGGATTTTGATATTTGGCTTTTGAAGTGTTTTTCACTGTGGAGAGGAGGAAACCTAGGGTTTTTGCAATTTCTACATATTTTGGCATTGGAGAGCGTAGCTTCTTCATTGTATCAGCTACCTAAGGATGTGAAAGACCATCTAAAGGTTGCTTTGTGGATTGGCTTCATCCAAGAGTCAACATTGTGCTTCATCAGATTTACAGGAGAGATTCAGAATAAGGGTTTCATCATCTTTTCAAGATTAGAAGATTGTTTCTGGGTATGAATACTTTCAATGTAATTTCATGACATTAATAACTTTGATACAATATTATATTTGTGCTTCAGCATTCCCTTGTTCTGTAAATTTTATGCATTATCTGGTGAATATTTCAAATAAACTTTCAAATACGAAAACACATCAAGCCAGCAGTTGCAAAATTAGCTCAGGGAGAACTCGGGTTCTTACATAATTGCAGATCAATTAAAACAGTGATTTCAAACTTACTACTGACTTAAAAGAGACTGTGATTACACCTTTATGTCAATACCAAAACATAGGACGTTTACTACCACTAATTTGCAAGAATACAATGCTACAGCACAACACTCAAAGTTATTACATACAAATTATCATGCCCAGAATGCTCTAGGGTTGCTACAGCAATGAGAACAAGGAATAAACAACTCAGAAGTTGACCTGAGACTCCACGCAGTCCACAAATTACCAACAGCAAGCCAGTAGAGGTATAGAGACTGTGAAAGAGTGATGTCGACTTCCTCTATGAACCTTGTGTGACCCTCCAACATGGCAACAAGTGAACACAAGTACTCACGTCCCCCAGGCAAATCTTAATCGTCACTCATATATGCCAAAATCTGCCCACTGCGAGTCACGTGGGTATCAGGACATAATAACCCAGCCATAATAACCTTGGACACAATAACCCTGTCATAATAACCCAACGACAAAATAACCCAAGGTCATAATAACCCATGGACAGTGGTCAAAATAACCCATGGACAAAATAACCCATGTAATTTATAAATTTTGTTTTCCTTCTCTATATTCTTACGGGGATATTCTGTCCATGGGTTATTCTGACCAATGGTTATTTTGGCTTGGGTTATTATGACCCTGGGTTATTTTGTCCTTGGGTTATTGTGACTGGGTTATTCTATCCAGGGTTATTTTGGTTGGGTCATTATGTCCTGTAACCAATCATGTCTGGCTACTACAGCTTGTAGTGTGGGTTGCGCATGTGCGTCCAAGTCAGGAAGGAAGATTCAGGCACTCAAGAACCCCAAACGTCCTTATACTGGACCAGCAAAACCTAAGCTCCAACGCCTTGCCCAAAGGCTTCTCTAATCAAGGTGTCCAGAAAATACAAATCCACATACCACCTTTGAAGGTACCCACAGCTGTTAAGAAGAGGATGATATAATATTCTCAACCACAAAGGGGCGGTTGATATACTTCAGAGCAAACCATGAAAATTGTCCAACACAAAGGTATCGCGTAGCTGGAAGGAGGTGGTTGCCTGCCTATTGGGCCTTTCTTCTATTCCCAATATTTGAATGCTACACTGAAAAGAGCAAACAATATTCTAAAGTATGACAGCCAGGGTTTGAAAAGTCAATGCTTTGTCTTTTTCACTATTACCTGCACTCCACGTCACAATCTACAAGTTCCAAAACTCATTGCCAAAGTCTACTACAATCCAAAGAAACATTTTAACTCCTATTTGCCACGTGAGCTGGTGCTGATTCAAGTTTGTCTTTCTTGTGCAATCTCTGCACATAGCAGAAATAGAGAGAATCCGCCCAAAAGAATAATGCTATTTTATTTATGATTCAGGTTTTGTAGCCTCAATAGTATTTTTACTCAAGTAAAATCGATCCAAGCAGGCATACAACCAGCAATCAGGCATTTTATTATTTATTTAAAACCCTAATATCCATCAACTATTGAAAATTCGTCTCCGAACTTGCAATGAACACATGAAGAATCTAGATGACCCTTCCAATAAAACCCTAGGGTTTTCGTCCCAAAGCTTCAAAAAAATCCAAAATCATCAATAAGAGAAAATTATCAAGCATATTGACAAATGAGCCCAATAGTCCCTTTCATAACATCATTTTAGGTTTTCCCACCAAAACCCATTAACTCATTATATTATATAGTGACTTTATTAAATCACTTTACTACTCAATTTAATTTAATCATTAAATATTACCTTTATAAATCACTTTCCCCCGCCAGGTAATATAAACAAATAAATTAATTAGTTTATTAATTCCAACTAGAAAAGGGCACATTACAGTCCTCCCTTCCCGAGATTGCTTGCCCCCAAGCAATCCGTCTCTAAATCCAAAGGCCCAATACCAGGATCCCAAATAAACCTACAAAATCCTTCACCATGCTTCTCACACACTACACTGATGCAATCAATGTCTACAAATTCTACCTCCTGCAACATCTTGTAGAGTAATCTATTCATCATGTGAATTCCCAGAATCACGGTTTGGGGAGCATTATCATCCTGACTCCATACTTAGGCAACAATTTTTCTCACACCAATCCAAACAATTAACTTCAATTAGCCACAACAAATCTGAAATTTTTGTAATCATCATTCTCGAACAGCCATCGCACAACCTTGTGTGCGATGATAATCTTGGGTCTAAATCTGAAAACTCTCACCTGCTGGAATAAAATTGAAAGAACAATTGGCTCCAGATAGAAATCGTTTTGTACTCCCAAAGCTATTCCACACTTAGTTGTATCCACTTCTGGTGCATCATCAGACAATGCTTTCAACACTATCTTCTTCCCAACTGATTTAAATTCCAGCTCCATCACTTGAAAATCCTAGCTATATTTGCCAAGCGAATGTAGCCACTGAATTCCTGGGACATCAGCCTCATCAATTTCGATCACATAGAAATCATCATTGACTACATAGTCACTCAACTGAATGCTCAACTACAGAGCCAAACTAGTGCAACTCATTTTGGAACCGTTAGTCATCATGATGTTGAATCCTAGGAAGTCCCTAGTCTGCAATCCCCTCTTCACCACTAAACTCCCATTAATGAAATTATGAGTCGCCCCGCTATCAACCAAGCAAGTAACCCCTTGTCCACTCAGAACTCCTCACTCTAAAAGGGTGGTACTTAGGGACTCTAGATAATGCAGCATCGTACCATGCGTCAAGTTGGCGTTTAAATTCGCACCTCTGGAATGCGGATTTGAAAACGGACAACTATGCACAGATGAACTGCTCTTCAAATTAGGAGGGGAAGCTCCCTCTTGCTGATGGTGTTTGAAAGAAAGTAAACTAAAACTAAGTTGCCTATCTTTTTGATCAGCTTAGAGCACAAGGTTTTTTAAAACACAAACGCCGCAGCTAAGATTTTCTGATAAGAAGTTCAACTACGACTAACTTAAACTAAAGACGTTCCTAACCTCTCAAGTAATAGCAGAGCAAGAGAAGTTAGAAATTAACAAGGTAGATTTTCTGACAAAAATACTTCAATAATCTCTCTTTCAACAAACACCTACACACTTCACTGCAAGCTGAAATAAAGATCATAAAAGTAGAACATAGATAACGGAAATCTGAGATTTTGGACCAAGGCAAAAGAGGCTCATGATTTTATTACTCAAATCTCTGAAACAAAGCTCACTTCTAACATGCCTTGAACAAGAAATTGCAGCTAAAGAGGCTTGCAAACTTATTCTTAACACAATAGAAAACAGCAATCACACTAACTCCTTGTTGGCTAAAGAGGCTCAACAATTTGCTTATCACAACACAAATGAACAATACTTGAGCAACAAATATAAGGCACAATAGGCTCAGCGTTTTGTTCTCACTAGCACGGTTAAAAAACTAAATGAGCAAAGGCTCTTATTTATAGAGAAGCAGAGGAGTAGGGAACCCTAAAATCTCCTTGCTTTCACAATCTAGGGCTTGCTCGCAAGCAAGCTTCATTACTAAATCTAGAAAGATAAAACCCTAGAAAGCAGAAAAAGCGGGAAACGCCAACTATTACATCTTATCTTCTTTCTATCCTCAAAGAATGGATAAGGATTATTCCAAGAATAGAAAGAAAGCGGGAAAGAAAGCTTCTAGAAGAAAGCTACTTTAAAGCTTGATCACATCCGCTAGGAAGTTAGAGATTGTGTCCCGGTTCGGTGCATCTATGCCATCAACAGCAAAACACCGCTTTTCAAGAATATCTTCAGCATCTGCAATAGATCTCAGGAAATCTTTGACCTCATTGGCCGCTTTATCAAACTTTGCTGACATCACTGAAATATGGCCTATCCTTCCGCCAACTGGACTGCAACTGTGAACAACGCTCTGGAACTGATTTTGCACCTCCTCAAGCTCGACGTAAGAACCGTCTTCAAGATTGTATTGAGAAGGGATCTCTATGACGAATTCGCTAATGAAAAGAAGAGCTTCAACCACCCTTTGTCTGTAGACGATGAATTCTTCAGATATCCTCTCATAGGTTTTAACTTTGAAAACGTGACGCTCCCTCCAGGCAAGGATTTGTTTCTTGTGTTCTCTGGAAACTGCTGAACTGTAAGCCGTGTTTAAATCAGCAATGATAATCTCATGTCTCGGTTTTACTTCAGCCAGTGTCTATTCAAATCCTTGGATACCTTGACGTAGCTTATGAGCGCCTTCCCTTAACTGGAACATCTGTGCCAAGATCTCCCTTCCTCTGACAATGAAGCTCTCGATCCACTCCTGAGTCTCTTTCCCACATATGACCAGCTGTCTTAACTGATGGTGATCAGCTGGTGTCTCCAAGATCTGGGGCAGCAATTGGGTTGTTTGTGAAGAACCACGAACAAGGTTAGAAATTAAAAGCCTGAGCTGCTGATTTTCAGCCTTGAGGGCTGCCTTGTCTTCTCCATCTTTAAGCACTCTTTCTTGAAGGTTTTCGGATACAACTTTGAAGAGACTCAAATCTGCATGTCTGGTATTTCTACCGAGATTAGCCTTGACCATGACGAAATCATCCATATTTACCTCATCCCTATTCTTATCTTCTGGGGGCACTGCAGTCTCTATGACTATCTCGTTATCAGGATTCCTATCAAAGTGAACTTGCTTCTTTGCCTTCTTCTTAGGAGGTTCCTGATAGATATTATCGAGATCATCAACACTCACTTGATATGAAGGCCTTCTCCTAACCCTTCCTAAGGAGTTCTCAAGCCAAGACACAGTAGTATCTTTACTAACTTCCTCAGGAGGCACTGCTGCAATCTCTTCATCATCTTTGATATCAAGATTAATGTGAATTGGTGAAGAACCCGTCAAAGGTACAGAAACATGTGTTGAAGGTGGCTCCTCTGCTTCATTCTGAGGTACGGGCTCGTCAGGAGGAACTTTTGAATCAACTGTAGGCTGCTCCTGTATGACTATGCCTGAGAAATCCAACCTTCTTTTTACATTTTTATTTGATCTACAACCTTTGACGCCATCTTGAGACTGACTTTTACCCTTTCCCTTCGACTGTGCTCTGGAAGAAGAGGGAATTATCCTTGGCGGCTCTGCTACTGGAATGGAGTTCTTCCTTTTAAGCACTAAGAAAACCTTACTATGCTCAATGACTTGTCTTGTTCTGTCTTCGACTGAAAGAGATTCCTTGTTTGCCCAATTAACTTGTGGTAAGGGCTGATCCTCGATTCGTTTCTGAGTGTACATCCAGAGAAGCACATCTTCGTCATCATCAAAGAGCCCTTCTATATCTTCATTTAAGCAGTCTTTCATCTGATGGAGAGTTAGCCTGCTGTAACTACGCCTTTGCACTTCAAACTCATCTGCACAATTAGCCCAAAAATCTTCAAGTGCGGCTATGTGATTATAGTTCTTCTCCAATCGGCTAGCGTAGACACCATGAGGATCAAATGACCGTCTCTCGCTGTAAGATTTGAGGCCGAATTTATCTAACTCTTCTCCAATTGTCCTGGCATCTGCAGCAGTCCTACATGTATAAATACCCAACCCTAATGGAAACTGAAGAGAGGGTTTCTTTCTATTCCTCAAGACTGTGTGGACACCGTGAGCCTGCCTCAAGAATTCCATGAAGATGACCTCATCTGACGGATACCTTGGCAACATGAGCAGGGCACCTAAATAACCATAGACCCTGAGATAGGTAAAGGTAGGAAACTGTATAAACCAATCCGCCCACTCCGCCATTGCTGCCCTGGCAACTGAAGAGATGCGGACGTGCAATTCGTTGTCTAAGTCCCGCACTGTGTACATCAAGAATGCCTCGTTCACCCTTTTGTAGTGGTGCAACAACTTTGTGAATTCCAACTGGGGATAATAGTTATATATGTGTTGTACGCTCAACGATCCCTCGGTGTTCAACCCTCTGAATTGACCTTGATAGGCCACCAGGTAGACTAGGTATGACACCATGTGGAATACATGAAACTGGAAATATTCTTTATTTGCTGATGTAGGCAGTCACTAATCAAAGTAGGCCAATCATAGAACTTGGTCTTCTTCATGATGTGAGGTATGGTATAAAACATCCAAGGTTGGAACTTGGTGGCATCTTCTGAGCCAGTCACCCTATTGAGCAAAGTGATGATGATGGCAACCTCGTCCTTGAACTCCCCTCACCCGACATTCTTGGGCAATGCTTTATGTTTTTCTTTCATCCATCTCTGTGCAATCTTCTTGCTATATTTATCTTTATGCATATTCCACATCCTTTCGCATTCATCCCTTGAAAGAGTTACGCTTTCAGGCCACGGGGGAATGGAAAAACACCTTTTGACCATATCAGGCTTTAGACTGCAAATCAATCTACCGTCTGTTGGATCTCCCTAGTAGCCGGGTTTAATAATGCAAGCGATTACAACTCAAGGCTCTGACTGATATAGGAATTGATGCTGTTGCGAGGAGTCCAGAATGTCCAAGGTTCTTGATTGAAGTGTTGCACTCTCTCCAAGGCATGTAGATCGAACCGCTTGACATGATGCAAGTCTGTCCGTTGTTTTGATATAATTGTGAAAGAGAGTTGATTCGGACTTGAAAACATTAGGAGTGTACTCCATTTCAGAAAACTCGAAGAATGACTGTAAACTCGCCTTGGTTCAGACAAGTCTTGAACAATTTCTATTTTTAGAATGCTGATTTTTGTGCTCCAACGGACAAATTTTGAAATTTTTCTGAGATATGGGTTTTGTTCAGAATATCGATACAAGACAACCCAGATCGTCCGTTTTTGAAAATTTTGAATTTTGCCTGAAAAAGCAGCAAACCCTAATTTCTTCAATTTTTTCCGAAAAAAACTGGCATCTGGGTTTTGTTCAGAATGTGATTAGAAATGAACCCAGTTGATTGGATTTGCAAAATCCTGACGTTTGATCGAAAAAGCAGCCAACCCTAGATTTTGAACTTTCTTGAAAAAAGCTGCAATATGGGTTTTCTTCAGAAGACTGATTGGAAAGGACCCAGATGGTTGAAATTTGAATGCACTGAGGTTTTCACTGACATGCAAAATAAAAGCACTTGCTGCAACTCGATGAAGTTCTTGAAAAATTCTTCAGAAGATTAAAGCAAAAAGACCCAGATGACTGAAAAAAGGAAAGCCTTGGCCTTCTGCTTGAAAAATTTGATCTTCTGGAACAAAAAGCTTGAAAAAGCAAGGGTTTATGCTTGCTGGTTTGAAAAATCTGATGTAAAACCAGCAAGGATGGATTCTTGAATCACCAAAAATCTTCCAACTTGCTGCTCCAACTTTCTCCTCTGGATGCTACCTGCAAAAATAATGAAAAATACATGAAAGAATGATGTTAAATAGACTTAGGGTTTGATTTAGGTTTTGCTTTCTTTTTGCTTTTATTTTCAAAACCCTAAATTCAGTCTCTTTGAATTTGGACGCCATCCTTCTCCTCTTGCAATTTTTTGAAATTTTAAAAACTTCAAAAAATATTCTAAGGTATGAACATTTGGGCGCCTTTCTTCAATAGGGGCTCCCACTTCTTCCAGTGTTAGTCAAAATTTTTACCTTTTCAACTTTCCTTCATTTTGACATGCTACTTCGCCTCTGATTTCCCGTTGACAGAATAACCCGACAGGCGAGCTGAATGGTTCACGGCGGAGCCTGACTGATTCTGAGAAAGAAGTTCTGGAGGCACCTCCGGCGAAAGACTTCATTTCGACCTCCGAATTCATGGGAGCCTTTTCCTTCCAAGGGCGCCCATTTCTCCCAGAGAGCCATTTTCATGATTTCCAAGTTCTTCCTTCTCCCTTTGATCTTCTGATGAATCTTCGATTCCGGGAGCTGTGTAGATCCGACTGACTGTCTGAATATTTCGTTGGATAGCCAGACTGATTTTGGTGAGGCATTCTTGGATGCTACTTCTGCAAAATCCATCATTATGAGCTTCAAAAGTTTGGGCGCCCTTCTTCAACTGGGGCGCCCATTTTTCTAGACTTAGAAAATTTTCAATTTTGTTCATGTCTTTCACTCCTACAGGTGATCTTTGTTGAATTCGGAGTTTCGGGCGTCGAATTGATGGATGTTTGGGCTCGTTGCGAAGCTGAGAAGATTTCAGGAGGGGTCTTCTGGAAACAACTCTGCCAAAAAATAGATTTCAGGTCCTCAAAAGCTTGTGCGCCCTTGGCAAGCAGGGGTGCCTAGTTTCACCAGAGTTAGTTTATTTTTCACATTTTTCACCTCTGCTTTCGGATTTCTCTTTTCAACTCTAATCGGACCCTCTGTTCAGCTCTTTGAATTTGATGACTGCGAGCTCCGTTTGTCGTGCTAGATAGCTCACTGGAAAGCCTGTTGCATTATGAAGACATCTCGTTATAACTTTGACTGCAAATTCATCTGTTTGAACCCTTGAAAAGTTGGGCGCCCTTCTTCACCTGGGGCGCCCAGTTTCTCCAGACTTAGAAAAAAATTTCTTTAATCTTCTTCTTCGGGTTTCAGATCTTCATTCTATATCTTCCACTTTGACTCAAATTTGCCGGAGACTGGATTGTCGGATGCTCTAACGGGGATATCCATCGCGAAATTGACTGAATACTGAGCAACTTCCATTGGAGGTCCAAACCCTAATTCACTCATCTGGTGACCTAAAAAGGTGGGCGCCCCTCTTCAACAGGGGCGCCTAAACTCAGCAGAGTTAGAAAATCTTCATGACTCTTCAATTTTCTTTCTTGTTCTTCGTGCATGTTCATCATTTCACCTTCCGCTGAAAGTTTGAATGCTGAAACTGACGCCTGGCAGCCGAATGACCTCCATTGATGACCTCGGAGCTCCAGATATGCTTCTGAAAAGCAGAATAGACCCAGTAGGGCAAAACTGATTATTTTAAGATTCTGACTGCACCAGCCTGATATGGACGCATTTTGAGCCAATCAAAATCAGTTCGGACCCTGTTGGACCAACTTTCTATTTTTAGAAATTTTCTACTTTTAGAAAATTTTGCAAGTATCCGTTTCAAGAGAAACCCAGAAAAACCCAGAAAACGTTACTAATTTTAGAAAATTTCTAAAAATAGCAGTTTTCCTAAAATTTAGGGATGAAAAACTGAGATCTGGGTTTTGTAGATTTAGTTGCTCTTAGCAGACCCAGATCGTCAGATTTTGAAAATTTAGCGTTTTAACCTCTCATGCAAGACCTGCACACCCAAATTTTGACCTTTTTGACTGATTTGACAAGACTTTTACTCATTTCTTCAAAATATCTAAGTGTAACAAAAAATTTAATTTTGGGGTACAACACATCACACCTTTGGTATTAGCATCGTCATGCACCAAGGGTTGCTCCTCATGATCACTCTCCAAGCTGGTCTCATTGTCGAGGATGACCTCTATGTAATGCATCTTGCCTTTTCCAAGGCACCTATGTCTAGGTTCCCATGGTTCCTTTCATGTGAAACATAACCCTTTCCTACGCAACTCCTATTTTGTCTCAAGGTTCATATAATGTAGCGTAGGCTTAGGCTGATTGAAATTTTTCCCCTCTGGCTTGGATTCTGGTTTGCAATCTTTGGGATTCTTCCTTTGGGGATGAAGTGTAGAGGCTGAGCGGTCTCAAGATCAAGCGCCAACTGGATGGCGTCCTGTAGCAATTCAGGTCTGAAGGCCTTGATCCAACAATGAAGGGGCTCAGGCAATCCTTCAATGAAAAGGACGGCTAATCTGCGCTCTAAAACATCAGTCACCATGAAATATGCTAACCAATTTTTTCGAAAGATTTTCACAACATAAACCAACACTAGCCAATTGAATTAGCGTTAGCATCAAACTCAAATCCAAGCTTAAAAGAAACTCAACGCCAAGAATGCACACTCAATCCAAATGGAGGAAAGGTGTTGACATATGGCGGAGAAACTAAAGAACAGTACTTGAATGAAACTACTCAACGTCAAGAATGTGCACTCAAGATCCCACAGAGGGCGAGGTGCTAACATATGACGGAGTGATTAATTGTAATTGAAACTAATAGGCGGATAACCAACCATTGAAGCTACAACAATCTAATTCGTCCGCTGCGGCGGGCATCCACTTGAGAGTGGGAATTCTCCACTTTGAAAGTGGCTACAAAGAGAGATACAATCAATTATCCTCACTGGCGGTAGACCATCCAGGGGTACTTAATGTGAACAGAAAGAAGAATTAATTGCAGCAATTAGGACTGGAACAATACTACTGTTTACAGTCTTACAAATAAGGAATAAAGCTGCAAATTACATAAGAATTTCAATAGCTTCATAGCACAAGAGTAATAGATGATCTCATATAGATAATTATCTCTCTAACTACTGATAATGAATCAAAAATCAGAACTTCTAAAGTCTGATACAAAAATCAGTAAACTGAACATGTCAATCAGCAACTATAAAAACCAATGAAGTATTCATAACTCACTCATTTCACCTCCAAATCGAATGAGATTGAATGCAATGGACTTCTGGAAGGTAGGCGACCATGCTAGGATGAAGAAACAGCAACAAATCTTGGTCTTTAATTCCTGGCACACTTCCCAATGCAAACTAAATGGTACGGCCCTCCTTGAAGGGGCGATTTTCTTTTAAAAATCAAACTCTCAACAATAAAATCTGAAACTTAGCTGGTTGAGTCGCCCAAGGTCAACAAATCCAATGATAAAGTACCCAGAACCAAAAGCCAACTGAAAATTAAGCTATAAATCAAAATCACCTTCAGCAGTTGATGAATCAACAAGACCAAAACTGATAAATCTCCAAAAATTCTTCACAATCGAACTCAATCTGCTAGTCGATGAGAAGCAGCAAATTCCAACTAGGTGTTGTATTTCAAACACGAAATTGGATAATTGGCTAGGAGGTAGCATCCTCGAAGCAAGATTTCATTTGTCATTCCGACAACATAACAATATGATAACATGAATGGATCCAAAGCTGAAGTAGAGCATTCAATTTATAGAAGAGTAGAAAACTCTTCAACTTCACAAGAAGGCACGCCAAGAGTCACCAGGAGACTCTTCATATTTCCAAAAAATCCAATAATTCTCCAAGAGGCGTCCCTTTTCAAGAATTCACTTTATTCTTTTTAAAATAATATAAATCTTCAATAAAGTTGCGTCCACTTTTCCCAAGGCATTATGTTTTATTGATAATTAATAAATCACCTCATGAAGGCATCACCCTTCCAAGACCCTCTTTTAAACACAACTTAAAGTTGTTCTCCTAGGCCAAGGGGTCAGCTGCAAATTACAACCTTAATGCCTTTATTCACCATAAAAATGCCTTAAGAAGTAAGACATGAATTGCAAATAATTGCTCCAACTGGAAATGATGTTCTGAAAGCTGACAAACTCCATACTGCTAAAAATAGAATTTACTATAAATAGTAAACTCTCTGAAATGCCAAAGAACCTCAGAACTGGAAACCCTAATTTTACCTCAAACAAGCCTATAGGCTTCCGGAATAGGCTAATGAGTGACAGAACAAATCACTAATGAGAAGGGGACATTACAGTCCGCCCTCCTCGAGATTGCTTGTCCTCAAGCAACTGAAAAGATGGATGCAACAAAATCTGTTCTCCTTCCCACATGGCATCTTCAATAGGCAAATTCCTCCATCTAACCAAATATTCTTTGATTGTCCTTCTCCTCAAGGAACGTTCTCTAGTATCAAGAATCTCTTCTGGAATCAACACCAACTGACCTTCCTCATCCAATGGAGGTAATTCTGAAGTAGCCACGACATTGTGTCCCAGTGCCTTCTTGAGGCGTGACACATGGAAGACGTTATGCACCTTGCTTTCAGCTGGAAGCTCCAACTCATAAGCAACTTCACCAATCCTCTTGGTGACTTTGAAAGGACCATAGAAACGTAGCTTCAACTTTTCTGCACCACTCTTCTTGAGAGAAGATTGTCGGTAGGGCTAAAGCCTCAAGTAAACCATGTCTCCTACTTCAAAAAATCTCTCAATACGCTGCTGATCAGCGTATAACTTCTGCTGGTTTTGAGCTTGTTGCAGATTTTCCTTTAGAGATTTTAAGATATCTTGGCTCTGTTGTAACATATCCTAAGCTTGTGGAGCTCTACTATGACCAAACACTAAATCAACAAAATTAGTAACATCATAACCATAAAGAGCCATGAAAGGAGACATCTTAATCAACATATGATAAGAAGAGTTATAACAATACTCTCCTAAATGAAGCCATTTAATCCAAGCTATTTGCTGTCCTGAAACATAGTTTCTTAGGTAACCTTCTAACCATTTGTTAACAATTTATGATTGCCCATCTGTTTGTGGGTGATAACTAGTGCTTGGAGTAAGCACTATCCCACTCAATCTGAAGATCTCTTGCCAAAAAACACTTAGGAACTTGCTGTCCCTATCACTGACAATAGTTTTAGGCAATCCATGCAAACGGAAGACCTCTCTAAAAAACAACTCAGCCACTTGAGCTGCTGTAAATGAAGTGGTGACAATAAAAAAAATGAGCAAATTTTGTTAGTCTATCAACCACAACAAAAATACAATCTCGACCTTACACCTTGGGCAATCCCGTGATAAAATCCATGGCAATGCTTTCCCATTTCTGATTTGGAATTGGCAAGGGCTGTAACAGACCAGCTGGATAAGAGTGTTCATTTTTATTCTTCTAGCAAATAGAACACTCTCTTATATAGTTCATTATCTCATCCTTCATCCCTTTCCAAGCAAACCTTTCTCTAATCTGCTTGTAATTCTTGAACATGCCTTGATGACCAGCAAGGGGAACATCATGAAAAGACTGTAGAATCTTCTTTTTAAGCTTAGATTCATGCACTAAAAAGATTTTGCCTTTATAGATAATTAGCCCATCAACCAACTTATACCTTTCATCAACCAAAAGACCTTCAAACAAGCTGGTTGCAAACACATTTTTAGCATAATCAGCAGCAATTAACTCTTTCCAATCTGCTGATAACTCACAAAGTGACTGCAAATGAGGCCTTCTTGAAAGAGCATCAGCCACTATGTTATTTTTTCCTTTGACATACTCAATGTCAAAGACATATGCCTGGAGCTTACTTACCCACTTCTGCTGCCTTTCATTCAAATCTTTTTGGCGCATAAAATGTTTAAGACTATTGTGGTCAGTCTTAACAACAAATCTACTTCCCACCAAATATTGACGGAATTTAGACAAAGCATGCATGATGGCAAGCATCTCTTTGTCATAAATGGAGTAATTTTTTTCTGCTCCTCTCAACTTCTGGCTTTTGAAGACAATGGGATGTTTTTCTTGCATTAGAACAGCTCCAACACCTTCACCTGAAGCATCACACTGTAATTCAAATAATTTTGTAAAATCCGGAAGAGCCAACACAGGACATGTACTCATGATTTGCTTAAATTTATCAAAAACTTCTTGTGCCATCTTGGTCCAAAGAAAAGCTCCTTTCTTTGTAAGATCTGTGAGAGGGGCTACCTGATGAGAATATCCTTTCACAAATCTTCTATAGAATCCATATAACCCCAAAAATCCTCTCAAATGAGAAACATTCTTTGGAGTTGGCCAATCAAGAATGGCCCTTATCTTCTCAGGATCAGCTTTCACACCCTTTGAACTAATAATGTGGCCAAGATATAAGAGTTCTATCATCCCAAACTCACACTTTGATTCTTTGGTGAACAAACATTCCGCCTCCAGAATACTAAGCACTTCTTCCAAATGCTTAAGGTGCTCTTCCCATGACTTACTGAAAATGAGAATGTCATCGAAGAAGATGAGCACAAACTTCCTCAACTGTTGTCTAAAAATCTTGTTCATACAAGATTGAAATGTTGCTGGAGCGTTTGTCAAACCGAAAGGCGTGACAAGAAATTCAAAATGCCCAAAGTGACATTTGAATGCTGTTTTTTCTATGTCTGTCTCCCTCATTCTAATTTGATGGTAACCCGAACGAAGATCAATCTTTGAGAAAAACATAGCTCCATGGAGCTCATCAATAAGCTCGTCTATCCTAGGAATAGGATATCTATTCTTGATTGTCTTTTGATTCAATGCACGGTAGTCAACACACATACGCATTGTGCCATCTTTCTTTTTGACCAGCACTACTACAGAAGCAAAAGGACTCTTGCTTGGTCTAATGAAACCGGACTCTAATAACTCCTTGATGGCTTTTTCGATCTCATCTTTTTGCTTCTTTGGATAACGGTATGGTGTAGTCATGACGGGCTTTGCTCCTTCTAATTCAATTACATGCTCAGAACCTCTTTCAGGAGGTCTTCCAAGAGGTAGGCTTCCAAAGACTTTGCTCTTCTTTGAAAGTAAGGCTTGAATATCAGGGTGATATTGCCTTTTTTCCTCCACTGGATCAGTTGGTAGAACCAAACATTCAGCAGCCCATTCAACCTGATCGTGATGGATCAGCCTTTCCATCCTCTTCAAAGACACAATTTGAGGGCCCCCATTTGACATCCCCCTTAGAACAACCTTCCTTCCATTAAACTGAAATTTAAGCTCCATGGTTTGCAAATTCAATGTGATCTCACCAACATATCGCAGCCATTGTATGCCTAGCACAACATCAGTGTCTCCAATTCCCACCACATAAAAATCATCTTTAATTTCATAATTTCCCAATTGCATAGAGAGGTTAGGAATCTTCCTCGTGCAAGACATAGTAAAACCATCTGCAACCATAACCTTGAAACCATCAAATTCCTCAGTCTTCAAACCTTTTTTAGCAACCAATCCTTCATCAATAAAATTATGAATTGCTCCAGTGTCAATGAGAGCAACAATCCTTTGTGAATTAACTACTCCATGAACCCGAAAGGATTCATTTTTCTGAAAACTTGATAGTTGTGCGAAAGCACTACCATCTACCACCTCATCAGGCTTCTCTTTTGGGGCTTCTTCACCTTCACTACTTGTTGATTTGTATTGCTGATCAGACGAATCAGATTCTGATCCAAAATCAAAATAGCCCTCCATTAGGTTTGCTTTGCCTCTTCCATAGCAATGGTGACCCTTAACCCAAGGTTCATGACAAGTGAAGCAAACACCATCTTTCCTAAGCTGTTCTCTGAGCTCCTCAGATAACCTTGGTGGAAACTTCTTAGGCAGATTTGAAAAAGTCTTTTTATCTTTCTTATGGCTGAAAGGTTTTGAATGAGACTTAGGCCTTGGGGCTACCAACTCCATGCTCCTAGCTTTCTTGATGGCTTCATCTAAAGTTGGTGGATCAAAGGCTTTGACCCAACCCTTCAAAGGCTCCATTAAACCTTCAGCAAAAAGAACCACAAGTCTTCTCTCAGTAATGTTAGGCACCATTACTGACAACCTTTGGAAATCAGCCACATAATTTTCTAAAGATCCTTGCTGTTTTAATTGTGCCAATTCTCTGAATCTCAACTCTGGATCCTTGGTATCAAATCTCTCGATCAGCTTGTTGGTAAACTCATCATAGGTACGAATGAGGTTATGGCCAAGAGTGACCAAACCATGAGTCCACCATTCGTGAGCTATCCCATCCAAATGCAAAGTTGCAAATTTGATAGCGTCTCCTTCTGGCATGGGTCTGAGAGAGAGATAATTATCTAGCTTCTGCACCCATGATCTGGCTGTGCACCTATTACTACCATCAAAATGCTCCATAGTTATCTTTCCCAAAGCTTGGTAGAAATCATTTCTAGGCACCATAGGAGGACGTTGCTCATTCCTTCCTCCATTTCTCTGACTCCTTTGATTCATGAAATGATCAAAGGTCCAAGTACCTCTCAAGTCAAGAGGTAAAGAGACGTACTCCATGTAAGCTTGACGTGCATCATCAACAAAGGTTGGTGCAGCTTCAACCGGTTGTTGCTCTTCCATTGTCGTGAAGACGGGAAAAAGAGGTCTAGAGGATGACCCACTAGGAATTGCGGCATGCTGACCCACAACTCTGTTTCTGGTATTCACCTCAGGACTGCCATTATTGTTATTCCCATTAACTCCACTGCTTTCTCCAGTTGAGTTATTTTGGGGCTGAATGATATTCTGAGCTGCTTGCTGGTCCAACTTGGACAATAATCGGGACATCATGTCTATCATCCCATCAAACTTCTTCTCAACTCTGTCCCTCTCGTCATTAGCTTGCCTTACACTGTCTGACATTATTTCAACTGTCTCTTCTGTACCTTCCACTGTTTTGCCAAGATCCCTCAAGACTTCTGAAAAGGTCTCTGCTTCTAGAACAGGTGGAAACTGATGCTAAGGTCTGGCCTAACTTCTGGTTAATGGCCTAGTGTCTCTGTCACTCATCAGACAACTACTGCAAAACTACCACAGGATGGCAGGGTCTTCTGCTCTGATACCACTAAAATATGCTAACCAATTTTTTCGAAGGATTTTCACAACATAAATCAGCACTAGCCAACTGAATTAGTGTTAGCATCAAACTCAAATCCAAGCTTAAAAGAAACTCAACGCCAAGAATGCACACTCAATCCAAATGGAGGAAAGGTGTTGACATATGGCGGAGAAACTAAAGAACAGTACTTGAATGAAACTACTCAACGTCAAGAATGTGCACTCAAGATCCCACAGAGGGCGAGGTGCTAACATATGACGGAGTGATTAATTGTAATTGAAACTAATAGGCGGATAACCAGCCATTGAAGCTACAACAATCTAATTTGTCCGCTGTGGCGGGCATCCACTTGAGAGTGGGAATTCTCCACTTTGAAAGTGGGTACAAAGAGAGATACAATCAATTATCCTCACTGGTGGTAGACCATCCAGGGGTACTTAATGTGAACAGAAAGAAGAATTAATTGCAGCAATTAGGACTGGAACAGTACTACTGTTTACAGTCTTACAAATAAGGAATAAAGCTGCAAATTACATATGAATTTCAACAGCTTCATAGCACAAGAGTAATAGATGATCTCATATAGATAATTATCTATCTAACTACTGATAATGAATCAAAAATCAGAACTTCTAAAGTCTGATACAAAAATCTATGTTACCGGATTCGCTAGTATAGGCCCCGGGTTCGGGTCCGGTTCGAATCGGGTCCGGAATTCGGGTCCGGTTCCATACAATTCGCCCTGGGTCCGGAATTTGGACTGTGGGTTCGGCCAGGGTCCGGATCCATTACTGTGGGTCCGGACAGGGTTCAAAAATTTCGAACCCGAAAGAATTTGCAACGAATTTTGTAGATTTTTCTTCGGTTCACTGGTTTTAATCTGTGCTTGGTTCTGAACGAGGTGTCTGCAGGGGTGTTCAAAGATTGCTCTAATGGTTTCAGACAAGGGCGCGACATCCATTCAGTTCTCCACGCGACTGCTCTAGAACCTGAATCGATGCAGTGGAAACACACCAAATTCTGCTAAGGCTGCTCTAGAACTCGAGTCGATGCAGATGACCCTACCCATACCGCGCGGAGAAGCTGTGGCATTGCTCCACCATTGTCATGCGTCGGGTCTCCTGCCTTTCGTCCACACTAAATAAAATAAATTTTCAATAAATAGAATAACTTCAAAATAATGAAATAATTAAAATTTTGTGGACTACTTAATATTATTAATGTTAAAATTAATTTAAATATAATTATAATGTATATATAAAATTAATTTAAATATAATTATAATGTATATATATTATATTGACATAGTTATAATGAAGAACCTAATTATAATGTTGACAAAATTATTATAATAATGATATATAAATATAATTTATTATTAATATTAAAATTTAATATTTATATTAAAATATTGATTGCAAATATTAGTATCGATATAAGTATATTGTCTTCATACTAGCATATATATTTTAAATAAATTTATATAAAATACAATATAGAAATATACTTATGCAATAGAGTAGGATATCTCATATTAATGTATCTTCATACTTCTTATTAGTTATTACTTATATAATTTTTACTATGTTATTTGACTATTAATATGGTGGTGTATTCTGAACTTAAATACTGCTGCAAATATGTATATATTTCTGATTTTTATATGTTTTTGTATTACCGAACCCAAAACGAACCCAAACCCAAAAAAAAAATTTCCCGAACCGGCGAACCGGGTTCACGAACCCGAACCCGAACCCAAAACCGAACCGGTAACTTAGACAAAAATCAATAAACTGAACATGTCAATCAGCAACTGTAAAAACCAATGAAGTATTCATAACTCACTCATTTCACCTCCAAATCGAATGAGATTGAATGCAATGGACTTCTGGAAGGTAGGCGACCATGCTAGGATGAAGATATAGCAAAAAATCTTGGTCTTTAATTCCTGGCACACTTCCCAATGCAAACTAAATGGTACGGCCCTCCTTGAAGGGGCGATTTTCTTTTAAAAAACAAACTCTCAACAATAAAATCTGAAACTTAGCTGGTTGAGTCGCCCAAGGTCAACAAATCCAATGATAAAGTACCCAGAACCAAAAGCCAACTGAAAATTAAGCTATAAATCAAAATCACCTTCAGCAGTTGATGAATCAGCAAGACCAAAACTGATAAATCTCCAAAAATTCTTCACAATCGAACTCAATCTGCTAGTCTGGATGAGAAGCAGCAAATTCCAACTAGGTGTTGTATTTCAAACACGAAATTGGATAATTGGCTAGGAGGTAGCATCCTCGAAGCAAGATTTCATTTGTCATTCCGACAACATAACAATATGATAACATGAATGGATCCAAAGCTGAAGTAGAGCATTCAATTTATAGAAGAGTAGAAAACTCTTCAACTTCACAAGAAGGCACGCCAAGAGTCACCAGGAGACTCTTCATATTTCCAAAAAATCCAATAATTCTCCAAGAGGCGTCCCTTTTCAAGAATTCACTTTATTCTTTTTAAAATAATATAAATCTTCAATAAAGTGGCGTCCACTTTTCCCAAGGCATTATGTTTTATTAATAATTAATAAATCACCTCATGAAGGCGTCACCCTTCCAAGACCCTCTTTTAAACACAACTTAAAGTTGTTCTCCTAGGCCAAGGGGTCAACTGCAAATTACAACCTTAATGCCTTTATTCACCATAAAAATGCCTTAAGAAGTCAGACATGAATTGCAAATAATTGCTCCAACTGGAAATGATGTTCTGAAAGCTGACAAACTCCATACTGCTAAAAATAGAATTTACTATAAATAGTAAACTCTCTGAAATGCCAAAGAACCTCAGAACTGGAAACCCTAATTTTACCTCAAACAAGCCTATAGGCTTCTTGAATAGGCTGATGAGTGACAGAACAGATCACTGATGAGAAGGGGACATTACACACCATAACTGAGAACCTTTGGAATGTTGAAATATAAGCATCTACTATCCCGACTTGCTTGAGTTGTGCTAGCTCCTTGAAGTGTAGCTTCGAGTCCTCCTTATCGAATCAATCGATAAGCCTCTACGTGAAATCCAAGTACGAAGTAATGCTGGCATGCCCTAGTGTAACCAGCCTATGGTACCACCATTCGTGGGCCTCTCCATCTAGATGCAACGTAGCAAACTTGATGGCCTCAGTCTTTAACATTGGGCTGAGTTGAAAATAGGTATCCAATTTTTGCACCCAGGCCCTAACAGTGCATTTGTTGGACCCATCAAAGGAGGGTAGAGACAACTTCCTAACTATCCATTGAAATTCCTGATTCTGTGGACCCATGTGATTATCCCTCAACCTATTCCTGTACTTGATGGTGCAAAACTCTTGTAAAGACATTGTTGCATGAAATTCGTCACCTAGAGTTTGGTACTCCCTCAAATAGTCACTAAATCCTTCACCTTGCCCTTACTGCCCTTGATTTCCAACTTGCTACCCTTCTAAGAAGTTCGGCAAAAGTGGCCTCAAAGTCACCCTACTTGCTGCCCTAGTGTGACTATTAGCAGGTGTGCGAGTATTACTTCCTTTTGCAATGTTTCCATCATTCCTATTACCTCCATTATTACCATTTGTACCCCCTATACCATTATTACCAACATTATTTCTATCATTCATCAACTGTGTTAGGAGCTGAACTAGAGCTGAACTACCTGTTGTTGACCTCCAGCCAGGTCATTCAGGATCTGTAAGGTGCTATTCTCAGGTATTTCCCGTCTATCACCCATTTCACGTCTATCTTCCCTGTTTTCTTCCTCTGATGAAGATTCTGAAGCAAATAGATCAAAGCCCTCTTTTCTTGCCCTTCTTTTGCATGTTATATAAGCTTGATCATCTAGATTCATAACATTTCATGCAAGTGAAGATCACTGATTCTTTTTTCATGATTTCACAGGCTGGCAGGAAACAAAGCTTTGATACCACTGTTCTAAGATTTTGCGATTTCCTTAGTTTGATTGATGTTCCATTTAATCAAATTAGCACATGATAAAGATAGATATTGACACAGGAAATTAACAAACACTTTTCTGTTTACACCTACTATACTTCTCATAACACAGTACAACAGAAAATTGACATAAAGTTTCCAGAATTATTCAGAATTGACTTGAGTTCAAATTACAATGCTAAAAAGAAGATCATGTGCCCAGAAATGAAAGATATCACCACTACTATCACCCAGAAATTAATACAATTAATTGCAGATCAATTAAAACAATGATCTCAGACTTACTACTGACTTAAAAGGGACTACGATTACACCTTTATGTCAATGCCAGAACATAGGACGTTTACTACCACTGATTTGCAAGAATACAATGCTACAATGCAACACTTAGAGTTATTACATACATATTATCACACCCAAAATGCTCCAGGGTTGCTACAGCAATGAGAACAAGGAATAAACAACTCAGAAGCTGACCTGAGACTCCATGCAGTCCACAGATTACCAATAGCAAGCCAGTAGAGGTATTGAAACTGTGAAAGAGTGATTTCGACTTCCTCTATGAACCTTGTGCGACCCTCTAGCATGGCAACAAGTGAACACAAGTACTCACGTCCCCCAGGTAACTCTTAATCGTCCCTCATATATGCCAAAATCTTCCCACTATGAGTCACGTGTGGCTGCTACAGCATGTAGTATGGGTTGAGCATGTGCATCCAAGTCAGGAAGGAAGATTCAGGCACTCAGGAACCCCAAACGTCCTTATACGGGACCAGCAAAACCTGAACTCCAATGCCTTGCTCAAAGGCCTCTCTAATCAAGGCATCTAGAAAATACAAATCCACATGCCACCTTTGAAGGTACCTGCAACTGTTAAGAAGAGGACGATATAATATTCTCAACCACAAAGGAGCGATTGATATACTTCAGAGCAAACCATGAAAATTGTCCAACACAAAGGTATCGCATAGCTGGAAGGACACCAGCCTATCGGGCCTTTCTTCTATTCTCAATATTTGAATGCTACGCTGGAAAGAGCAAACAATATTCTAAAGTATGACTTCTAGGGTTTGAAAAATCAATGCTTTGTCTTATTCACTATTACCTGCAGCTCCACATCACAATCTACAAGCTCCAAAACTCATCGCCAAAGTTTACTACAGTCTAAAGAAACATTTTAACTCCTACCTGCCACGTGAGCTGGTGCTGATTCAAGTTTGTCTTTTCTTGTGCAATCTCTGGCTACGGCAGAAATAGGGAGAAGCCGCTTGGAAAAATAATGCTATTTTATTTATGATTCAGGTTCTGTAGCCTCAATATTATTATTACTCAAGTAAAATCGATCCAAGGAGGCATACAACCAGTACTCAGTAATTTTATTATTTATTTAAAACCCTGATATCCATCAACTATTGAAAATTCGTCTCCAAACTTGCAATGAGGAACACATGAAGAATCTGGATGATCCTTCCAATAGAACCCTAGGGTTTTCGTCCCAAAGCTTCGAAAAACTCCCAAATAATCAATAAGAGAAAATTATCAAGCATATTGACAAATGATCCCAGGAGTCCCTTTTATAACACCATTTAAGGTTTTTCTGCCAAAATCCATTAACTCATTATATTATAACATGACTTTATTAAATCACTTTACTACTCAATTTAATTTAATCATTAAATATTACCTTTATAAATCACTTTCCCCCGCCAAGTAATATAAATAATTAAATTAATTAATTTATTAATTCCAACTGGAAAAGGGGACATTAAATCCTTGCTTCTGTTCTAAAATTTCTAGCAAGCTTTAGAGCATGTTTTGGACCCCCTTCAAAATCTAAAACGTTAAAGTCTCCATTAAGCAATACATCTGATGCAAGAGCACCCGAGTGAATTTGCAATCCTGCATCGCCCAAAAAAAAAACATTGCTCATTTCAGTTTTTGGTTTGTTCTTTTGTGCTGTTGTATTGATATGCTTGGGCGGATGTTGGTGCCTATCCATTTGGAATTTCATTTCATGCTTGTTTTTTATTAGGAAAACGGGTTTTGAAGGGGTCCTGAAACCCTATACAAAAGGAGCAAGCTGCTAATTAAAAAAGAGCATTGTAACCAAGCAATCCCCAAGCAAAAAAACAACCATCAACTAAACCAGCAGCAGACAATCAACAGGCACGAGACAAAAAACACAAACAAAAAAGAGAGATAGCTTCTATTGCAAATTCTTAAGGATTCTTACTGCCTCCACATCACTAGTAATCACTTTGTCATGCATCTTAACCACATTGTTAAGCTCTATGGCAGAAACCATTCCACCTTTCTTCATTTTACTCCTAGTTTGAATGCAAGGACCATCATCTTTACCAGTCTCAGCATTACTCAATGAGGCCACATCCTCCAGGACCAGCATCTCCTTCCCATCGAGCAATAGCTTACCAATCCATTGTTTGGCTTTTTCATTAAGTATAGTCAATCCCTCTGCACTGTTTTGCATCAACACACGGCTCACAGAAACCAAGGTAGAAATATATCTTCGAAACTTTTTGTTAAACTTTTTGTTCAAGAGCTACCAATTTGGATTCATGATCAACTTTTAACATCAGCCAAAAATCTATCGAGGATACCATGCATAACTTTGACCTTTTTGACAACCGACGATTCCAAATCGTTACTATCAGTGAGAGAAACATTGAACCAAGCCACAGAATCAATCTTTATATGAAGATGCTCAACTTCATTAAGAAGCCACTTAAGCAGCAAGAAAATATTACCAGTCCCCTCTCTCGCTAGGCAAACAACATCATTACCATCCATCAACTGGAGAGCTTCAGAAACATAATGAAACTTAACATCCGGGGTGACCATCTTCTCTTTACCAGCATCCAAAGACTCGGCTTCCAAGCCAATCACCTTATCAGGACTGATATCTTTGTTATCTTTCCTTTGCGTCGACTCCTCGAGAATGTTCTCCAGGCCTCCCAATGGCTCCACAGCCTCACCAACCTTTTCCTTCCCTTTACCCACAGTAGGGGCACCTTTTTCCACAAAGGTCTTCCCCACCTTCCTCATTCCACCGTCCCCTAACTGAATGCTTCTTTTAACACCAATTAGAGGAGGAAAGTCTTCCTTTTTCACAGTCACTTTTTTCTTTTTCGAAGAGCCTTTACCCTCCCCTTCCCACTCCAAATTAGTACTTTTAACACCAATCAAAGGAGACTCTACCTTCTTCACACTGGCTTTTTTCTTTTCAAAGGAGCCTTTACCTTCTCCTTCCCAATCCAAATCAGTAAAAGAGCCCTCCGACAAAGAAGAGGATTCCTCTTTCCTGGTCCTTTTCCTAGAGGATTTAGCAAGATCATCCTAGGGATTCTCAAAAGAGTCAAACCCAGCATCCTCCCCTTCATCACTCTCCAAATCATCCCCCGTGTCAAGATCAGAGAGAGTATCTTTGACCTTACGCCCTTTATGTAATTTAGGAGTCTCAATTACACAATTGGCCATGATATGCTCAACTAACAGGAGCATTAACCCCTCATGCAAATAGGGGTTGCTTGAATTCTTGTGGTGGTCAAGAATACCATTTTCAAGAGATAGCAGCAGATAATAGGGGAAAGAAACAAGCCTATTATGTCAAATGACTTAGGAGCATAAAATGGTATCCACAAATCGAAGAAAACCTACCATCCAACATAAAGTACCTCATCACAACTATAGCTACCAGATTCCAAATGGGTTTCAAAGATAATCTATCATAACCTCCGCCTCCCATCTTCTTAAGCTTCAACCTCTCGTTGCCTTTAGGAAGTTTGCAACAATAGATTTTGTGGCCGACCTTTCCCTATAGAATTTTTTGTCTTTTGAGGAAAGACTGGACACCTCCATGATCAAATCCTCAATAATGTTGACCTCCACTCCAAAGATTCGCAGAACCCTATTCTTCCAACCATTCACGAACTCCTGCAACACCTAGGAATCGAAACTATGGAGTTTCAACATATAAGGCGTCACACCTCCCTTCTCCAAAATCTGCCAAACTAAGCCGCTTGCCTTTGTTTTGTTGAATTTTATGATCAGATTATATGCACAGAAACTTAATTCAAATCAGACAAAATAACACAGCAGATACCCTGGGAAAAAACCCTCCTCTTGAGGGAGAAAAACCCAGCAACAAAGATCTCTCTTATATATATAAACAGTTGCAACAATTCACTTTACAATGAGGCCGAACACAAGGCCAAAATTCTGTACCTACACCAGATACAATAACAGATAATGACCTGCACTTCTGACAATATAAAACTGCCCTTCAAAGATATTCGCAATTTGCTCTTGAACAGGTTCGCACTCAGCTCTAGATATAATTCGCACTCAGCTCTAGAGAGATTCGCACTTGACTTGCCTCTTGATAAAATTTGCACTTCTGCTCTTGAAGAAATTCGCACCTTAATGAATAGAATAAATCGGACTTGCTTCAATGAATCAAGAGATGAAGGCGACCTTGAATATATACAAGTGAGAGAGGTCACACCTCTTCATATTACAAGGTCGGCCAGAATACAATAATATAGATAATAAATACAAATCATAAGGAAGGTCGGCCACAAGTGAAATTATAATGTTGCCAAGAGAAGCGCCCATCTTAAATAAATGACTCATATAAATAAATAGCCGATAGGCTACATTTATTTATGTCTTCACTCGTGGCTGGAAGATGAACCCGAAGCTGCTCAATAACATTAACATGTTTCATTGCAGGTTACTGGCTCGATTCTACATCTATCACCACCAATTCTAAACTGTCCACATGAAACCAAAGCTTCTTCCCCTGAAAAGAAATCCATTAGAAAAAAATGGACGCAAAAAAGCATAAAGAGAAGCAAAATACCCACAAAGCGTGTAACCCTGACATCTTCAGTACTGGTTGACATCATAGAACTAAGCCTCCGGCGATTTCCCATATCTCTACCACCGAAATCCAAGTAAATAGGGCAGCACAAATGTCTTTTCGAAATAAATATGCAATTATTTCTAGGAGCCCCTCCAGCCATTGTTTGAAACATGTGAACTTTTTTCATCATTTACAATGGTTTGAATTTCAATAGGTAGGACATTGTTAGAGTCCCAATGCCTAGGAGCGACCACCCCCATACTAGCAATGCAATCGGCTAAATTATTAGCCTCTCTAAAGACATGAGAAACATAGACATCATCAAAGGTATCCAAGATAGCTAAGGAGTCCTGAATTAAATGTCCTATAGTCCATGAGGAAGGGCTAGCTCTCTTCAAACAATTAATCACATTCAATGAGTCCCCTTCCAACCAAAGTCTTATGATCCCCTTCTCTTGTGCTAATTTTAATCCATGGTAGGCAATCAAAGCTACTGCCATTTCATGCTTGTTGATCACCCCTTGCAACACAATTTATTTGCAATTGCATTTGTGGCTGAGGGGATCAACTCATGTTAAAATAAAATCAACAAGGGAGACAATCATTCAATATTGACATGGCAGATTTAAAATGTTTGGAATACCAAATCTATACAAAGAGGTTAGAGAAGATATAGCCATTCTAAAAATGGCATGTTTAAATTTTAAAATCTAAAATTAAATGTGAAAATTACTAGAAAACGAAAGGACAGGGAAACTTGAAGGGCGCATGAGGGAAGGCTGAGAACTTGGTCACATTTTGAAAACTTAGCAAAAAGACAAATACAACAAATAGCAGATCGATGGAATATGGAGAGGTGCGGCCTGAGGAAGAGAGCACAATTTCAAAATTAAAATGAGAGTGCTAGAAGGTGTGTAGGGGGGAGAGAAAGAAGTACGTTGGGCAGCATCAAGGAAGGCAGCGTAGACATGAAGAGGCGCGGGCCTGTGTGAGTGCCTGGTAGAGTGAAAACAGAGGAGAAAGGGCGTCTAAGGCAAAGATGACAGCACCAAAGAAAATCTGCAATTAAAATGTGAAGTTTGCAGACCGGAAAAAGGATAACAGCAGTTCGTGAAAGTGGGGAATTGACCAGCATAATGTATGAATAAGAGAATGCGGTTGTTTGCAACAAAGATCATAGGAGATAAATGCATCGAGACAGGAACATTTAACTGCTAATTGTATGAAGAATTGAAGCAATTGAGAATATATTTGAATGCAAATAACTTTTGTTTGGAAATAAGATGCTTGTAGCATTTCAATGTATTAAGTTCATTTGAGAATATACGTGAATGCAAATAAATTTTGTTTTGGAAACAACATGCATGTAGCATTCAATGTATTAAATTTTAAGTTTGATTTCTAGAATTCATGAAAAATCGATTTCTTTGAATGACAAACGAAGTTGTCAATTCAAAGATATCATGAGGATTGTACGTCTACATCAACATCCCATGAAGATATTGCATCTCCTACTATCATAACACTCCCTGTGCAATCTTCATTTGTCTCCTTTGCGCATTTCATATCCGGTGGTCTCCCAAGAGGGTAACCAACCACAAGGCTTGACACTTCCTTGTGATACATGTCCACTTAATCAAGTAATCTGCTACAATCATCATATAGTAATTCATTCTTGTTGAAGTCTTCCTCATAAATTGGCGAGCAAATTGGCTCCCAAAAATCTTTATGGAGCTTACCCATATCTTCCACTAGTTGTTTGGTCTCCCTGTCCCTTGCCTCTACTATTTGTCCCTTGTTCATAGCTGCAACGGTTGTCTGAGTTCTAGTTTGGTAGAGTGAGTAGTGAGCTAGGCTAAGGTCAAGGCAAAGCCTATTAACCTCATTGTTCCTTTCTTGGTACACTTCCCAAGCCTCTTCGGCAAACTTGATTGCCATATCTTTGTCATGGATCATGTGCAAGTAAGTTAATTTAATCTCCTCCATTGTGCTCTTAATCATTTGTAAATTATCAAGAGACACAACTTGTTCAAACTGATTTCTTTTTGTTTTTAAAATGGAACTCTCCATTAGACTCTTAATGCCATCAAATTTAGATAAAGTTTGCATTTCAGTTTCAGTTGACACCAAGAGTTTATTCTTCCAACTTCCCCCATAAATATCAAAGCCATGTAAGTTTAGAGGACTACTGCTATGATGCATATATAAATCAGAACTCTCTTCATATCTTTCATGTAATGTCCCCATTTTAGCCCTATGCTCTTCATTTGGATTTAGCCTATTCCCAGAAATCCGTAGGCTAAGCTGAAGCAGAAAATTAGGGTTTCCTCTTTCAGATACTGTTCAGTTGGCGTTCAGAGGATGTTGTGCAGACTTACTATTTATAGCAGTTCACTATTTTTTAGCAAGTCTATTTTTTAGCAGTATTTGTTTAGCAGCAGTTCAATCCTTTGCAGTTCGGTTGTTCAGTTTAGCTTTTTGATGGGTTTTGAAGCGAACTTACTATTATTGGCATTGGCTATTTTTAGTAAGTCTAATTTTGGCAATGGCATCATCAGCAGTTCAGCTCAAATCATCTTGCTATCCATCAGTTTCAGTATTGGCATTGGTTTTGGTAATCTCCATGGACTGAGTTTTATACTTAGTCAATTTCATGTTTTTCAGTTGTCCCCCACGCCTAGGCTTAATAACTTCATGTTGTTTTAAAGAGGGGTCATTAAGGGGTCATGTTGAGCATTTAATGATTTAAATAAATGCTTTATTGTTGCAATATGGAAATGGACGCCTCAAAGGGAAGTTGAGTAATGTTTTATTATTTCAAAAAGTAAATGCTTAAAGGTGGCATCCCTCTTGGAAGTTGAAGTGATTTGACTTCTTGGAATTTGAAGTGATTCAGTTCCCAATTGAAGCTTTGAGAAGAGTTCTTCATCTTTGGAAAATATTGTAAAGTTATGCTGCTAGTTTGAAATCCAGAATCCAGCTAAGGGAAAGCTTAGCAAATTTACTCCATTCTTCGGGCCTGAAACTATGGTTCCCTAGATGGTCTATTGGGAGTGTGCTTCATTCAGAAGTGCATATTGAGCATCAAAGTGAAGGAATTGGTGATTTTTATCAGTTTTGTGTTTGTTGGTTTATGATAGGCTGAATCAAGTTTTTATTTACAGCTTTTGGTGTGAATTTATTTAGCTTATGGGTATTGGTTCTATTGATTTCTATGATAGAGGCGACCATATTTGGAGGTTATCAGATTTTAATTCCAAGTTTCTGATTTTTGCAAGAGAAATCGCCCCTCTAGAGGGTCGTACCATCTAGTGAGTGTCTTAGAATTCATACAAGAATAATATCTTGAGTTTTGATGCAATTTTGTGGTTTGAGTTTGGGCGCCATCCTCCTAGAAGGTCTTTGCAAAACATTCCAGCTTATTCAGAGGTATTTAGAAGGAGTTGTGATCATTTTTGTGAGTTTGCTGTTTGCTGATAGACATTTCCAAATTGCAGATTTTTATATCAGATTGTTCTAGTTTTCTTATTTTGGCTTCTAGCATCATTATTTGAGAGGTTATTCATTGAAGAAACCATCCTTTTAATTGTATATTGTAAAGATGGTAAAAAACACTTGAAATTTGCAGTTATTCTTCATTATAAAACTGAAAACAGTAGTACTGTTTCAGTAATTTAATTTGCTGCATTTTCTTGTAATTAATTCACATCATTGTAACCCCTAGATGGTTTACCGCCAATGTGGATAAAGAACATTCTGAGCTTTCATTTGTCACCCACTAGAAAGTGGAGAATTCCCACTATTGAGTGGATGCCCACCGCAGCGAATGAATTAGTTCTTGTTTTGTAATCTTTCCCCCCACTGAATAAGTGGTATAGAGGAAATCTTCATGGCTGGTTCACCGCCTCTTACTGCTCTTAGTTGTATTTACTTTAAGTTATAATTCAATTTCCTCCGCCATATGTTAGCACCTCGCCTTCTAAAGGATCTTGTGTGCACATTCTTGGCATTGAGTGCATTTCATTTTATTCCAGTTTTGAAGCTAACGCTAATCCATTGACGTAGTGCTGGTTGTGTTGTGATAATTTCAAGAAAAAAATTGACTAGCACATTTCATTTCAGCAGTAGCACCATAGCTGTCCCAAGTCTTATGTGCCTCACCTATTCCTAACAGTAAGTTGAGTGTCTAAACCAACAAAGTCATTAGGCCTTTGCTCAACAACAGCATCATGCAATGTGAAATCAGATTTGCTTTCTGTTGACATGGTTTTTGAGACCGCACCAACACAGAATAAAGTCTCCCAACGGACGCTCTATCCTCTCTTGAACAAAGTATTCAGCATGCTAAGATTGCGAGTAAGATCATGCTTTCAACTCCAAGGTTCCTTGAGTGCGAATAGGCTCGTTTTCGATGTGATATGCTGGTATGTCAAGGGGACTTACACAATTGTTCGACGGCTAACAACAAACAGAGACTAGGGCTTTCGTGTGATTCAAATGATTTGGCAGGTGAGCGCAAGTTTCCTAATTCTAACCGGAAATGAACTGAATTTAAAAGAGTGTAGGGCCTAAGAAGTTTATGTTCTATTCTAAATGCAGGATATGTGGAGCTTCATTTCAATAGACTTCAACCGGATTTCACCTAGCCTCCGTCGGACAGCCTCAGCAAAATCGGTGCAATCTTCAAGGGAAATAGCAAAAGATGTTCAAATTATGACTTAACATGCATACACCATCACAACGACGCATATAAGCATATAAATCACAACTGAAGTTAAACTCAAGGTAATGTCCAGTTGACCACACAAGGCGAACTTATCATCAACAAGCCGCTAGTGGTATGGAATAAAGCGAAGCTATCTCAATAAAACACACACACACCAAAGTAAGCTACTTGCATGAATTTAAGCTACTTGGATACGAAAGGAAGAAGAAACCTTGCTAGCATTTCATGACAAGACGAATTCCATCATCAATGAAAAGATCTATTATCATAAAATGTGTTACACAACAATCTCCTCGAAAGTTTTCAAAGGGAAAACTTTCTTTCTTCTCCAAATTATGCAAAATGCTCTACAATGCTACACTATCTAGCTCTAATGCTCTCTCAATGTCTACTATTCCGATGTCTAATCTAATTCTAATGAATTACAAATGAGGGAGGACTCCCCTTTATATAGCTAGCCAAGTCCCAAAAGACGGCTAGGGTTACAATCAATAGAGTGGCCGAATCGTGCCACCTCGGCCTAAATAATAATATTGCCCTAAAAACCGCCACAAAGGAGAGTGGGTAATAAATGCGCCATAATGTCCACCATCATCCTTCTAGAAGATTCCATTTGTAGACGCGTTCACACTGTTCTCGATCTTCTTTCTTGGCGTTCTTTGATTTCTTCCACTTGAGGGTTTTCATCTTCGTCACTTCGAGTTATACTAAGTCTTAACACTTAGCCATTTTCTTGCAAATTTTCCTCCTTCGAGATTGAAACTCATCTTCATCGTGCTTCCACTTCCAGACATCGTGCTCTGGCCTCAACATTTCTCCTGCAAAACAAGCAAGGAGAGGGGTATTAGAATACTTCATGATATAAATTCAACCTACTTACCTGATTTTCATGTTCTGATCTTCAAGGGCCCATCATTTGTCCTTAGCCAACTTTTCAATCCATCCTCTTCAAGGGCGTATCATCTTTGAGAAACTCATTTCACCTGCTGGAGTTCTGACAACCTTGATTTTATTCATTTCTGGCTCAAGAAAACTATCCTCACGAAGAATTTGAGCAAATTCACCTAGGCAGCTCCTTTTCAGATTCATCGTCCGGAGGATTTCACCTTGAAAACACATTTTCTTCATTTTTGCCTTAGAAAATTTTCAAATTTCCCTTAGGAAATACATCAACCTGGTGCCCACTTAAAATCTTCATCCCAAAATTCTCGACAAGCGTGGAAGACCTTAAAATCAACTCCTCATCGATAATCTTCGATACCCAAAAGAAAATTTTCTCCAGAACGCATCGAACCCATGGGTGCACAACGAACGGGTTCATTTTATTTCTCTGAATTTTGAACCTTAGAAAATTATTCTTTCAACAATTTTGTCCTCGTTCTTCGATCTCCTCTGAGAATTTTGCTCTGACTTGGAAAATTTTTTACCAATCCTGTGCAACTGGCATCATCTGACTTCATCTCTAGCAACTCTACTGTGTTTCAAGGAAAATATCCACCACCTCTCCAGACTTAGGCATTTTTCTAAGGGAGAAAATATTTTGTGCCTTAGAAATTTTTTTGAATCCCTTCGAAAATTTTTCCTTAAAAAATTTTATTTTTACTCAACTTTGATCATCTTGCCCGCGAGGGAAAATCAACTTACTTAGAAAAATTTTTCTTGAAGGCGCATCACGCTTAATTTATTTTTCATCCGACATGCATTATTCATCCTTTGTATTTTATTCTCTATAAAATTTCCAACGCCCTAGCAATCATCTTGTCACTCATCTCATATTTTATTTCACACTTGAGAAGAATCACGCCTTAGCACTCACAAGCCTAGCATCACACTTGAAGGTGAAAATTTTAAAAGTCTAACGCCTTAGCATACTTATCATCCCTCAATACTTTTATCTTTACATGGCGCATTTCACACTTCAAGGGGAATATTAACCACGCCTTGAGAAATACCTCCAACACCCCTTTAACACTCATCACCTTGCATGGCGCACATCACACTTGAGGGTGGATATTTAACTTCACCACGCCTAGGAAAGTATTTTCTAACACCTTGGCATTTTCAACGCCCAACACACTTTATTCACCCTCTATCTTACTTCAACTTGAGCGCATTTGGCATGTAATGGAGGACTAACTTCAAGCGCCACCTCAAGTGACCCTTCACCTCCCACGTTTTGTCCTCACATGCCCTCTTTTGGGCGCATTTGATGCCTTGAGAAGGATAAAACTTGAAGTATGGGCGCATTTCTCCTATGGAGGTGGACGAACTTTCAAACGCCACCCAACAAGTGACTTTTCAACTTCCCTATTTTTGTCTTCACTTGCATGCATTTGGGCGCATTTTGGCCCTTGAGGAGGATAAGAATCGTTGACTTCTTTGACCAGCTTGTGACTTGGGCGCATTTCACCATAGGAGGATAAACTTCTTAGAAAAATTTTGAGCTCCAGCTTTTCCTTGAGGGCGCATTTTAGCATGTGTGGAGGATGAAACATGTTGACTTTCCTTTGACCTCTCCTTTTTTGGGCGCATTTTGGCCTTGCTTGTGGATGAAAAGCTTTGACCACTTTGACCATTTGCCTTTTGGGCGCATTTTTACCCAGGAGGAGGACGAGTTTGCCTTAGAATTTTTTATTTTTTTTTTGATGTCTCTTTGAGCTGGGCACATTTTGCTATAGGAGCAGGATAAACATGTTGACTTTCCTTTGACTTTTTTTCTCCTTGGGCGCATTTTGAAGGGGGTGGAGGATAAACCTTGACACTTAGAAATTTTCCATGCTATCAACATCCCTTGGGCGCATTTTACCCCCTGAGCAGGATGAAACTTATACTTAGAAATTTTTTAGCAACTTGCCTTCAAGGTGGGCGCATTTAGAGGGGTGAGGAGGATATCTCTCGTGCCTTAGAAATTTTTTTATGCTCAGCATATCTTGAAGGCGCATTTTGCCATAGCAACTGGATGAAGCTCCAGACTTAGAATTTTTTCCTCATTGCCAGCTTCTCATGCCCTGCTATTTATAGTAAGCCTCTTGATTTTCATACTTCGGAAGCTCAGATTGCCATGAAATTTTAAATACTGGATCCTCGCGACCTCATTACCCTGTTGACACTGCCATCTTTAGTCACCCTGCTATTTTTAGCATGTTTCTGAGGGTGGTTTACTATAAATAGTAACCTCTTGTTTCTAATAGCTCCATTGCTCGGATCGACTTGAAATTTTGATGAGGCGCTCCTCACCACGTGACTTGTCCGCTGACACTGACGCATGCAGCTGATTTACTATTTTTAGCCAGTTTCCAAATTGACTTACTATAAATAGTAAGTGCTGTTTGACTTGAAATTTCACCAGATAGCCTGAAGAACTGATCGTGGTGGTTTACACCGGATTTTGAAGATTTTGACTTTTGATGCCTATTTTTAGGCTCGAAGTTGGAAACCCTAATTTGCATTGCATGCGTATCAAAAGATCTCTGTTTCCCTTCGTTTTTGTGGCACTGCGATCAACTTGTGAATCTGAACTACTGGGAGGCGGCTGCTGGGACACACCTGCTAAAAATAGTAAGTTCCTACTGAGTGAGTATCTTCATTTGCATGTCACACCATCGCAAAGCTCTCGAAAAACCCATCAAGAATCACCCGACATGCAAAAGAAACTCCGACATGCAAACCCTAAAAATAGCCTTGGAAGGCTGAATCCTGAAAGTGGTCATCTCGTTTTGCATGTTACATCGTTGCGAAGGTCTTGAAAAACCCAGAAGGAATATGCAAACATGCAAAGAAAAACTCTGCATCTGCACCCTGAAATTCATCCCGGAAGCTGGACTGCTAAAAATAGTAAGTCAGCTGTTTTTGCTCAAATTTTGCACGCGAGTAGCCTGACGTGCTTTGAATGCTGTGTGACTGTCGGAACCTCAAAAGTGCTGACAAATTGCCTGTAATTGCAGACTTACTAAAAATAGTAAGTACCTCAGAATTCGATGAAATCTCGCTAAGAGCCTGCTGGAAGCACACTGATAACAATGTTAAGCTCAATTTTCAATATATTCACCTCGTTTGACTTCAAATTGGCTGGAAAGACTCAAACCGTAATTTCAGACTTGGCCAAATTCATGTTGAAGCTTGCAGACGGGAACGTCCCCAGGAAGCAGACCATAGAAAAGAGACAGACGGAGAGAGAGAGACACACACAAAAACCAAAGCCAAAATGACCAGAATGGAGCAAAAATTAGGGGTCCCCATCTTGAATGGGGCGATGTGTGAAAAGGTCACAACACTTTCAAGATCACCATCAAACTTCCCAAAATTAGCTTCTTCAATAGCATCCTCATGGCTTACATTGTGCTCTAAGATTTGAACATCATCAAGGTCAAAAGGAAATTTATCCCATGTAGGATCCTCATTATACTTAGGTGCCAACACACCCGGACCCCAAGTGCTAAAAGGCTGATTGCTCCATTCAAGAAAAATGTGATCACAGTACTCCTCATGAATGGTTGCCTTTGTGAATAAATCACTCCATCTCACTAGTACTAGCATCATTATAGTCATGCCCTTCCATAGGCTTGGATCGAGGTTCAAAACTGTTGTGTACCCAAACCAAATTTTTTGCTTCATTAAGGCATTTTGCTTAAAATAGTCTAAATCTTGTAAAAGTGAGGTCAAAACTCAGTTTTTGGGAAAATTATGTATGGGCTTTTAGTCAGTTTGATGTCAAGAAGGTACTAGTAAAATTTGAAAATTTTGAAAATTATGGTTTCCAGCATCTTGTTTTTAGGCAAAAACCCTAAAAATTGAAACTTGTCAGAATTGGTTGAAATTAATTTTGATTGGCTTATTTCACATCACGATCATAGTGGTGAAGTCGGTTTCAGTTAAAAATCAGTTTAAGCCTAGTGGGTAGTTTTCACTTTTTCAGGAGAAAAGATGGGACCTCTGTGGTCGTCAATGGCAGTTGGCCAGTACTAGGTGTCAAAATCTAAGCCTAAAACTCAAAGCAGAAGATTCTGTGAAGAAAGATGCTGAAAAAGATGCTACATGACGGAGGGGATTTTCACATGGTGAAAAGTGCAAAAAATATTCAAGTCTGGAAACACTACGCCTTGCTACGTCGGAGACACTTGCGCAATCAATGTGCAAGTCAACTTTGCAATGTCCATACATGTAAAATTGGTGAAATACAGTCACGCACACGCGTCAACGGCAGTAATGCTACTACGTGGTCAATTCAGCAGGCGTCACGGTGTTCGCAAAGCGCGAAATGGAGGAAATTATCACTTCCAGAGCAAATTTGTGCCACTGCAGGCCAAGGGCACTCTTCAATTTGGAGGCTCAAATCCAATTGTTTCTGGTTGCAAATACATTCATTCTCTTCGGGATTCTGTCAGCTTTCTGGCAAGCTATCAAGCGAGTCCATCCAAGTTGCAAAACTCTGGCAGACGAAGGTAGAAGCAGAAGGTACAGAGAATTTACATATCACAGAGACAGCCAAATTTGCAGTTTTTGCGCCCCTGTAGCCCAGGGGAGCCCTTGAATTAGACCTGTCAGGGGCGCCCTTGAATTAGACCTGTCAGATGATAGAATTTGCAAAATTTGTTTCTGGGGGATCTCTTCTGATTCAACCCAACTCCGCGATGCATCCGTTCAAAGTCTGTAAGATATGCTGAGTGACCGTGATAGTTGTTCCAGCAAGCACATAAAACGGAGGGAAAATAAAAGTGAAAATATCAAAATATACCTCTATAGGCCAAAGGCGCCTAGCCTTTGGGCCAGAAGGATGAAGCTTTCGACAGCTATCGTCTTCAGGAGATCTATGTAGAATCCTTCTAGCTATCCAGTGAATCCTACCGTCTACCCTTGGGATCAATCAAACGCTCATAGATGATGACTCAGCGGAAAATGTTGAAGGATGAACACACGCAAAAAACTGGCTAAGTATGGAATTTACATACTTCCTTGAAAAAGGCACCCTTCTACTAGAGGTCTTAGAAGTAGTTTTCAAGCTTTGTCGCTTCCAAGAACATCTCTTCCAAGTTGCTCCATCTTCGCGATGAGATCATCAGCACGCACATAGGATCAATCCAGCTCCCAGTGGCGAGGGTCAAAGTGGACTGTTCGCGTGAAAATTGCAAATTACAAAATCATTCTTGAAGATGTAATTGCGCCCCTACAGACCAAGGGTGCCCTTGCATTTGAGGGCCTTAATTCAACTTTCAGACACTCTGCATACAGTCATTCTTTGCGGAATTCTTCTAGCTACACGATGGATCTAGCATCCAATCGACGGGAGTTATCATTCACCGACAGCGGCAGATTGAAGCACTGAGAGGCAAATCGGGAAAATGGCTAAAGTATGGTGTCATATGCACCCTTTTGGGAAAAGGCACCCTTGCTTTTGAGGCATCAAACTCAATTTTTAGCTTTCACAGCTCCCAGCGACATGTCATCAGACTTGTTCCAGCTACGCAGTGGATGTGTCAGCTTAGCTCCAGCACCAACCGGGCATCCAGAAATCAGAGTTCAACAAAGGTTGTGGTGACGTTTTCAGGCAGCTAAAAAATAGGAAGTTAGCTAAAAATCTCAAGTTTTGAAGGACGCCTAGAAAGTCAAAGTTTGACTTCTTGGAATCAACATGCATTTTCAAGCCAACCCAGAAAAGTGGAACTTAGTTAACTGAATAAAATGATATAAATCTTTAGTTTCACCAGTCAATTTTGCTTAAGGCGTATTTCTTCAATATTTTAAAGGTGGCATCTATTTTGAGACTCAATGTCAGTTTTGCATGTTAAGTTAAACTGAACTGTAAAGAGGTGGCGCCTATTTCTGATTCAGAGTCGATTTTTGTTTAACAAAGTGAGGTCCAATCAGAATATTTCATTTTAAATTTAGGATTATCTCCTAAATGTGATGCCTAAACCCTCAAAATTCTTTAAAATATGCATAGAGGCGTCCATTTCTCTTCACAGCAAGTTAAGTGCAAATAGGTATTCTCGCGTGCAAGCATGATTTGAAGGCGCCACAGGTGTTATTTTTCAAAGTTCTTCGCAGATACGGCTCCAGATTGTTTGGAAAACTTCATTCAAGGATAGGCAGAGGCAAAATATAACTTCTATCTTCTCTCTCTTATTTCTTCTATCCTTGTAGGTTTTCTCTCGCACATCCAAGTATACGGCGGTCTTTTCACAATTCTGATCACCTGGGTGTGTTGTGCACAGTTTTCTCTACAAAACCCATGTGTTAGAATTTTTCAATAAAGTTTGCCTTGTAGCTTCCATTTTCCAAAGCTTTGCTTTCTTTTAAAAAATTCCTTTGCATGGTAGAGGAAAAGTCAGTATTTTGAAAAACAGAGGATCTGGGTTGGCTTAGAATCATTTTCTACACAGAACCCATGTTTCAATTTTTCTCAGCAAAAGTTGCTTCCGGAAACCCTAAAACCCCTGTAGTTCTCGACTAAAAGGTAAAGCTTTGCATGTCAAGCTAAACGGCGTTTTTTCGAATTTCAAACATTGTGGGTTTGCTTAGAATCATCTTCTCTACAAAACCCACATCTCGGAATTTTTCGTGAAAATTGCCCCTCAACAAGCTATTTTAGGAGATATTTTAGCTTTCCGAAAAAAGTTGCCAGAACATAGCCATGTTTACAGTCAACATGCAAGTTTTTCAAAATGCAGTTCACACAGACTGAATTCAAGACCAAATTGGCCTTAATTCACAACTTCATCAGAATGATTGACACAAATTTGCATCAAGCATATCCGAAGGGTTGATTTAGACAATTTGACAAGCGTAGTCATTCAAATGCCAACTGTCTCATACCTCGTATAGCTAATAGATTTTCAAGGCTAATTTAGAGGGTTGAATACTGTTGGGACTCTATGTATGCAGCAAGTTAGTGTGTATTTCTCACAGCTAGAGTGTGTGCAGTCAAACTTCGCGGTTTCATCATGCAACACTCTTTCATTAAGGAAAAGCATCAGAAACATCAAGCTGCAGAGGAAATAGAGGCAATCACTCCAGTTACGGAGCCGCCAGAGTTACCAACCGATGAACTACCAGTTGAAGTGTGCAGTTATTTCCAGGATTGCTTAGGTTGCTGACAAGTAGTGAATTGACTATTAGGACATGTGATGATCTCCGGATGGTGATGTAGTCAACGACCTCGTGGAGGGGTTAATTGCCCGAGATCAGGGCCAGTGAACTTCAGATCAGGACGTCCCACCTTTTCAGGATAGACATCAGATACCACAGTTAACTCGATGCCTCTTTCCGAGTTAACTCATTCCACATATCATAGCATGTCCATCTTGGAATCATCTATGTACAATTGGAGTTCTCATATAGTTTTTAGTTTCTTTTAACTGATATTAGTTGTCAATTAACTTGTATATTAACAAGGACTTGCGTGTTGCACATGTCCATTTAGCTTAGTCTTGTTTCGGTTAACTAATGGTAGTTTTCCAATTAACTGTATAGTTTCATTTATTTAAGTTTAGCAATAAATATTGCATGTTTGCAAGACACATGTTAACTCAAGGTGATTTTAGGGTTCCCTACACCTTTGAGGTCTATAAATAAGAGCATTCTTGTTCATTGTAATTCAACTTTTGCTCGTGATAGCATACATGTTGTGCCATCTTGCCTGTAGTATTGCTATTTAATATTTGTTCATGAACTTTTATGGTGATAATAAATAGTTGCGCCGCCTTGCCTAAATGTTATTGTTATTGTAATGGTTCACCTTAGATTAAATATAATTGCTAGTTTGATCGTTTATTGTATGTGTCTCTTGCCAATGCAATTTGTTGTCCTAGTTGTTATTTCGTATTGTGATTAATAGTTGTTCTTTCATATTTACACCTCGGATAGGGGTCTCTCCTCCTTGGAAATTTAGAGAGAAGAATTATCGTTTAAGTGTTGTTGCCAATAAGCTTGTTGCATATCTACGCCTCGGATAGGGGTTTCTCCTCCTTGGAAATTTAGTAATTAGGCTTGTCGTTTGATGTTGTGCTTAATAACCTTCATATCAGCCTACACCTCGGATGGGGGTCTCTCCTCATTGGAAATCCTGTTATAAAGTTTATCGTCCAAAACATTCCCTGTTCCCAATTCCTCATGCTCTGTTTCTCTTGAGGAAATAGGATAGATTAAAAGCATTTAGTTAGTTGTAGTTAAAGATCTACAAAACCAGAGAAAATCCTTAGCTGCAACGTTCTTGGTTTCCTTAACCTTGTGCCTCTTCCAGCTGAGTCAAAAAGATAGGAGTTAGATTACTTTACTTTTTCACGCATATCAACACAAGAGGGAGCTTCCCCTCCTAATTTGTAGAGCAGTCATTACGCACTGTGCATAGTTGTCTGTGGCCAATTCATACTCTAGAGGTGCGAATTTGTAGTGTTCCACCACTCTGCTGATTTGGTTTTCATTGTGATTGTAGGTCTGATTTTTGTTTTCGATTGATATTCTTTTTTTTTGTGTTTTTTGCGTTTGGTGCTAATAATGCGGATGATACTATCATATGCATACAATAGGAACTTGAAATAAACTAGTCTATTGAGTTAACTTGAATAATGACTCAGTTTAGTAGCCAAAGTACTAAGAGCATGTACATGAGTAAAGCTTCTAATAACCAATCTTTTGGGATACATCGAATATAATACTCTATTTCGAAGCTAAATATGAGTTCTTCACTACATTAGGGATTACATAAAATAGATGACATATATAGAATTCAAAACTAGATACATCTTATGCAGTAATTTAACTTACAGCCAAACATCACAGTGACTAGTGATTTGCTACAGTACCCGCCCTTAGTAAATTGCTCACACAAACTAAAATACGAATTTCTCCCACCAAAATCCGGATTGAAAGACTTCCTAGGGTAAGGGCGCCCCCTCTTGGTGAAATTGCAACCACTAAAGATAGGCATTTTTCTTCCTTTGAGCTGATGAAACCCTCAAAATAGTGCGGCTGGCTGTAGATGCTCAAAACAGCTCCAAAATCCTTCTAAAGTGCGAACAAGTCCCTCGTAGTTGAAAATGGAGTCACTAGCAGCAAAAACGCCCTCTGGAAATAGCTCTAACAACTTGTAATCAGCAATATATGGCCCCCAATGAAGCAACCAAGCTCAGATCTGCAACTTTAAGGTGGTATTTCACACCATCAAGAAGCTCAAATTCGAACAACAAGCCCCCTCCAGGCTCACCCACTGCAGAAATCAGGAGACCCTAGTTTCCCTCTCTTCCAAACTCCAAACTCACAAGCCAAGCAAGCAAAATAACATCATAATATGAGGGGGTCGAACTTCTCCTCATTCTTTTATAATTTCACATTGAAATCACTATTCATTAAAGTGAGTACTATTCACTTAAGTTATAACTTTTTCCACTTTAGTAATGAATAGTAACTGAAAAATATAAAGTGACCCCTTTAAATAATTGGCACATGGTCCCTAAGCCAGAGAAGGTGAAATAAAAGGTGGAGATCATAATTTTAAGCACAATTATCACGCCAAATGCACAAATTCACCCCGTCACCATACTCCAGATATCAATACTGCAAATTCACGACCAAGTGCCCGTTCAAGTGACCCTCTATCCAGAACCATTAGCCTATGAGGGTTGATGTTATAGGCTAATCCACCATATCTAATGCTCGTGAAAGAATGGGGACATTACAGAATTGTCACGCCAACAAAAACAAACACCACTTGTTTCTTCATCACTGTAATTAAAAGTAGGACCATCATCATCAGCTGATTTGAAGACATCATCATAATTACCCTCAACATGATCTTCTTCTGAAGGTACATTATTGAATTCATCATAAACATCAGCTCTACTAGAATCATCTAGGAAGTCATGTAAGAAGCCTTGCCAAATCTGACCCTAATTTTCAATTTTGTTGCTAAGGAATTTCATCAAACAGTTGGCAAACAACCTACTTTCAGCTGATAAGTGTTTTCTTCTTTTGTTTTTGGTTTTGTATGATGATGAAGATGCAAGATTTAAATTGATTTTATAATGCAATAAGATGACTGAGAATGCATGCAATGTATAGCTACAACAAGAGACATTTTGTCATACACTTCATATGCAGCTCCAAACTCCTTACGAATGATATTGCCAATATGATGTGCACTTATTACAATGCTGAGATATCCCAATGTTGCTTATTTTCAAATTACATCCAATGTTGTTGACAGGTGCAACTAACTGGCAGCAAACTAATTGATTTCTAAATGCAACTCATTAACAAATTACAATACTATATAATGCTGCTAAGACAGCGACTACAATCTATGGGACCAGCGACTATTCCAAATGAAAATGCAACTGAGAAGCAGCAATCTAATGATATTAACTACAATCCTGATCAGAATGTGAATGCATGACTAACAATGATGATGGACAGCGATTTAATGACACTTGAAATGCAACTACGGTAGGCTGTGATGACAGCGATACATGGAGATAATTAAATGTAGCTTATAAAGCAATTTATACAATGCAAATAAGTGGAACCTGAATCGATGCTTTGGAGAGCAACATCAAACTTGAATACTTTATCTTGTGAAGTCGTCTCAACTCTACTAATGCCACCCCTGTTCCAGCCGCTTGGAAACCAAGATAAGTCTCCAAAAATCGATGTAATTTTTGATGCAGATTGTTTCGCCAGACTCTTGAATAATCACGATTCTCCTCAAAATGATCAGCTGTAAACTCAATGTGCCAAAATTCTCCAATCAAATGCAGCACCAAACCTTCTTGCCTGGCCACGATTCCTTCCCAGGAGAAATTGATCTTAAATAATGAGCATCGAATAATCTTAATGCCCAGTTTGTTGCGCTAGAATATCCAGAAATATGCGATTCCTTCCACAATGAAATTTGTCCTCTCAAGAAGAGATTCAATTTGCTCCGGCTGAAATGATTCTTCTACAAATTGAGCTTTACTAATGACTGAAATAATCTTCCAGAATTTTCTCAATGTCACCTTCATAGAATTGAACTTCCTTATATGCCAAATTTGGTCATTGACCATTAAATTTGGAATAATCGAATCAAACAAAAATAAACTCCTTCAAGTGAAATTGCAACAATACATCAACTGTTGCAATTCTCCAATGCAATAATAAACCAACTATTGCATCAATCCAAACCCTTGTTCAAGAGTGCAAGAATACATCAGTTATTGCACCAATACAATTTCCTGCAATGAAGCACCTGTAGAAACCCTGGATGGATTTCTCCATAATCTCCAGCTAGGGTTGATCTTTCACAACCGAACCTAGTATCCTAGAGTCTTCAAACCCTCGGACAAGCAAAGCATTCAAGCTTCTACCAAACTAGTCTGAATAGAATAATCCAAGACATGCCCAAATGCTAAGCCAACAACTCCTTATAAAGATTTCTCAATGACTTCTATGAAGCTTCTAGAAATAATATTATTTTATTCTCAAAAGTGACTTTATAATATATTATTTTATTTAGTCACTTTTATTAAATTAATTAAATATAAAGTCATCTTTTTTATATTAATTTATTGGAATAACTTTATAAATAATTAATTTAATACTTCCACTTTATTTTAATTCAAATAATCAATTAAGCCATCCTTTTGATATATTATTAATTTTGGACAACTTAATCAATTAATTGAAGCAAGCCCTGCTGGCTTAAAACCTTGATTTCCCCTGACCTTGCTAATATAATTTTCTGAATTGGATGTTTTGTTTGTTTTTGTAGTTTTTTATGGCTTTTTTGTGTTTTGTGTTGCAATGATATATTGAAAATAAAATACTGATAAATATAAACTATGACAGCAAATAAATATTTGCAAAGCTTCAATCATAGAATCAGACGCAAATGTTTTTCCCTTCCATTCAATATGCAATAAACTACAATGATTTTTTACAATCTTCTACAAGCTGGAAATGCAAAACAGATTGTAAATGGGAAACCTGGAAATGATGATCTGGCTGTGTAATCCCTTAAGAAATTGCTGCAGCTCAAACTATTGAATTCGCCCACCTTTTTATGATGCAACAAGCTTTATCCAACCCAGCCGCCACCATTTGAGAAGAAATCAATCCAAAGTGTGGGGCGATTTGACCTTGAGAAAAGACATCCTTAGCCAGGACTGTACGGCTCTTGCAGCAGATGAATCTCTTTCAAAACTCATTCATTAATGACGATATTTCATGGCATTTGCTGAATGCAATCAGGCAAACAGACCTGATGTGTAAGGCAACCAAAACTTCTAAAATCTTTCACATTTTGCACAAATAGAACTTCTGTGTGAAGCCCTCCTGATTACAAAATTCAATGGATCTTTCACCACCTCAAATCAGCTGGTCTATGAAGAGTTTTCGTTCTCCACAGCCTGAAAATTGATGAAATCTGTAAAAACCCTTGTTTCTTCACAAACTTCAAAGCTCTCTCAAAAACAATATCAAATACTCAATCATAATGACGTCAATTTTTCTTTTCGGAGCTTTTTATACCTCTCATGTAGAAATTCAACCCTTTTTGCTATTTGGCAAATACAAAAATATAACTTAAATATTTGCTTTTGTTGTCTCCATACGCCTTGGTTAATGGGCCATAAAATATTAATAATATTAATTCACTAACATGTGTCATTGGCCCCCTTTTGAATATAAAGTTAAAATATAACTTCATATTATAAACTTTTTAATTAATATCATTAATGACATTTTAAAATATCAATATTTCCTTAACCAAATGTCATTTTGCCAAGCCAATTGAACCCAAGGTCAAACTTGCCAAATACTAAATGATCAGATGCCCTGCCAAAGATAGTAACTCCTGATAGCTGAATTACTATAAATCGTAAGTACACACCACTGAGTCCTAAAACAACTGCAAAGGCCCAATCAATGGTCGACACTGCAAATATGCTCTATTCAGGTGCCCTGCTCTTAATAGAAACCCTGACTCTCCCAAAATAACTTGTGTAAAGGCCAAAACTTGAATCCAACTGAGGAGTAATGTCTCTAATCACCAGGTAACTACCATAGAGGACCCTCTATCTATAACTGTCAGCCTACGAGGGTCAAAATAATAGGCCAACCCCTCAACACACAGGATCAAGCTAAAAAGGGGACATTACATTAATTTAATTAAATCACTACACCTCCAATTCGGGGACATTACAAGTCATTAGTCTTTGAATCATCACTGGATGAATCCAAATTAGGATTCAAGGCTGTTGTTTTGTCTTTTTTGTTAAACAAATCCTCATCATCACCTTTTACATGCATGTCTAAGATGTCGTTTTGGAGTTCTGTCACACATCCCTCATATGTCAAAGCATCTTTTCCATCCAAATGTTTAGGTTTTGCAACAATCCTTGAATATGTCTTTTTAATGTCAAGGTCCTTCATTAGCATGCTCAATTCCTACATCAACTCATATATAGACTTATTTGTAGTCATCTTTTAACTTTGCTTTTGACAACTGTCAAAAAGAGGCACAAAAATAGACATGCAATTGAAGAACTGTAGCAAAATTAGAACTCCAACAGGCTGGCAGAAAAACCAACTCTAATACCACTATAATGTACACCCTGATGTTTTTTTAAATATTTGTATGTTGTTTGTGTTTCCACCGTATGCTGGTTGTTTGTTTGCTATTATGTTTAGTGCTTGTTTCCAATATGTTTTCAAGATGCATGCCAACATATAGGATAATGCAAATAGAAGATATAACTAGGAGATAACAATGCTTTCCATTTCAAACAACAACAAGAGCAACTATTTCAAATCAAAATCAAACTTATTAAAATGAAAATATTAGACCTGATAAAGCAATAATCAAACCTGGAAATGAACATTCATCAACAACACTTGTAGATTTGCATTACATGTCATGTGTGAACATAACCAGCAACATATGAGTTTCCCACACTAAAGAACAGCCACCAAATCACATATATGTGCAGATTTTGGGCCTATACATCAGCAGACTACAAAATCCAAGAAAACCTCAAGTAAGCACGCTTCCCTAGGTAGGGCGACCAACTCTAGAAAATTCAGTTCTTCACCAAATAAATCAAATGAATGCTTGAAATGGGGTGCCCAAGCATGAGGAATCCATTAAGCCAACACCTTGAACGGAAAACCATGTGTGCACAGAGCTATGAGCAGATTTCAATTTCAGACCTCGTGGAAAATGGTGATTTCCAGAAATCTAGAAATGCAAATCAGACCTCTGTAACACCCACAAAACACCACCAAAAACTACCAAAATCGGATCTCTGTTGAAGCACAATGTGATCCCTGGATGGAACCACTCCAATCTAGCTAGGGTGGATCTTTCACCACCGAAACCAGCTCCAAACGGTGAGACTTTTCGTCCTCAACACGCAACCAAAGAACTCTAGAAGCATTCCAGAAGATTCCTAGTAAGTTGCCAAATAGAAGATGAGCAAATGAGAGCCAAAATGAAGCTTTATAGAAAGTGAGGGAAATTAGGGCAACTTTAGGTTTTAAACATTTTTTCCTTCAAAATCCAATGCCCCCCTTCAAGAGCACCTTATTTTTAATTATTAAAAGCACCTTATACCTCCTTTGGGCATCCAAGATCATAAGGAAACTATTTCACTTTTGTTGCCTTTTAAAACAACGTTAAGTTATTACATTATACTCCAAGGTGTTTTTTCGATGACCAACCCTTTACTTAAGTTATAAAGTTACTTTATTAAAATAACTTAAGTGGCTGATAAAATCAAATATTAAATAATCCAACCTTAGACACACCAATGCCACATTAGGAAATGAACCTGTTGGAACATGATAGGCTTGGGCCAATTACCCAAAATAGACTTTCTATAAATAGCACTGCTAAAAATAGTAAGTACTCCCTCAAATATCAAACTAGGACAAAACTAAAGTACATTGTGATGCCTTGTGACTTACTATAAATAGTAACTACTGAGAACTAGCCACTGCTAAAAACAAAAAGTCCCACCAGAAAGCACGGAAAACCGCTATAGAGCCCAACAGGCTCAGAGTCCCCTAACCAACTCCACTTAGCCTACGGGAACTCTGGAATAGGCTATGGAACACTCCCAACTGCTCAGGTGCAAGAAGGGGGCATTACAATATTTATTTCCAGAATTCCTAAATTTAAGGGTCAAATTTCCCACAGCATCTTCAATTCTGAAAACATTCTCTTTGTGAGTTTCGAGTGACTTAGCCTAAAATGCTAACAAAATATAATTGTTGATCTTTTTTCTTTATTTAGGTATTCATTTGACCACACTAATATTGAGTTAGCAACTAGAAATCATGAGTATGGCACAATTAACAAATGTTCAAGACTCAAATTTACAAGATAGTACAAGTCTTAGGAAGGAAAAGTCTAAATCAAGCATTTTGAGATGGTTCAGCTTGCTAGAAATAAAAATTACAGTGACCTGATCATGCCTAATTACATTCTTTTATTTTTGATAGCAGTTTCATAGGTAAAACAATAGAAGCAAACTGTTATCAAGGACCTACTCAATGATGACATAGTATCAAGACATGAGGAGCATCTATTCTGCTAAAAGAAGCCTGAAGACAGCAAATACCCTCTTACCTGATAGAAAGGCTGATTGCGTCCTCTAGGAAGCTGGTCAATACATGCATGTTCAATCCAAGAACTTGACTCACGGCACAAAGGATCCATTCCACAGATCACAGCACGATAGCCTAAAACAAAAATGACAACATTTTTAACTTCCCAACACCACAAAAATCCAGATCAAGCTGTAATGTGATATTTATGAATAAATTATGTCTGTGTTTGTGAATACATGAGATTATATAAGGTATATATCATTAGGAATAAATTTATGAGAAACAGCAAAAGAATCAAATGTTCAATCAAACATGCATATGTTGAAAAATGGCAATGTGGGAATCATTGAAGTGTTATTTGCAACTGGTTCACTATTTCATTTGCATCCATGCTCAGTAAAACTGCACAATCATGTAACTTTTCATTTTTTAAGTTATAAACAGATCTAGTTTTACTTCAAAACTAAATAGTCCATTATCCTTCATTTATTAACAGACAAATTTCACATACGATTTAAAAATTTTAAACTATTTTAAATAGACTGATGTAGTGAAATTGAGGAAACACAATATAAGAGTATTTGCATGCATCATTATATGAGTGTATCAAGAAATGCAATATTATCTATTCAGTTTTATTACTCAGTCACACCATTTGGACTCTACAGTCAACGCAGAAACACAAGTCTATAATGGTAAAAATTTAAAACCTAAACAATAGCATATATTTTTTTGGAACATGAAAGACTATTATCATAAGGATTAGATTGCAAAGAAGTCAAAACTGGAGTTTTTCTTTTCCAAAAATTTAATTAGATATCCACAATACTAGCTAAATTTTTGTTCACCAAACCACCAATGGCAATGGTGAAATATCAATAAGAAGCTCACTTTTGTAAATAGGAAATGCTCCACAAGAAGTTACACTTGGTATGCGCTAAAATATTAACTTATACAATTATACCTCCATGGTAGCTTCAAAAGTTTTATTGTGATGTGATTAGTGTAAATACTATGGAGCTCACACCTATCCCATGCTTCAGACAAACATTTAAACAAGCACATGGATACCCTTTTTATATGAGATCGATGGAATAATAGATAACCACAAGACTCCCAATGTGTTGACAGCAACCAACTCTGAGAATTTCTAAGTCTTTTTATTTGGTAGGTCCTCCAATGCATTCCACAATACATCCCTCAAGACCAAACCCAGACCAGGTTTTCAATTCTTCATGATTCATTTTATAAAGCTAGCCATAGAAAATGTGCATGCATTGCACTAGAAAGTGGTATGCATACCAAATTCTGCAGATAGTCAAGGGTATTTTTTGCTGAAACTAGATGAGAGGATGGGCAGCACATTATTTTTTCAGCTTTTCAATTACTCACAAGTGTAAATAAGTAAATGTCTTCACAAAAACAACTAATGCAAACTCTTTGTGGTGAAAATCAACTGGCCAAATAATGATGGAAAGTAAAAATGGCCCCAGCTGAAAACATGGTCGAAATCAGACAAAAATACTGATAATATCTTGTGCTAAAGCTTGGTGGAAATAGAACCACCATGCGAATCATTCTCCATTGAAGCACCATAAACTACTAGAACTAAGTACCAAACCTTATTGAAATAGGATGAAAATAATATGTAAAATACCAATAAACAAAACTGAAAATGAGATTCAAACATGTATGGATAATAGATCTGCATCAGCCACTTCTTGAAAGACTGAAATTCTAGCTACAAAGGTCTTTCTCTTGTAGGGAATTAACAATAGTGGATAAAGGCATTACCATTGCCCAGACATTCTACTCAGCATGCTTTTCCCTTCCAAAACAAGGTTCAGCAAGATGCAAATAATGATTAGCTATTTCTTATAAGAAAAATTGGGAGCAGAAAAAAGTGGCCACATGGCATATTGGGATTTATCAGCATTTCTCCAAATTTCCCAAATCTTGGGGACGACAGGGTAACAACTAGTAAAAGAACTCAAATAAATTAGGAACGACTGAAATTTTAATAGCATGCCACATTTGCAAATACAATCCCCCTTGTAGTTTTTTAGATATTTTTAGTATTTTTATCCTTAAAATTTTAAACTTTTATTTTTATGAATTACAAGTTGTCTAGTCCTGGAGAAAGAGGACGTCCCCTCCAAGTTCTCAAGTCCTTGGTATGTCCAAGACGTGTGGGACATCATCTGAACCCTGAGGATGTGTCCCCACTGTTAGTATATAGTTTATTACATCATTACTAGAATGGAATGGTAGTTGTTCGGTTCTTTGATTGGTTGCTTCTCTAGAATTGATTTTTTGTATAAATCCACATTCTCCTCACAATAATATTTGCTCATTGATTCTACTCATTCATTATGGTACCAAAGCACTTTCTGATCTTGTGCAAGCAGTTATGATTCCGCGATTGGTTTTGTGTGGGATGAGGAGATTGCAAGGGAAGATCTATGTGAGGGAATACAAATGCTAACGATGAAGAGATGCTCCCAGTCAGATTAATGCATATATATGTAGAAAAACACAAAAAATCTGGAAGATATCTGAAGATAGTAGAATGCGATAAATGTTTTGATTGTGCCACAATGAGACTCCATAGAAGCATCAGCAGCCAATAAAGAACATTGATGCACCATATCTCAAATGAGCCACTCAATATTTGCTTCACTAAAGAAAGATTTTCAACATTGACATATCCATCTTCTCAGCAAGCCTGTGGGTGTAATGGTTTTTCAGAGAAAGAAAGCACTACAGCTGCTAGTTCCGACACAAACAAAATGTAAATATAGATCTACAAAATACCCGGGACCTAGCCATTCAAAAATTATAAGGTTCATTTGTCTCATTATTTTTTTAATAACCTAAATATTTTGGACGCTCTCAAAGTTTAGAATAGAAAAGAACTAAAATTATTATTATCATAATTCATATTTTAAATTCTTTGTCTATTCTATTTCTATTTAAAGCAATATCGTAAAAGTTGTTAGAGTAAAAGGTATTTCCTAATTAATTATTTACTTAATTAGTAGGATCCTTTTCCTCTCATTACTTAAGCTTACTTAGGTCATGTTCTTTTTGTGTCTCATGTCATAGGATGAGGAAACATGTCATGATCTTGTTTTATCCTCAACTAGGGTTTCCAGGTTAATTATCCTTTTATAAGGATTCTTTATTGTATTATCATTAAGATGCACATTAATCAATGATTCATGCTTTTTTGTATCAATAGCTCTTGGTCTCTCTAGCGTTGCTATTCTCTCTTAGGTGTTTGATTATAGGTGATATTTGGGAGATGTGGAGTTGATTTTTTTCCAACTTCAACATGGTATCAAAACTCCAAACCTGTAATCCCCTCTCCTCTTTTTTAGAGATTTTTTCCCTTGAGCTATCATTCAGTGCATCCTAGACCAAAACAGAGCCTTCCATTAGATTCAGAGCTATTAGGAAAGTCAGATCTACATTTTGTTTGGCCTGATTTGGACTCCAGAGGTCAAATCTACAAGGGTTTGAAGTAGTTGTTTTGTCTTTCCAGATCTGGAGGGTAGCTGCAATTTGGAGCATTTTGAGCCAAAACGGACATTGCCATTGCACTTTGAAGGCCCAAAAATCTTAAGATCGCCTATCAAATCATTGAAATCCATGTCGAGAGCATTTGAGGCAAAAAAAATTGCCAGAGGTCGTATGACTCCCTACACAGGTACAATTTTGCATAAATTAAAAAATATTATTATTAAATATTTTAAAAGTTTTTAAAAAAAAATTAAATGGGTCCCGAAGGTACCCTCAAGCCTCACCCCTCCTTTTTAAAGGGGTAGCATGGGAGGGGGGATTTCCCCCCTAGCCCCCACCCCACCTCGTCATTATACTTTTTTTTAGAACTTTTAAATTTTTTTAATAATATTTTTTTAAAGATACTCTAGCTTCAACAATAGAGGCCATCTTGATCCTAAAGTACTCCTGTGTTTTCTCGAAATTCCTCATGCTTCTACTATTTCCTCTGATCAAGCTTCAGAGGGCAATGGCGAATACTCAACAAAGGATGGGTTGGGGGTGATAGGGGGTGCACAATTGTGCAAGAAGGGGCCGAATAGAGATGCTCCTGTCTCGGCTGGTGCCAAGGACCCGTGCCCTAAAACGCCCATTTTTGTTGATACAAAACGGTGGGATGGTGGTTCGTTGGATTTTCTGGTGGTTGTAAGTCAGGAAGACCATGTGAATAGGGGGTGTGACTCTCCTGCAACCCCCTCTCCACCCCGCATTTTCGTTAACATTTCCCCCCCCTTTCTCTGTCCAACATTTAGCCTCGGTTCCAAAAATTAATTTGGATTGTTTTGTTGGTGAAAGAGAGGAATACCTTCAGAACCATGCTCTCATATGTAGATTTATGAAGACATGGCCAAATTTTCCCAATCTACATTATTGGATTAGTAAAAACTAGAAAGAATTTATGGAAGAGGAAATCAGCATATACCCCTGTGCCAGAGGGTTTTTCATTCTTGAATTTGAGTCTAAGGGAGTCAAAGAGTTGGTTCTCAATGCTAGTCCTTGGGTTTTTCGCAAAGACTTCTTATGCATCAAGCCCTAGTTCCCTACTTTTGATCCACAAAAGGAGACCTCCACTGCATTTTTTTGGGTGCATCTTCCTTATCTCCCCCTGCAATTTTGGGAAATTGAGTGCTTGAAATCTTTGGCAATGGTCTGGGAAAATATCATAGCATATCAAAGGAAACAATCAATTATGAATGTTCCACTTGCGCTTGTCTTTGTGTCGAAATGGATTTATCCAAAGGCCTCCTTGAAGAGATTTCACTGAAGGTGGGTAATAGATGTTGGAGACAACTTGTGGATTATGAGAAAATTGCATTCAGATGTAGGAAATGCTTCTCAGTTGAGCACCTTACTTCCCAATGTAGAAAAAAGCAGTTTCATGAGCAGCCTAGATCATCAAACAATCAACCCACATGGTGGATTGGGGCTGAATCACACCACTATGTTATTTTTCCCAATGCAAAAGCAGATTTTTCTTCCTCTCAAACACTTCATGATGTAAATCTAGTGTCTTGCACCTCATCTTCTCTTGCTCCACAAAATCCACATTTTGGGTCAAATCAAGAAAACGGTTCAGATGTAGGTACCTCAAAGGCTTCCATGGTTTCATCGGAGAATCCAGTCATGCAATCGAATAATCAAGCGATCTCCGTTGTTTCCTCTATCTCTCCAACAGCCATAAGAAGCGAAGAAAATATGAAATTGAAGGGTAGTAATGAAATGGTTTCCACCTCCGAGTCAGAATAGGAATGGACAGAAGTGAATGGAAGAAATCTCACCCAACTAGACCAAAGTTCCACATGACATTTGTTGATGATATAATGGTAGCGGCAGGAGATTCTTTCTCTCAGCAAATTCAATATTTATATTTATTTATTTATTGTCGACCCTTGTGAAAGGGTGTCACACTTCAAACAACATTTTATATTTTATTTAATCCAAATGATGGCCGACTTAATAAAATCTCTTGGGAGAAAGAGTAGCACCACTTCATGAAGAGGCCGACTTCTTGGGTAAAGTTGTATTGCTTGAGAGAAGACTAATCAACTAGTATAAAAAGGTGGCGCTGGTCCCTCTAATATCATTCATCATTTGTTCAAGAGAAGTTCACATATAATCTGAAGAAGTTCGATACTTACAGCAGATTGATATTATTGGAGTTCTATATTATTCTTGGTTGTGTACTTGCATCAAGTGTGGTGCTATCATCATCATATCTGATCGGCCTTGTGATTGGCCTCATTGTAAAGCATTTCATTGCTATTTCATTCAATATATAGGTGATATATTGTTGCTGGGTTTTTCTCCCTCAAGAAGGAGGGTTTTCCCAAGGTATATGTTGTGTTCTATTGTTTGAATTGTTCTTATTTCTGCTTAATTTAAATCTGATCATAAAACTAACAACATTAAGACCTTCAAAGAAAAGGATGTAATGAATTTTATGTAACTCTGTTGCACACACACTCTAGATTACTGACAGCTCTAAAATATGTAATCTTGTTCTCAAAGCAATAAAATGAGTGCTATCCTCAATGATAGCGATTTGCCAAAAAAAATAATAATAATATTTTTTTAAAGTTTATTTTTAATAAAATAATACCAACAACCAGCAACCTTTTACCTGCCCCTAGTCGCATAAAGAAAAACCCATAAAGAATATCCTGACATGCATTAAAAAATCACACATGCAAACCCTAAAAATGGCTCCTGGAATCAGAACTGCTAAAAATAGCAAGTTGTCAGAATTTGCTTAAATTTTGCGTGCAAGTACTTTGAAGTGTCTTGAATCTAATGTAACAATCTGTTTCTCGAAAACCTTGGCAGAAAAGCTTCAAATAAGGGATTTACTAAAAATAGCCAGTTGTCCAATTCAGCTCAAAATTTGCAAGCAGGTAGCTCAAAGTGCTCTAAGCGTGGTGTAGCAGTCAGAATTTCAAAAGTCTCGAGAGAAAGGTTCCAAATTGAGCACTTACTAAAAATAGTAAGTTGTTAGAATTCAGTGAAATTTAATCGGAACTTGCCAGAAGCTTCCTGAACGCAGTGCCAAGCTTAGACTTCAATTCGCTCACTCAAATTGACCTCAAAGTAGCCTAAAGAATGAAAACCATAATCTGCCAAACTGCACTTCAGACTTAGTCAAAATTTCAAATTAGGCCAAAAGATAGGCACATCCCTGGAAAGGCAGACGGAGCAAAAGAGAGCGGGAAAACCAACCAAAAACAAAGCCAAAAGACCCGAACGAAGCAAAAAAATAGGGGGTCCCTATTTTGAATGGGGTGATGTGTGAAAAGGTCACAACATTAGCGCCACTTTGAATAAATGTTCCTGAACATTTGAAAGACAAAACCCATTTCATACTCAGAACCTTTGGATAATTCTTTCCAACCCATCAATTGACTAGGGGACATACTTAAAAAGGAAGAGGAATCCTAAATTGGATCAAGGCACCTCATCTTTTGATTACAAGTGTGTGCATATGTGTTTATTCCAACTCAAAAGACCATTGAAGCTCCTAGAATTCGTCGTGACGAGCTACATAATGATCCTAACTTCAAAAGCATCATGTAATTCTCACGAATATTGCTCCATTGCCAGCCAGGCATCCATAGCCCCGATGGAGTTATTCACAAATTCCCAAAGCCGAATACTTTGATATTTCTTTCATTGCTCTTTTCCAGGTATTTCTTTTTGGCACATTTTATCTTTTCTTTTCATACTGCTTTTCCGTCAATTCCACAATTGGCTGGCAGGCAATGAAGCCTCCAATGGGTTTGAGGATTATAGGGGTGATTAAGTAGGATTTAAGATCTTTTCACCTGCCACGACTTCTCCTAAGAAACCTCAATGACTTAGGGCAATTAATTATGTGTGTAAAGTAATCATAATCGTGAGACTTGGTGTCAAGACACAATAGATGATTCCCTTCTGAGTCAAGTACAAACCCTAACCAAATGATAAAACTCGAAAGAACAACCTCGGATTCTAAAGCACTTCCTGAATGATTATCCAAGAAATGGACTAACATTGTGTCAGAGTGTACCGAAAACAGCACAACACCCCTCCCACAAATGGGATCCCTTTATTCCCAACTAAACCAAGCGACAACTAAACTAAAGAGAACGAAACTAAGGAAAGCAAAGCGGACTAAGCTAAGAAAAAACGAAAAGGAAAACCTACTCTAACAAGACAAAAATTTTGAATGGACAAGACTCGGAGGACAAAAATATATACAACTCCTAGCATGATTTCTTAGGACATTCAGCAGCAACACAGCAGTAGTGATAGTGTGGAGCCTAGCAAATTTGTCTTTGAACTTAGAAAAGTAATCTTTCACAATACAAATCTCAAACTCAAGCAAAACTTCAGGAAAGATTAGCAATTGAGGCAACTCATTTAGACCATGATTAATCCACAAGCAAGTTGTCTTTCCTAGACCTCCATAATCAAATTCATAACCTTCAAAGTCAAGAGCAAGGAAAGAGACTTGAATGGAGACTCTTGATTGTTGTGCACCGACCTACCGCGTGAAGAGAGGTTCCAAACATCCTTTGGAGGTCGCCATTGGTGATGTGTGGTTCCATTTGCATCTATGATACGCAAAATTTTACCTATTGATTCATCTTGAGACCTTTTGGGAAGTAGACTCAACGCCCCTTCGAATTGTTCATCACTCTTTGCTTCATCAAGTGGTACTTTGCCTTCAAGTTGACATTCTTCTTTTATCCATTCATCTTCAGGAGGTCGCAGTTGGTGATACAGTACTCCGCTTGCATCAGCATCATGCTCATGAAGTTCTGACTCAACCTTGAAACCCTGGAACAACTCCTTTATGTTTGTATCCTCATGTTGAATAAACCCAACATCCTTGTGCACATCAGTAGGCGTGTCCTTAAAAATTAAGGGTTCCTTAATAAGCTGGTTTTCAAATATAAGGGGTAGCGCCCCTTCGAATTGTTCAATTTGTGGGCGGTAGGTGGGGCATTTGAAATATGATGATTGTTCTTCATACACTTCTTTTAATGTCACAACCTACTCTTTAGTTTGCCCATCTTTTTGATCATTTTCTCCAAGGGTACTTGAAATTTCTTCTCTTATAACGGCTTGGAGCTCTTCATTTGGATCTTCTTTTTGTGGTGTAGATGAATGCTCAACATGTATTTCCTCTTTTCCTTGGATTGACGAAGCATCAAGCGATAGGTCTTCGTGATAGTCTTCTAAACCTTGATCATTGCCCACAATTTCTTCATACTCCTAAACGTCTTCCATTGTTTCCTTCATTTCAACGCCTTCTTCCTTTGGCGCAATGTTCGGAACTTCATTTTCATCTGCAATTTCTTTTGGCTCAATCGTGCTATCTTCTTGAAATTCACTCCTTTGATTGTCACATGATGTGGTGCTATGCTCCTTCAGATAAGTTCTGCCCTTCTCAACTGTGAGATGCATCCTCCACATTTCGTCTTCTTGGCATTCCTTCTTTGGTGCAAGGTATGATGGTCGAATGTGTGCTTCTTTGCAATCCTTTGAAAATTCTGCACCGTGTATACCCGGTTATTCCAACAATCCTAACTGATGCTACACTTGGCTAATGGCCTCCTTGCATAATTGACAAGTGAATTCCGAATGCCTTGCATTGTGGATTCTACACTAGCCAGCCAACAAGATGCATTCCACAGGCAGCTTTTCAATGCCCAACTACTTCTTACTCATTTCTTTGTATCTCTCAAAGAATTCACTAAGGCTTGGATTTTCTGATTCAGGGTTTGCTGGCACCACTGGTTTGAAAATATCCTGAAAGAGAATTTTTCGTTCCAAAACCAGATGTACCCTTGACAAGAATGCCACACAATTTAATTCATTGTGCCAAGTGGTACCATGAATTTTGCATCCATCTCTCAATGCAAAGTCAAATAAACTTCAGGGAAACAACTGCACATTCAAAACTCGATGTAGCAAGGGAAAATCAACTTGACGACCTTCATGGTCATAAGAAATTTGTGACTGCTGCCCATCCATTGAGGAATCTCTTTCTTTGGAATTTTTAACTTTTCACTTTTTTGGGAGTTTTTGACATAAAAGAGATCTAACATATCTCTGATTTGGCATTTCAAACCTTATACTAGTTCCATCCCGCTGAATTTTTTCACTAATGCTCAGCCCTCCTTCTAGCGCCAATTTTGTTGATGTGTTTTTTTGTGACTGCACCAACACAAAATAAAGTTTCCCAACGGTTACTCTATCCTCTCTTGAACAAAGTCTCTTGCATGCTAAGATTGCGAGAAAGATCATGCATTTAACTCCAAGGTTCCTTCATGTAGTGGATAGTCTCAGTTGGCTTGTGATTTGCTAGTATCTCAAGGGGGACTTATGGAATTGTTCAGCTAAAGATCAAAGGGAAAGGGGTTTTTGCGAGATTCGAAGGGTATGTCAATGTAGCACAGGTTTCCTAAACTAACGAGAAATGTACTGAATTGAATGGTTGCAGGGATTAGAAAAGCTATGGACTAATCTACGCACGAGACGTGGAATCAATTCTTACAAACTTCAACCAAGCTCTGCTTTGCCTCGCCTCGAACAGCTTCCACAGAACCAGTGCAATCTTCAAGGGGAGTAACTAAAAGTATTCAGATCACAATTCATTATGAGGACACCATCACAACGACGCATGTCAACACATAAACCATAATCGAAGTTAAGTCTGCAATGTTCCAGTTGACCACGCAAGGCGAACACACCATCAGTGAGCCCGCTAGTGTTATGGATAAGTGAAGCTTGCTCAAATTAAACACCACATTCCACAAATATCATCTATTTGCATGAAATGAAATCTACTTTACTCTAAGCTACTTTAAGATTCTATTGCGAGTTAGAAGGATGAAGAAGCCTCGCTAGCTACTCACAACAAAAGATGAAACCACCATCAATGATAACTCTTTTTATTATGAGAGTGTTCACAACAACTTCTTACAAAGCTTTCAATGGAAAACTTTCCTTCCTTTTCAATCTAAGCTATGCTATCAATCTATGCTATCTATGCTATGCTATTTCCTAGCTATCTCTCTATTCTAATGATTTACAAATGAGGGGGGATGCCCCTTTTATAGATGGCCAAATCCAGTGGATGGCTCAGATTGAATTACAATGAAGGGCTCAGATTGAGCGACATAAGCCCTAACCCTGAAAACCGCCACAAAGAGGAGTGGGGTAATAAATGAGCAAAGATTCCTACTTTCTTCCCTTTGACCATTATGAGCAATTAATGCCCACTATTCTTCTAGAAGATTCCCGTCCAGAAACGCGTTCCCACTGTTCTTATCTTTGACTGCAAATTTGATGAATCTGGCCAACATAGCTTTGACTTCTTGAACTGGCATGGCAAGCACGTTCTTAATCTGAAACTCCAAGACTGCAACTCCTTTCTCTTGCTTGATGATGATTTTCCTCCTTGATGCCATTGCATTTTGGGTTGTGCCAAGTATGTTGGAGAACATTTTTTGGGTCATTACCAGAGAAGGACCTCACACTTGAGAAGAATTCCTCAACTTTGTCCTTCAATCCATCTTGCTCTCATTCTTTAACTTTGAAGTGCTTGGGGATGATCTCTAACACCTGTGCCTTCATCTTTTCCTCAATTCCTGTTCTTGAAGGATTTTCTTGTCCTGGACTTGACCATTTCTTCCTTGCCACCTGCCTCCCTGAGTTGGGTGCATATTAGGTCTTTGTGGATGAATTCCAACACTTAGCCGTTTCTTCCAACATCTCCCTTCATGGTTTGGGTGCAAATGAGACATCATGGAGGAATTTGAAACCCGTAATTTTATCCTCTTCCAAGGTTGTGATGTTGTTATGGGGTATTTGCTCCATCGCCCCAAGTCTCCACGCTTTGGTCCTGGTGTTCATCCTGCAAAACAAACAAAAAGAAGAGCATCAAAACACTTATAGAACAAATCCACTTCACTTACCTAATTTCCATGTTTTGACTTCCAAGGTCTGATTGATCTCTGGATCAGATAGGGCTCAGCATTTTCCCTAGCAAACCTTGCTTTCTTCATAACCTTTCATCATGAGCGCATTTAACATCTGTGTGCTAGGGTGCATTTGGATGTCTGTGTTTGGAGTATCTCCACCAATGCCTTGGAAATATTTAAGCATCTTGTTCACCTTGGGCGTATATGACGCCTTGGAGACTTTCATGTAACTTCATTCATTTGGTGCCTTGTTCCTTAAGTGCATTTGAGTGGTGTTACTTTGATTTTCTATGCCTTAGAAAATTCTCACCTCCACTTGGAGCTTGAGAGGATTCCACCCTCCTAGCTTTGGGTCTAATGCCTTAGGAAAAACTTCTTATCTCAAGTCTTGCTGGGCGCATTTTATTGATCTTGTGATGAGGGCGCATTTAGGAGGTTGTAGTTCATTTTCCATGCCTTAAACAATTTTCATACCACCTTGATTCTCCTAGGGCGCATTTTACCTCCTGGTGTTCAAATTTCCAGTGTTAGAAACTTTTATCCAGCTTCTTCTTCTCAAGGGCGCATTTGAAGGGTGTCACTTTGATTTTGACTTAGACAATTTCCTGCTATCTCCTTGGGCGCATTTGGAACCTTCTTCTCTTGAGCGCATTTCAGCCTCTATGCCTTAGAAAATTTCTTGTGTATCCCCTCTCATGATGGGCGCATTTGGACCCTTGTGGTTTTGTTTCCTTGCCTTAGAAAATTTCAAGCTTCCAAGTAGGGCGCATTTGAGGGGTGTTATTTTGATTTTGACTTAGAAATTTTTTTCATGTTCCTCCTTTGTGTTTGGGCACATTTAGCCCCTCTTGCTTCATGTTCAATGCCTTAGGAAAAATTTCATCTCCTCTTGTTAGGGCACATTTTACCCCTAGTGCCTATTGTTTCAATGCCTTAGAAAAATTTTACCCACCTTTTTCCTCCTAGGGCGCATTTGAGGGGTTGTAATTCCATTTACATTGCCTTAGACAATTCTTGCATCTTCTTCAAGGGCGCATATGGAGGTCTTTTATTTTTTTGCGCCTTAGGCATATTTTTATTCACTTACTCATCTTGTTCACCTTGAGCGCATATGGGGGGTGTTGCTTTGAGTTCACGCCTTAAAACGCTTTTCACCTCCATCCATTCCACTTTGGGCACATTTAGAGCCTTATGCTTTCATCCTCCATGCCTTAGGAAATTTCTTGCTCCAATTTCTCCTTTGGGCGCATATTGAGGGGTATAATTCCACTTTCATGACTATGCCTTAGAAAAAATTTATGTCATCTCATCTCTTGGGCGCATATTGAGGGGGGAAGCTTTTATTTTGAACACTTTGAAACTTTTCCAAGTCATCTCACCATTTGGGCACATTTTAGGGGTGTTACTCTTAGTTTTGATGCCTTAGAAACTTTTTATCACCTCTATGTCAAGATGGGCGAATTTAGGGGGCGGGGGGAGGGGGAGTGTTGATGTGTTTTTGTGACCGCACCAACACAGAATAAAGTTTCCAACAGATACTCTATCCTCTCTTGATCAAAGTATTCCGCATGCTAAGATTGCAAGAAAGTTCATGCACTCAACTCCAAGGTTCCTTTATGCAGCGGATAGTCTCAGTTGGCTTGATGTGATTTGCTAGTAATCTCAAGGGGGACTTACATAATTGTTTGACAGCAGATAGTGAACTAAGTGAAAGGGGACTTTACTGACTCGAAAGGTATGTCTATAAAGCTCTCTTTTTTCTAAACTAACCAGAAATATACTAAATTGAATGGCTGCAGGGATTAGAAAGCTAAGGACTAATCTAAGAGAGGGATGTGGCGATCAATTCTCACAGACTTCAACCGAGCTCTGCTTTGCCTCGCTTCGGACAGCTTCTACAGGACTGGTGCAATCTTCAAGGAGTAGCCGAAAGTTTTCAAATCACAACTCAACATAAAGACACCATCACGAGGACGCATGCCACCATGTGAATCATAATGAAGTAAAGTTCACAAATTTTCAGTTGACCACGCAAGGCAAACTTACCATCAGTAAGCTTGCTAGTGGTATGGACTAAACAAAGCTTGTTCAAATTGAAAACCACATTCCACGATTACTATCTACTTGCATGAAATAAAATTTAGTCTACTTTAGGATTCTACTTGAATTAGAAGGACGAAGAAACCTTGCTAGCTGCTCACAACAAAAGACGAGATCATCATCAATGAAAAACTCTTTTTATTATGAGAGTGTTCACAAAAATTTCTTACAAAGCTTTCTAAGGAAAAACTTTCCTTCTTCTCCAAACTATGCTATCAATCTATGCTAAGCTATCTCTCTATGCTCTGCTATTCTCTTGATCTAATCTAATGAGGTACAAATGAGGGGGGATGCCCCATTTATAGATGGCCAAATCCAGTGGACAGCTCAGATTCAATTACAATGAAGGGCTCAAATCGAGCCACATAAACCCTAACCCTAAAAACCGCCACCAAGAGGAGTGGGGTAATCAATGAGCAATTAATGTCCACCACCCTTTTAGAAGTTTCTGTTCGAAATATGTGCCTCAATCTCATAGGCTGAAACCTCTAGAAGAGAAAAGTCGGTATGACCTTCATTGTGTCTGGCCGACTAGCAATTGTGAAACTTTATGAAATGTTCAAGGTCGCCGAGACCTTGTTGATGTCTTGCCAACTAGAGCTATCGCTGTGACTCGTTGTTCAGTGTAACCCTCTACCGAGTGGGTTGGTCTGGCCGATAGGCCATTCTTATCGGATATCGGGGAGACTCTGGGCGACAAGAAGTGTCGGGAGATTCATAGCGACTGGAGTCATCGGAGTAACTCATATGCTTCGGTATGAAGTCTTACCGATATGGAAAGTCTCGCCAAAAGTTTTACATTCGAAGTCATCGGGGAGACCCTTGGCCGAAAGGCTTGCTTCGATATGAAGTCTTATCGATATGGAATGTCTCGCCGATAGCTACACTCGGAGTCATCAGGATAACTTGAAGGCTTCGGTATGAAGTCTTAGCGATGGATGTTTGTCTCAGCGATGGGGTAGTCTGTTGTCGGTATGACTCCTGGCGACTATTTGGTGCTCGGTATGACTTGTGGCTTCGGTAAGAACTCTCAGCGATAGCGGTAATTCTTGCCGACAGTGTTCACATCAATATGACTTGGGAACTTCGGTATGATGTCTCATCGAATAACGATGGTCTAGCCGAATAGAGATACATGTGATGGATATCGGTATGATGTCTTGGCGACAAGGGGAAGTCTGAGCGACAGCTTGTGGACTCGATATAACGTCTTGCCGATAGTGAAGACTCTTGGCGATAATGACAATCAGGTCTTGTGGCATCGGGGAGACAAGGTTAGTGTCTCACCATTATGCGACTAGGTTGAACGCCTTTGACCGAGTGATGACTATCCTACATGGTGAGTCTACGACCAATCAGAGAAGCCGAATGGGAACCGCTAGCAGTTAGACTGTTGCGGCCGTTACTGAGAGGAAGATCGACAAACCATGGGCGTCATGGATATACTCAGGAATTGCAGATGTTGTTCGGTTCGATAGTTGGATGAATAGCTCGATGAGTGATCAGTGAATTCAATTCTGAGAGTATTGTAACTTGAATATTCTGTAGCAAGGTTGATCATTGTGAATGCTGTTGTAAATTGACATCAAAGAGAGTGAAGCCCGTACTCTGTATGTAATTTATGTTACTGTAATACAAAGGGGTTTTTCTTGGTGTGGTGGGTTTTTCTCCCGTAAGGGTTTTCCCACGTAAATCTGGTGTTCATCTATGTATGATTATTTCTCTGTTTCTGTTATTGCTTTCAAGTGTATCTTAATTGGACTGTAATTGAAAATTTAAAAGCACCTCTACATTCTTCCCTGAGGTTTTGACGTTAGGAGAGTTAGTTCCACACCCTAGCTTTCCTTATAGTTTCTTGTCCATAGACACATTCGCATTGTTCTTCTTCCTCTTCTTGACTGCAAACTAGATGAGTCTGATCATCATGGCTTCTTTTTCTTGGACTGATATGGCAAGTACATTCTTGATCTAACTCCAAGGCGGCAACTTCTTTCTACTGCTCGATGATTTCCTTCTCAACTGACATTCTCTATGAGGATGATTATTTCTCCACCCCTGATCCTAAAGGATTTTCTTATCTTGGACTCGAGCATTTCTCCCTCACCATCTACCTCTCTGAATTGAGTGCATATTAGGTTATTCCAACACTTAGCCATTTCTTCCAACATGCAACTTTTCTTCTTTCAAGGTTGTAATGTTGTCTTGGATTACTTGCTTCATCGCTTCAAGTCACCATGCTCTAGCCCCGGCGTTCATCGTACAAAACAGATAAAAAGAAGAGCATCAAAACACTTATAATAAAAATTCACTTTACTCACTTGATATCCATGTTCTGATCTCCAAGGTCTGAGTGATCTAGTTCATCCTTTTCCTCTAGCAAACTTCATCTTCAAATCCTTCATGCCTTAGCCAAATTTCCAACCCATCTGCCTTAGAAATAATTTATTTCCTCTAGAAAATTCATCAACCAGGCGCCCGAGTGAAATTTCCATCTTAAAGTCCTTGGCAAGGTGCGGAGAATTTTAAAATCAATCCCTTGTTGAAGATATCCAGTACCCAGAAGAGAATTCCCTTCAGAAAACACCAAATTCATGTGTCTATAGACGAAGGGGTACTTTTAAATTTTTTTTCAATTTATACCTTAGAAAAATATTTTGCCATCAAATTTCATCTTCATTCTTCATCTCTGGGCGTATTTTTCTTGCTTTGCCTTGGACAATTTTCTTCAACTTCATGAAGCTGACACATTTTGACTCCTTCTTGCCAACTTATCCATGCCTTAGTAAATTTTATCATCCTCTCTCAAACTTAGGCGTATTTTTCTAGGGGAGGAGAGATTTAAATACTTAGAAAAATTTCATCATCTCCATGAGCATGGGCGCATATGAGAGGTCTAGAAGGAATTTCAATTTTGCCTTAGATAAACTTTCTTGTTTCTATCTCCAGTCATGGGCGCACTTGAGGGTGTGAGGAGGGATTTCAACACCTTAATCATTTTTCTTCACCACTATCTTTCTCCACTCTGGGCGCATTTCAAGTATAGAGGAGGAATTAACAATGCTTAGAACATTTTTTTTCAAAGAGCCATCACCTTTAACTTGGGCGCATTTGGGACCCTCTACAGGAATTAACAATGCCTTAGCTCCTTCTTCTTCACACCTCTTGGAGATGGGCACATTTGGAGGGTCAAGGAGGAATTCTTGACACTTAGAAACTTTTTCTCATCCATCCCCAATCATGGGCGCATCTAGGGGGGTCCTACAAGAACTCAAGACTTAGAAACTTTTCCATGTTCTCCATAGCTAGATGACTTGGGCGCATTTCATGGGTCAAGGAGGAATTCAACGCCTTGAACATTTTCTTGTTTCTCCTCCAAGTTTTACTATATTTAGTAAGCCCCTGGTTTTCACTCTTCTGTAGCTTGGACTGATTTGAAATTTTCACCACATGATCCTCATGACCTAGTTAATTTGTTCACATTGCCATCTTGTGTCGTCCTGCTATTTATAGCCTATTTCTGGAGGTGATTTACTATTTATAGTAACTGTTTGGTTTCAGGACTTCTGCAACTCCATTTAACTTGAAATTTGTTCCATGGGGTCCTCATGGGTTGACTGACTATGTTCACACTTGTACCTCGCGCTAACCTACTATTTATAGCCTGTTTCTAGAGTGCCTTACTATAAATAGTAAGTGCTCGGATTGCCTTCAAATTTTACCAATGGATAGCTTGAAAGATACCGATTGCAATGGGATACACCGGTTTTCGGAGATTCTGGCGTTTGACCCCTCATTTTAGGTCCTGAAGCTAGAAACCCTAATTTGGCTTGCATGTTGCTCAAATGATCTCCGTTTCACCCCGTTCCTGTTGCATTTCGCTCTGTTCGTGATGTTGAAGTGCTGGGAAGCTGCCAGAGTGATCCTGCTAAAAATAGTAAGTGTCTGAAAAAGTGGCCAATCAACTACCGAATGAATTTGCATGTCACATAGCCCGAGAGATCTCACGAAACCCAGAAAAACCCAACAAATTGGACTGCATGTGAGCACTGGCTAAAAATAGTAAGCTCCTGAAAAGTGATCATCCTGCCTCGCATGTTACCTTGTTGCATAGCTCTTGAAAAACCCATGAAAAATATGCTAACATGCGCTGAAAAGTCCTGCATGCAAACCCTAAAAATAGCCTCTGAAGACAGCTCTTGAAAAAGGTCCTAACCCTGGTTTGCATGTTACATCACTGTGAAGCTTTCGAAAAACCCACAAAGGAATATCCAGACATCCGTTGAAGACTCCAACATGCAAACCCTAAAAATAGCCTCTAAAGCCTGAGTGTTGAAAGTTATCATCTCATCTTACATGTTATACCATTGCGTAGGTCTCGGAAAACCCAGAAATATTCTCCAAACATGCACTGAAAAGCTTCGCATGCAAACCCTAAAATTGGCTTTTGAAGGTGATACTTGCTAAAAATAGAAAGTTGTTTGTTTCAGCTCAAAATTTGCAGGCAAGCAATTTAAAGTGTCCCGGATGCAGTGTGGCGGGTGGAATTTCAAAAGTGTTGAGAAAACGCCCTGAATTGAAAACTTAGTAAAAATAGTAAGTTGCCAGAAATCAATGAAATTTTGTTGGGAACCTGCTGGAAGCTTACTGCATGTGTTGCCAAGCTCAGACTTTAATTCACTCACCTAATTTGACTTCAAACTAGCCAGAAAATCCAAAACCCTAATTCTCAGACTTAGCCAAAATTTCAAGTTTAAGCTCAAAGACGGGCACATCCCCAGAAAGACAAGCATCAAAGAGAGAGACAGTGAGAAAAACCAACCAAAATCAAGCCAAAAGACCCGAACGACACAAAAATTAGGGGGTCCCCATTTTGAATGGGGTGATGTGTGAAAAGGTCACAAAATTTGGCATCCCCACGGGAAAGTGTTGAAAAACACTTTAAGAATTGAACCTTAGCTAGTCTTTCTCGAACCATCATACGGAAAGGATACTTACTCAAAAGGGGAGAAGAATTTGATATTGGATTAGAACACCTTCATCCAAGACCCTATGAGTGTGTGCATACCCATTCCATCTCTAAACCATCTTGACTTCCGGAATCGGCTACGGAAAATTATATAAATATCTTAACTTCAAAAGCATCCTAGACATTGCCTCACTGCCAGTTAGGCATCCATAGCCCCGACGAGGTTGTTGCTACAATTCCCACGAATATTGCTCCACTACCAGCTAGGCGTCCATAGCCCCGATGGAGTTACTCGCATATTCCCAAAACCAATATCTCAAAGTATAATATTTCTTTCATTTTTCTCCTTTTTCTTTCTCCTTTTTCAGATATTTCTTTTAAGCACATTTTTCTTTTTCATATTGATTTTCCGTCAATTCCACAATTGGCTGGCAAGCAGTGAAGCCTCCAATGGGTTTGAGAATTGTAGTGGCACTGAAGCAAGATGTAAGATTTTCACTTGCCGTAACCTTTCCCAAGAAACCATAATGACTCAAAGTGGAGATAGGTAGGGCATTTAAGATCTTTAGACTCATGTGTTAAGACACAATAACGGGTTGATCTCCCGAGCCGAGCTTATTCCCAAACTGGATGATGACAAAAGGAAAGCAACTTTGGCTTTCAACATTAGCACAATGTCCAGTGGAAAGAAACCAAGTTGTGAAAATAAAACCATCATCACCCCCTTCGCAACGGGAAACTCCAAAATCTTTGCCCATTCCAGACCAAAACCACCTGAGCGGACAACTCAGGGAAGAACGCCAAACCAAAAACCCAAAAGGGCAACAAGCCAAAACAAAACGGGAAACGGAAAGCAACCCAAGCCAAAAGGAAAACGGAAAAGCAAACCTAAATCTAACTATGTACAAAGTAGGTCCCGGGAGGGAACCTATGCTTGGAAATAATGCTTGAGGAATTGCCCATTGACTGGCAATGGGATATCCCCTCTTGTTCGTGTCTATAACTTAAATGCATTATCTCCCAGGATCTCAAAAGCTTGACAAGGGCCCAACCACAATTTGTTGATCTGTCTATTCATTACTCCTTGAAGCGTGGTGTAGCAGTCAAAATTTCAAAAGTCTCGAGAGAAAGGTTCCAAATTGAGCGCTTACTAAAAATAGTAAGTTGTCAGAATTTAGTGAAAATTTAATGGGAACCTGTCGGAAGCTTCTTGAACATAGGGCCAAGCTCAAACTTCAATTCGCTCACTCAAATTGACCTCAAAGTAGCCTAAAGAATGAAAACCCTAATCTACCAAACTGCACTTCAGACTTAGTCAAATTTTCAAATTAGGCCAAAAGATAGGCACATCGCCAGAAAGATAGACGGAGCAAAAGAGAGACAGCGGGAAAACCAACCAAAAACAAAGCCAAAATACCCAAACGAAGCAAAAAATTAGCGGGTTCCCATTTTGAATGGGGTGATGTGTGAAAAGGTCACAACAATACCATCTGTATCTTCAAGTTCCAGATGTTTTTATTTTGTTTGCCATCTGATTTGAGTAGTTTTGTTGGGGGCACTCATGTAGATTCTTGTCTTCTTGATCATGATTTTCATCCTACTTTCAGTGTAGGTTCTTCTTTCAACATTATAGCAGTGATACCCCAAGTTTCCAGGACGGGGACGGTGGGACGAGTCCCTAAGTTTCTGATTTTTTAGGCCAAATTTGGGGACGGCGAGGGAACGGCTATATAAAATATAGGGAAAATTTTAAATATTCATATGAACCCATGGATAAAGCATGCATAATATACATTATAGAACCTTAACATATAACAATTGTGTTCAACATTCTTTGTCAATACTCAATACGCATTGAAAATTCAGAATTAACATACATGAATCATGATACAACCTCCAAGTTATAATTTATAAACTTATATCAAATTACATAAGGTTATTTCCAGCTCACAAATTGGGCGAACATTTGTGATTACAGTGAAGATTGTTTCACCTAGGTTATTGATTACTTGGCACAGAACAATAATGAATAGCTAAGGCATCTGAAGGCAAAATTATTGTAGTTTGGTGGGAGTGTAGACTACTAGAAGTAAATTCAATGCTAGTGTATTGTCTGATATGGATTTGAGCAGTTAAATGTTGGGACAATTGCTGCACTCAAGGAGTTTTGAGCATCAATATTCAGCCTATTTCCAATTGTGAAGAACTGTTTAAAAATGTCAAAATCCTAAGTCTTTGTCTCTAAAATCTATTAGTGAACAACAAGCAAATAAATTAAAGTTTACACACTTCTGGAATAAATTTTTGTTATTTTTATATATCTCTAATAGAGCAGCAAATATTTATCTCATGAGTGTTCCAAATATTGTGAAAGATATATGAAAATAATTTATACCAACAACTCATAAACCAGAAAACTAAAAACAATTATATACTTTTTTTTAATTTTAAAACATGCTTTGACGCGGGGGATGGTTGGTCGTCCCCGAGACGGTCGAGGGATGTGATGAACCCTGCTGGCTCACAACTCAAACCCCTGTATTTTTTTATCTTATTTGTGTTTTTTTTTAGTTTTTTAAGAAAAGTTTGTAGACAGAAGAGAAGGGGCGCATCACATAAAATGCTCATAAAATGTAAATCTGAGCTATTTTCTACAGAATGAAAGTGCGGAAGGTATTATTCAACTGAAACAAATAGATCACAAATGAAAAGCATACCCGAAAACTTTGAGATTATTTATTTAAGAAAATAAGTCTAGTTTGCCAGCCAAGATGGTGAAAACTGACAAAATCCAGTGTAGGAAGCTACATAATGCAATGTCCAACCTAGAAATTGAGGCAGATGATAGGTATAAGCCAGACGCCAAAGAAGCTGAAGAGAAACCCTCAAAGGAAAGGCGTTTCTCCTAGAAAATCCAAACGCCCTTGCACAAAGAGCCACACACTTCAAGCAAAAAGCTAGAATCCTCAACTCAGAAGGTACGGCCATGAAGTAGAGTGTCTGCTAGATGAAAGGAAGACGCCATCTCTCAAACCCTCCTGAAACTGATAAGGAAACTCAATAGAAACACAGATTAAGCTCAATAGAACCTCTGAATGAAGCTCTCACCAATGCACTAATTCGACTGGTCTCTCACAGTCTCGGAAATGCTCAACACTGAAGAGATTTTGTTCTCCAATGGAAGATTTGCTCAAACCCTAATCACAAAGGATAGCACAGAAGAAAACCCAAAGGCAAAGTCGAAATAATCAATGAGTCAGTTTCTCATTGTCAAAATGCCTTATATCCCAAAAAGGCACGCATTTCAAGAAAATGATGCCACTTTTCATCATTTAAATCTCTTAAAATATATTTAAGTCACTTTCAATAGTTTAGACTTAAATATTTTGGGCGCCCACTTTAAAGATTAAGTGATTTAATTTTAAATCACTTTTTTATGAATATTTAAGTGATAAAAAAGTATAAAGTCAATTTGACTTTATAATAAAGTATTAAGTTAATTAATAACTTAAATCACTTAAATAATCATAACTTTCTCAAAACTGCATATATTTTTGTGCTGTCAGAAGCTGTCAACTCCTAAACTGCCAAGGCCTGCAGTGAGCCAATCACTGAACTCTGAAAATGAGAATGACCAACTCCTCCAGAAAATACCACTGACCCTCTAAACACAACCTGTTAGCCTATGAGAGTCTGAGTAATAGCCTAACCACCATCAAACACAATCATGCCAAAAAAGGGGACATTACAGGGGACGGCTCGAGCGTCCAATGACCATCCCCGGGACGGTCAGCCGTCCCCCTTTCCCCATTTTGGGGACATTTCCCGGCTTTTGAAAAAAAAGAAGGGGGCACCACGAGACTGTCCCCCAGCCGTCCCCCTATACCTAGGACGTTCCGGGGACAGGGACGGGCCTTTTTTTTTGTCTTTGGGGGGGGGGGGCAGGGGCCGGGGGGGGACGCGTCCTCGGGTTCCCCTACATTATAGCAATCATTCTTCAATAGTGTTTGCAGCTTCTTCGTGCTTCAGTGGTTTTCTTCATGTTCATTCTTTGTTCCTATTCTTTTTGAGACATTGTTTTGGAGGCTTTTCAGTCCCTCACATTGTTTTGGAGACTTCTCAATTCTTCACAATGTTTTGGAGGCTTCTTCAGTCCTTCACTTGTATTTCTCTCTTTTGGAAAGGAGTTTTCTCCCACTGGGTTTTTCTCCTTTTCTCCAGTTGTACGAGATTTGATTTTTTTGTACATGGGTAACTCATCAAGCCTTGTTTGTCGAGACTTATCATGCATTCATCTTTAGAGTTTTGAGTTTCTCCCTGAGTTTCACTTAAGGGGGAATGTTAAAGTAAAAGGTATTTCCTAATTAATTATTTACTTAATTATTAGGTTCCTTTTCCTCTAATCACTTAAGCTTACTTAGGTCATGTTCTTTTTATGTCTCATGTCATAGGATCAGGACATATGTCATGATCTTGTTTTACCCTCAACTAGGATTTCTAGGTTAATTATCTTTTTATAAGGATTCTTTATTGTATTATCATTAAGATGCACATCAATTACGATTCATTCTTTTTTGAATCAATAGCTTTTGGTCTCTATAGCCATGATATTCTCTTTTTTTGTGACAGGGGTTTGATAGCAGGTGATCCTTGCGAGTTGTGGAGTTGATTTTTCCCAACTTCAACAAAAGTTTTGTAAGCCTTCATTAGTTTTGGACAACACAAATTCAATCAAACTCCAAGGAAATATAATGATTTCATCTAGAGAGATGAGGAACCTCAAAACTAAAAATAATGCCCACCAATGCACCCAAAATCATGAAGGAGACAACTACACTACCTGGAAAACTGAAGTGCAAACCCAACTTGAGTTCGAAGACCTCTAGGACATTGTCTCTAGAAATCTCACTAGACCTACACAAGCTGATGCTAACCAAACCAGATTTGACAAGCCCAACCAAAACGTCAAACCCATTATTTTGTTTGGAGTTTCTAATGAGGCTTAACTTCACATTCGAATAACCACCACTTCCAAAGATGACTCAGATCATCTCAAAACAATTTGAGGCCAAAAACTAGAATTAAATTATTCATTTATAATGTTAATTACACTATCTACAAATGCATAGTGGAGAAAAGGTAGATAATTTCTTTAGAAGAGTTGCAGAGATTAGGACATCATTGCAAGCATTAGGGGAAGATGTATCAAATGACTCTCTTGTGCCTATTGTCTTGAGAGTTCTACCCCCTTCCTTCCATGTATTTCACTTGTCTTAATGCGTCTAAAACAAAACCATCTTTTAAAGAGTTACTAAATTTTCTTCAACAAGAAGAAGCAATTCATAATGAGATTTCTAACTCCAAAGGCAATCAAGCCCTCACACCAAAGTAGAAGGGAAAACAACCTGCATGTCAAAGTGGTCCATCAAATCCCTGAAAATCACACCAGGAAAACTCTTCTACAAAGAAAAAGAAGTGTCTTATTTGTGGAAGAAAGGGACACAATCTACAAGACAGTTGGTAAAATTCCTATGCCAATAGTGAATCCAATCAAAGAAAGCCACAATAATCTTCTTAGAGGGACAAAAAGAAGAATCCCCATTGGCAAAAAAAGCCTAATAAGCAACATGGCAATGTTGCATCAATAGGTGACTCAGATGCTGAAGAATTTCTATATGCTGCAGAATCTCAGGCTTCCACTTCTATTAATTCAATCTAGTATGTTGATTATGGTGCATCCAAACATATGACAGGTGAACAAGAGTGGTTTTGTGATCTCACATCATCAAATTCCTATGGGAAAGTATCCCTTGGCAATTATACATCATGTGAAGTTCAGGGAATTGGTGATATCTCCTTGCCCCTCAAAACTCACAAATGTCAACTTTCCTAAGGTTCTATATGTTCCAAGGCTCATGTTGTGACCTTTTCACACATCAGCCCATTGCAAATGGGGACCCTTTGTTTTTGCTTTTTGAGTTTTTTCCTTGGCGTCGCAACTGCTATTTACCATGTTTCTTTTACAATGAGGAATTTGAGTTTTTGAGGGGTCACCCGAGCCAAGTAGAGAATTTGAACCCGAATCAATGTGTAAACATCATCACAGTGCTTAGAGGGCCCAAGGGACGAAGATTGACTATCATTTGAGCCAATTCTGACATCTACTTTTTAGAGATTGACCCTCCGGACCCCCCTATTTTTTAGGGACTTCATTTTTGGCATTTTTGGCCCATGTTGGACTTCCTATTTTTTAGGGGCTATTTTTGGAAAGTTACTATTTTTGGAAAAGTTTCTATTTTTGGCAGGGTTTCTATCTTTAGAAAGTGCCTGGATTTCAAAAAATCAGTAAGAAGTCCCAAAAAACCAATGGAAAATCACAGAAAATCAATTGAAAATCTGAAAAAATTCATAGAAAAGTCTGAAAAATTATGAAGTCCATGGTGAAATCTGAATAAGTATGAAGGCTGGTCTGAAATTAGACATGGCAAAAAGGCTGGAAAGTTCGCCCAACATGTAGAATGGAGATGGCAAGAAGCCTTGGAAGTTCGCCCAACTTCATGAGGGCATGGAAAATGAAATGGCAAGACCATGAGAAAGTCCGCCCAGCTGAGAGAGGTAAATGGAAATTCATCTTCAAAGTCCGCCTAGCCTTGGATAAGTGGAAAATCCTTTTGGAAGTCCGCCCAGCTTGATGGGGAGTGAAAAAAGCTTAAGAAAGTCCGCCATACTAAGAAGATATGGAAGAAAGCTTGCAAAGTCCACCCTCACATGGAAGAGAACTTGGAAAGTCCGCCCAGGCTTGAAAGGAGATGGCAGAAACTTGACAAAGTCCGCCTAGGTTTGAGGTGGAATGGAAAAAGCATGAAGAAGTCAGCACTTGAATGGGAAATGGAAAAAACTTCATAAAGTCCACCTAGCTTGTGATAAAATGGAAAGCGTGACTTGAAGTCTGCCATCAAGTATATGGAAAAGAATTATCCAAGTCTGACTTGGAAAAGAATGCCTCAAGTCCGCCCATGACAAGAGATGATGCTTGGAAAATACTTTATTAAGTCCACCCCTTTACAATGAGGAATAAAATACTTGAGGTCTGACTTAAGAGGAAAAAGAATGTGAAAATCCATCATAAATTCTAACTTGCATCATGTCAAGAAGCATTTAAAATCCGCCAGCGCTTGGAGATAGGTGGAAAAGAAGGAAGTCCGCCCACCCCTTAGTATAAAAATTTGACACAAAAGAATGAATGGAACAAGTCCTAGAAAGTCCGCCATTCTTTAAGAGAAAGAGTATGGAAAATTCAACAAGAAGTTCAACCTCAAGATAGAGAAATGGAGAATTCGACATGAAGTCCGCCATACCAAGAGAGAGAATGGAAAAGAACTCATCAAGTCTGCCTGGAAGGAATGGTGAAAAGGTCACCAAGTCCGCTGGAGGTAGATTGGAAAAGAATCAAACAAGTTTGACTTTAGGAGAGAGAATGTGGAAAAATCTTTATAAAGTCAAGCAAGTTCGCCAAGAGGAGAAGTAATGAGGAAATGAATAAAATCCTTGACTAAGGATGGAATCCTCCCAACTTAAACAAGCCAGATTCAGAACTGAAGGAAAATCCACAGGAAAAGTTCATTTGAGCACAGAAATGGCCAAAATCTTGAAGGTGTTACAAAGTAGCCAAAATTTGGCTAAGTGTGGGAAACACTTCACAGAGAAAATTCTAGTTTCCTCCATTGTGGTGAAAGCCAAGATTCATTCTTCTCCAAATTCAAGGCACTTGAAGGAATATCCAGACATCTTGGGGGGATTTCATCTACAATCCCAGGCCTATTGAAGCAATCAGGAAAGACTTAATAACTTTAAGTCTAAACATGTGCTCCAAGGCAAGACTTCCAATATAGGTGAGAAGAAGCCAAAGTCCCAAAAAGAATCCGGCTAGGAGGAAACAAGCACAAGAGGCAGAGTCATCAGCAAGGAAAATATTCTAAGGCAAGCACATGGAACAAGACCAAAGTGACCAAGGAAGACCTCCAGCACACTGAGGTGGCACCTCGTCATCTTCCAACCAATCAAATTATTCCAAATCAACATGCAACAACTTTCTATTTTATTTGTTGGTTCATATTTAGCAAAAGGACAAGTGTCCTCAAATGTAATTTTCTCATTGGTCGAGGTGTAGTTAGTAGTAACAAACCCTAATTAGGGTTTTATTTTGTAATCTCAGTCGTTGATTCTAAATTAATCTTGGCCATTGAATTGTAATTGGGGAGCCTATAAATTGAGCTCAACCCCTCATTTGTAAAGCATGGGAGCATGTTGCAAAACATGTCAAGATAAGTAAATTGTTGTATACAACTGTCAAAGTAATAAGTAATGCATGCATTGTTCTAATGGTGATTACTTCTCTTATTTTGGAGTTGGCATGGTTCTTATCCCTCATCATAGTTTAGATTTTATTTCATGTATGTTAGGTGAATGCAAGATTTGATAAGTATTGATTTATGGTGAAACTTTTGCTCATACTTTCTTTGAATGGATGATTTTCATTCAATGCGTAAAGTTAGCCTAAGCTTACTTTGTGGATTCTTAACTTCTGTCTGAATAAATATTGTTCGATTTGATGGTAGTTATTCATGACATGAAAATCATAAGCACATTCCCTTGAAGATTGCACCCACTTTGTGTAGTTGTCCTAAGCATGGCGAAGCAAAGCGTGGTTATTTGTTTCACCAAGTCAATACTGTCTCTTGAATTCTTAGGAAGTAGATTAGAACTTTTGAACCCTGATCTCCTTCAATTTGTTTGATTCGGGACCCAAACAATAGAGCTTCATTGTCTAGACCTTCATTGTGAATTGAACAAGCCTAGCATAAGTCCCTTTGTGTTACCAGCAAATCACAATGCCCACTAAGCTTACCACACGTCAAGACCTGACATAATGAACCTTGGAATCACCATATGATCTTCTCACAATCTTAGCATACGTGGTGGTTTTTTCAAGAGAGGATAGGGTGTCTTTGGGCATTTTATTCTGATGTTTGGTGTGTCATAAAACACGCATCAACAGCTCACAAATAACCAGACTTTAGATTTTTCTTTGTATGGATACACGGATGCAAACTATGTAGGTTATGTAGATGATAGTAAGTCTACTTCAAAATTTATTTTCTTTTAAGGATCCAGTTCAATATCTTGGGGGAGCAAAAAGAAAACCATTGTTGCTCGCTCTTCCACAAAGGCTGAATATTGCACCGCAGGTGGAGCTATTTGTGAAGTGATATGGTTACATCGCATTTTGACAAGTATGGGTGTTCTTGAGACTGGTCTCACCACATTTTTTGTGACAATCAAAGTGTGTTGAGGCTTGTTCGCAATCCTATTTTTCATGAGTGTACCATGCATATTGAGGTTCGGTGTCGCTATGTCCATGAACATGTTCAACAATAGAATATCCAGCTACAATTTTGTTCAACTCAAGAGCAACATATTGACATATTTACCAAATCTCTTGCAGCTGTGAAGTTTTTCAAACTTTCTTGCTCTGTTCTCTTGGGCATATGATGTAATAAGGGGGGGATTGCTAGTATATAGTTTATTTCATCATAACTAGAACCAAATGGTAGTTGTTCGGTTCGTTGATCAACTGCCTCTCTGGAACCGATTTTCATCACATGAATCTGCATTCTCCTCACAATATTTGGTCATTGCTTCTACTCATTCATTACCCATGAACACTAGAATTTATTCGCATTGCCACAAATGAGATAGGAATTTGCATCATTGTCTTATAAATATAGGGAGCTCCTAACTCAGAAATGGATGCTCAGTTGTCCCTGCAAGCCTAGAAACACACAGACAGCTTTTTGGGCATTTCAAATGCTTGTGCAAAAAAACCTTAAATGAAGCAAAAATAATGTATTAAAACACAAAACACTGAACTTGAAAAGAGAAGTAGCTGAAATAACTTGTGACCCATTAAAAACAATAAACAAAGCTTTAGTCGGGTTTGGGATTTTGCAGCAATGAATGGACATTTGGACAACTAAGAAGCTGGGCATGATAAATGGAACAGTATGTAGTTGTGTACGAACAATTTATTCACATTTTGTAATGTCCCTTATAAAGCTTACTTAGGATTTTGCCTTCAATCTTACGATATCAAAGTATGCTAAAGGACTAATGCTTGTAAGAGAGGGTAAAAATGATTATAGACCTCTACGATCTTAAAGAGTAACTCTAACTTACTGTTTCACACTAGTCTTGATCAATGGACACTTAAATATTGATAGGAGAAAGTATTTCTGACATAAATTCTGAAATAAGAAGTCTGATTCAATTATTTGTTCAATAATGGAATTTTGTCAAGAAAGTATATGTGATATTTCTGATTTATCAATTTATAATCATGCATTAGCATGTACAAGAGAATTATGTCATTAATCTGATTGCTGCTCCTGACTTGGTCTCTATATTCATGCGATTTCCCTGGCCGCTGTGTCTGAAATTTACTAATTAATCATGCGTCCATTCCTTTGGCTGGTCGTAGGCTCTTTTAGTGCACTCGATCTGAAGTTTAAATATATAAATCTGCAATGTTCGCTGATGTCCCTCTCCACAATTCTCATTGACCTTCTATATCTTCATGTCTTCATGATTAAAGACACCCTTTCTGAAAGGTTATGACCTTCCAAACAAGCATGACTTTTATTTATTGGTTGTTGACCTTTCAAAACTAATTGCAGCCCCTTGTTAAGCATAATCACTGCCTTTTAGGCATAAATATAATCACTACTTTAGTCGCTCCTGTTCATTATGTATCACTGCCTTTTAATTTCTGAGATTAGATAATTATAATTGTTATCTTCTTGATTTGGCTTTATTAACTAGATTGATTCTTTTAATATTTAATCTTTGTCTTTAGCTGATTGCCTTTCAACAATAACTTTTTTAATTGTTCTTCACGTCAAACTCATCTGCTGGTTGCGATTTATCTTAGACTGCTGGTTGCAATTTATTTTAGTATTTGAATGGGTTTATTACACATTTTGTGTAATTTTCAGAATTATTTTAACTTTTCGGGGAGTTTTAACAATGTCAGGACTCTCAAAAAGGATTGTGAGTTTAGACATTTTATTCTGAGAAAGATATCTCAATCCTCAAAGGCTACTATCAAGGTTAAGAGTGGCCTTGCAAACGATGATGATTTTACTGCATGGAAATGTGTTGACCTTCTAAGTGAGAAACAAAAAGTAAGGGGATGCAGATTCAGGTGCGAAAATAGTATACAAGGCTCATATTCAATAGTGTGAACACATCTCACTCACGCTCAAGGAAAAGGAGTTGAGAATTGAGAAATGCAAGGCATTGAAACAAGCAGAGATGGATTGTTTTATGGTTAACCAAGGTCCAAGCTAGAGAAGATTATGAGAGGTCACTTGGACAAGCTGAGGCTTTGGTTGCCCAACAACCAGGACATAATTTCTCAAGACAAATGGGTCAAATGCAGAAGTATGAAGAAAGCAACGCCAGGACTGCAAGGTTTCTTTGTGCTTGTGTTGTACTTTTCAATGTTACTCACTCTCCATATTGGCATGAGATGGTTTGGAAATTTGACATTTCAGAATGAACCTCTATAGATATCTCAAATTTAATTTCAAATGTTTCCCTCTATGAGCATTGTTGGACATTGAAAACTGAAACCTCTTACTTAGTTAAGAAGTTAAGTCTTTGGAATTATATGTACGCAGTGAATGAAATGAGAATTGTATTGTCTTCTTTCATTGAAGACTTCTTATTAGTGGCTAGTTTGAATCCTCATTTTTATGTGACAAATTGCTGAACAGAATCAGAAATTTTATATTCATTGTAGAAATAAAAGCAACAGATTAATAAAGTGAATCATGAATATCCAAGGTCATAACTCATACCAAAAATTGCATGCCTTACTTTCTGCCCAAGCCGAAACTTATACTCCACATTCTGGTAAGCCATTGCCCTTGCTGCTGCTGCTAAAGAATCTGCCTGTATTTTCCAAAATTAAAGAAACATCAAGTTTATCAAGTAATGATACATTTAATGCTATATAGTACAGGCTAAGAAGAACTCTATGTTTTGAAATTTGCACACCAGTTTACATATCACCTCATTTAGTACTTATGCATCAAAGGATCTAGTTTTCAAGAAAAATGTCACACCTCCAGATTGGAAATTTGATCACGCAACTTGGCAGCATAAACATAATCTTCATTTTCAACAGCCTCATGTAGATCTGCCCTGCAGAAAAGATTATGAAATGATATAAAGACTCTCTACTCTTGGACATTAAATAAACTACAAATAACCCTAATACCATTTTTTATTTATTTACTTTTATTTTTCATATAAATACTAGCATTCATTATGTAGTTAACATTCTACGAAATGTACAACTTAAGTGCATTGTCCAAAAAAAATGTTCATTATGAACTATTTTTACTAAGGTTGTTAATTTTATTAAAATAATTTAATGGGCACCTTAGTATAATAGCTCGTTAGAATGAGAATCAAAAGTTTTAAATGTTGGACATTGATAAAGTGATCTTTGGTGCTAATAATAATATCACTTTCTAAAGTAATAAGGCTCATTTAATTTATAAAGTGATTTTATATTATATTTTCCGAAAAGCTTCCGGAAATGTTATAAAAGGAGTTTGGGGAGCTCATTTGGGGAGATGCTTGAGAATTGATAACAGGTGGTTGTTGGTTTGAACTTCATTCATTCACAAGCTTTGTGAAGACGAAAACCCTCATAGAGGAAATTAGCTGCGAAAGTGAAAGATCTTTCCTAGCTGATTTGTTGGTGGTTTCATTCAAGAACTAGCAGGAGCTTCATTGATGCAAAATTTCAGTTTGTTTGTCAAGCAATAAAGCAGACCATTATGGGCAGATTTTATGAAGACTAAACAGCAATTTATGAGTGTCAAAATATACAGCTTACCAGTCATTAGCTGGCCGTACCATTTTTGTGTAGGCCGTTCAGCCTGGAGGAAGGGCGTGGGGTTCCCAAGGCAAGGCGCCTAGGTTTTGAGGGGAATATTAATTGGTTTGGGGGCGCCATGGTGTGAGGAACACTCAGCAATAAAATTGGAGTTGGAATAGCTTGTGTTTGGAAGAGTTGGTTAACATTTTGGAGCCATCCGTTGTTGTTTACAGTCCATTTCTAGACCATTTATGCACAGCAGCAAATGGGTATCTTTGTATTGTCATTTTGAGATGATTAACCATCTGGGTATTGTAAAAATCACTGTTATATTGGTTTCCAAACTCTGATAATTTTGTAATTCATTTCCAACTAATGGGTAATTTCAAATATTTAAAATATTCAGCATTGTTGCCTTATAAATATTATTGCAAGTATTTTTATTTGATTGCATTGGCTATATTACCATCAAAACACATATTCTTATTCAGAAAACAAACAAAAATATATATAGGGTGTTCATTACAAGTTATAAACAGCTCTAGCTAAAAATAGCAAATCCTTGGATATACTCCTCTTCGAAAATGATGACACAAGCTAAAAAAGACTTTTTGTTACACTGCTTTAGATGACTTTGAAGATTTTGTAACTTCTCTGATCACAGCTAACCCTCTAAAAAACCTTGAAAATATACTCATTCATGCCTCCTTTAAGTGCGCATCAATTTTGTACCATGTGCTTGTACTCTAAAAATTTATTTGTTTTGTTGCAAAAGCCAATGCCTTTGTACTGGTGTAGTACCAACCTTTGGCACACACCAATGTCTAGAGATGTTTAATAATAAAAAATTTCCCCCTTTGTATTTGTGCATCCCACCTAATAGGCATGCACCAATACATTACTTGCCATTTTTTTAAATTTCCACTTTTTGCTAAGGCATACACCACTAGCAATCACAACTTTTAGTTTTTCTTTCCAAGAATGATGTACTTGGAACCCCTTCCATGTACCTTTAAACTACCTTTGCATCTTCCTTTGCTTTAGTGTGTATTCTGCATTGTACAAGTGTTTTCATTCTTATCTACACCTCACATCAACACATCATCTACCTTAAGCTAGACTCTTTTTTACATTTTGAGATACTTGTTGAGTATAGGCACACGCCATTATTCATGGAAAATCATACTAACCCTTTGTATTGGCACATTCCAATACATCGTGGAAAAATTTTGAAAGCCCTTGGCTCTTTTGTTGAGGCTCTTTTGCTTTGTTCGAGCACATTTCTCTGCTTGGCACATCTTGCTACATCTTTCATTCCATTTTGCAATGACACATTGATTTCTCCAAGTACTTGAACTTCTGATCCTACAAGGTTAGCAAAAACAACCAACAGGACAATGTGCGTAGAAGAACAAATTTTGCAACATATCAAGGGTAGGTAAATGAGGATTTCCAGTTGATAAACTTGACTCAATACAAAAATTTTGTATAGGTAACAACAGATTCACAATTTGTTGTTCTTGTTTTATTGATATTCTTGTGTTATCTCTTGACACCACCACATTGTTATTTCTTATACTTGTGGAGGAAGTTTGTTCAATTATGGGCCTGTACTATTTATCTCAGAATATAAGACAAATAGAAAGAACTGGAACTACTTTTTACTGAACCAAAAAAGCAATACCCGATAAAGTTAAATATGCAACATTGAAAAAACAATAGCTGATAAGTTTAAAGATGTTTTTAACATACTTTAATATAAGGCTGATAAGATGTGACTATTTACAGGTTAAAGTGCTCACAAATGACCTACAATTGTAGAGTCCGTGAGTTAATCTCTCCTTCATGGAGGATTGCACTTAGTCTATGCTTTGCTATATACATTGGTACTATAAACGTTTTCTGTTAAAATCATCACCACCCTTGCTATTAACGAAGAACAGAGTGTAAGATTGTTGAGTATATAACTTTATTGGTGGATCAAGAATATAAAATACAACTTTTGTTCCTTCAAAGTGTCTAATCAATGCATGTGCACTTCTGTATGCTTTTGTGAAAATTTCCCTGCTCAACATTCCATCATCTATTCTTTTACTGCTTTCCTAGATTACTAACTTGTTGTTTACCTAAAGCAAGAATATAATGAGCTTATTTTGGATCGGATTTACTGCAAATAGGTAATTCCAATTACTATGTGAGTTATGTGTCTATTTTTTTCCTCCTGACATACATGTCTTCCAAGTTAAAACCAAAGGCATATCAGCTGTGAACTGGTTAGTTATAGAATAGAGGTAAATAAACTAGAGTTGTAAATATTCCCCACCGCAGACGTAAAATCGTTATGGCTTTGTCTTGAACTTCATCCTTGGATGATGCAGATCCCATCTTTGACTCCCTCTGTCTTGAAAGTTCTTGCTCAAGCTGCAAATGCCTCAAGCAACACAAAAACAAATCAATACAAATCTATCAGAAGGCAACGCATGCCAGCATTGTTAGAAAGTTGAAACGAATCCCACAATTTTATCATTTAATTGCAGAAGGTATACCTCTGCAAGCTTGTTCTGTAATTGCTGAGCTATCTCATATTGATCCAAGTTTAAAGCGCACTGACATGACAAAATTCCTATTCTCAGTATGCTTTATCATAGTAACGTGAACTCCACATACATAGCAATATCCTTGGATGTAGCAGCTAAAACATAATATACCAAAGATTTAGAAAGAAGATGCAGCTATAACCTGATTGAACTGTTAGAAGGATTGTCATTGATGTCAAACAAAGAGCTTGGTAAGTAATCGAGCTTGGTACGTGATTAAGAATGTTATATAGATTGAAGCATGCATATCGGTGTTCTTCAGATGTAATTTGTATGCTACAGATCGGAGTTATAAAAGAATGCAGATTGAATGGACATATCTACAACTCTGCGTTAATTGAATGAATAAATCTACAGATTAGAATAACAAATGCATCTACAGATCAGAGCTACGAATGGATATCATTTACAGATTAAAATCATTCTGTGATTAATTCTATCAGATCGAAATTAGAAAACAGATAAATAAGTATCAGATTGAAGAACTATGCACCTTTTCCGTTTGAAGTAGATCGACAAATCTAGAGATGATGATCAGTTTTGATTAGCTTGTGACTAATCGGGTTTCTAAAGAGACATGTATGTAAAACTAATCTACAGAACGGACCAGTAGAAGACATATTAGCTAAAGTGATTAAATTTGAAAATGATTTTAAAAAAAAATAAAAAATCAAAAGACGTGTCCAAGGTGTCTCCAGCGATTTCTTTTTAAAGAAGTACGCATCTTTAAAAATTAACATATGCGTCTCTTGAATCAAGTCGAAGCATGTTCAAGTGACACGTAAGAAACGGTGTTCTTTTCTAAAGGGACGTGTGCTTTGAAGCAAAAGAAATGAGTCAGGTAAGATATGTTATCAAGGGTCGCACACCACTATGAAAGGATATGTTCATGATCAAGATACATGTCTCTTAAGATTTATGAGTGCGTCTATTCTAAATGATATAGTTAATTTCTTCAAGAACTATGCAATTTTCTACATACAGAAAATTAATCAACAATAGTTATATCTGAAGAATGCAAAGTCAAAAGTCATGTTTATCAAATGATGCAACCTTTTGAGCAATCTATATATCTATTATTTTATTCAAGGCTGAAAGGTGTGGTTGTGAAGTTCAAGTAGTCTAAATCAGAAGCCTATCTTCTTGTGTGGGCTGAGTGTGAGAATTTACATCACAAAGGCAGATTGGAGGATTGGCAGAGTGCAGATTGTAGAAACCCTAGTTTCCCCGTTTTTCTGTAACTGTCTGTTTTGCTAATTTTTGAACGTTTTTATTGAATAAACCATTGAAGTGCGATTTTGAGAGAAATTGCATATAAATTTAAATAAAATAATACAACTCTGGAAATGATAGAATCTACTGAATCTCCTGATGCCAGACTATTTATTAATCTTCTAGAACGGTTACAATAAGATCTGATGACATGCAACTTAAAAAGCAACAATATTATTGATGTAAAAACCTGGTATTTGCAGCAGATTGTAAAACCCTTGAAAGGAGTGTCCAGATCTCCGGAAATAGGCGCATTAACTGGAGAATATCTGCTGGATGAATCCCACACTGAAAACCCTGAATATATTTTTAACTGTGAAGCTCTGTGATAACTTCTGGATGAAGATATCTCTCTGAAAGCAATAGATCAGCTGGTATTTCACAGCCTCTGAACTGCAACACTGAAGATGGCTCGTTCTCCAATGCCAAAAAGACAACTGAAACCCTTGGCTTCGTTCTCTGAAGAATACTTGATCAAAAATTGAATTCATAACATAATGAACTTTTGTCACAATGAAAAATACTTATATTCTCAAGAGGGTCGACTTTTTCCTCAAAAGGCATCATTTAAATAAAATTGAATTTTAACTTTTAATATTTCCAAAGTCTTGAACGCACTTTTAATTATAAATTATAATTAAAAAGTGGCCCCCTTCAATGATGGTCGACCCCTTCAGCAAATCACTTAAGTTATAATATTTAATAATATTATAACTTTATAATATAAGCTCCAGATAATTAATATTTAATTTGACAATTAAAATATTAATATCTCCCTCAAAATATGTCCGATTCACAAACCGTCTGAAGCTGATGAAGAAGTGATTGATTCTGCTCATGACCAAACCATACTGCTAAAAATAGCAGGGGTGCTCCGCTGAATGACCTTACTTACTAAAAATAGCAAGTCAGGTAAATGATGTCCGAATGACCCCGAACGAAAGCCAACTGGTAAATTCTGACAATCTGAAGCCAAGCCAAGCTTCAACAAGACCCTCTGACCAGACATATTAGCCTACGAGGGCTAGGAATAGGCTAAATCCCCAGAACTCTGATGCTTGCAAAAATTGGGGACATTACAGTCCGCCTTCCCTGAAATTGCTTGTCCTCAAGCAATCTCTACCGCAAAGAAACCCAACTCCTCGGAAGGCCCAAAAGAAGAACTGTGAAATGTCCCACATATCTCTAACTGACTCCTGTAGCATCAACAAAAACACAACTGCGCAAGCTATCCCTAGATCCCAAACCCAGAATGAAAGTCTGTCATGTCTGACATCCTCAGACTTCCAATGCGCTCTACTGTCTCCAACTTCACCTTGTTGTGAGTGGTGAAGTAACCCAATGGGTCCCATCCAATACTCGGTGCCAAAACTATCACCACCTGGGTCCCAATACAATCTGAATTCACATCCATCTGTCAGGCGGAAATAAGAACTTCTAGAAGCATCTGCTACACTGAATCTCTCCCTGTCCTTTGCTAAACCCTCGTGGATGTGATTATTGACCAAGCCATCATGCCAACTGACACCATAGTCATCCTGTAACCATGTACCCATAAGAAAACTCTCTGACATAGAAGTAGCAAACCCTGTTGGATACCTATCAGCATGATGTAAAACTAACAGCTGTCCCTGCAAGTAATCCCCCACAAACCGCTGAGTCTAGCGCTTGCAGCTGCTAATCCCATCTTCTGAAGATGGTGAATACCCATCCCACAACGAATGGTATAACTCAGGAGCCAAACCACACTGATGCATCATCAAATCCTCCGTGTGTGGACTAAAGGAGAAGTGATGAACACTGCTCACTATGCAATCAAGATAAAATGCTCCCACCTCTGTCAATGGCTGACCATCATAGTCTTGGGGAAACAAATCAGCATAAGTACAAATCTCCATACTGGATGATGCCCTACATATCTCCTGTGACGACGATGGAGTAGTGACGTGATCTGTCACACAACTCTCGGAAAAATCAACTATCTCCTCACAAGAGCTCTCAACCAAAACACTCATCCCATCTGAATTAACTACACCAATGTCTGTGATAGATGTAACCACATCCTCACTACAACCCGTGGATATAAAATCCTCATCAACTGCCTCTATATGTAACTGTACTGTATCTGCAGCTGGTGGAGACTGTGCCAAACTCAACTCCACGGTAAACTCCTCCAACCATGACTGTGACTCTTGAAGGGCCAATTGACTACTCTTCAATGAGTCCATAGTCACCTCAAGCTCATGAGTGAGCTCATCGACCTGCTCCTCCTTTCCCTTCAATGCATCATAACAAATGCAATCCCACTCGAGAAGAAAATCCCTGTCTGCAAGTAGTTTTAGGTAATTTTGTTTCATCATCCCAATTGCTTCTCGAAGTGCATGTATCTCTGCAAGGGAAAAACCACTATCACCGTGCTCATCTGTCAAAGGAGTACTCCAACCATAGGTAGCCAACATCTGACGAGCAACATCAAAATGCTCAATGGTTGTGGCAATCATATTATCATTCACTTTTAGTTGCCCAACCAAATGATGAGGATTTTGTAGCTTATGACCCCCATACAAGTTTTCCGGTTCATAATCTACACTATGATATGAGGCTGATTCGTCCTCGCTCACTACATGATAAGCAGAATCATGTGTGCTTTCATCCATGCACACCTCAACATCTAAGGTACTGCTGCTATGTACCTCAAAGGATGGCTCAACTGATAAGATAGAAGCTACTGATATGACAGTATCTTCACACGCTTCCACTTCCAATGCAACTATATCACCATCCAACTCATGATCCTGGGATTCTATGCCAACACATAAATCTTCGAACTTGTTCTCTAAGGTTTGATCTGGAAAATCAGACTCACCATGACATGAGTCCACATCAAATACTGCACTATTAGTACCCAAAACTTGAGTACCTTCTTGTGACAACTCATGCATATGTGAAATCACTGCCGTCCTAATGTCTCCTTGAGTCAAATCAGCATGTCTATCAAATTCATCGTATAAATTTCTGCATACCTTATCGGAACTTGAAGACACCACATCATTCTCATGAAGAGTTGTATCAATCACATGTGAACATTCTCTATCCAATTCGTGTGTAAACAATTCATGAGCTATAGAGTGATATTTCTTCCTTGCAAACTCTATCTTATGGCAAAGACTCGGGTGCAAATCCATGTAACTCATGAAAGGAAGTTCCTTCTTAATTTTTTGAGGAAGAGTGCTATACTCCTTAAACATGCTAATCACTTCTTCTTCTTTGTTTTGTGGTTCGACCTTTGCTGGTAGGAAGTGAATTGAATCTTTTAGGCAACTCAAACTTTGAAAGCGTTTGCTCTAAACGCAGCAACTCTCAATTGAGCTTGTATTGTGATTGTTCAAGTTCTTTCAATGCCTGTTTATTGTTGAACAATGATGTCATGAAGCCCATTTTCGCTGCCAAACTGAAAACCAAATCCAACTGATTTGTGCGCAACTGACTTTACACCTTTACTATGCAATACATTTCATCACTGTAATGTCCCTTGCTGTTTCTAGTGTAAATTGTTCAGTTTTGGCTCTAGAACTTTCCGTCAAACAAGTATTCTGAATGCTGCCTTGGTCTGAAATAACTTTTTGTATATGTTTACTTGTTTGAAATGATGAGATGATGCATAAAATGACTGATGATCAATGCTACAGACCCATGTATATAAATGACTAAACTCATGTGGACTAACTCCTACAGCAGGAAGACAATTTCACAAGCAATTTGTAGCCAAACATCCAATTCCACTAATATGGTATTGATGGATATAAATCTGCTTATAATGCTGGATGTTTCCAGATAACTGGAAATACAAACTGTTATGGCAATAACTCAAATAATTCCACTTGAAATAAAAATTACATATGGCTGTATGAGCATGTAACTGGGGATCAGCACTAAATGTCTTGACTTGCAATTTCAAGTGCAACTAAATACTGAGTTCTTTTATTGAAAAGAGAATACTTTCTGTTGTAAAGATTATAGTTATATGTAATTAGATACGGATTTAATCATCAAAGGAGAACCTGGAATGTACGTTGTCATTTCTGAGCAACTCCCGACTCTTTGTTCTCTTTTTACACTGAGAGGTTGCGCCTAGGTGATTAGTTCCTTTAGACCACGACTTGGTCAAGCAAGCTCGATGTCAATGAGACGGGTAGATAAAGAAGAACGTCTTCTTGATATAACTCTGGTCTCAAATCTGTGGGTGACATATACTCCAAACTCGTCTTTCCCGGCGATATTAATATTTGCCTTGTATCGAGCTCTCAAACACCTTAGATATGCGTCTCATCTGGAAACGTCAACTCCTTAATAAAGCAGCCCAAGACTCCTGAAGAATACTTAGCACTCCCAGACGTATTTTTTTATTTTATTTGTGTGGCGTCCCCCAGCGCTGAGTCAGCCTTTTCTCATTCGATTTGTCCCTTCTCCTAGATATCTGACCATTTCTCCCTTATTATTATCGGGCCTTTGACATAGGTGCGATCACAGCCTAGAATACGATTTTTGTATTAGCCGCCTTCAGGAAAAAAAAAACAAAATAATACCTTGTCTTGTTCGATCTATGCTAGCTCGTCTCTTTCTTCTTATTGGATCTTCAACACCATTTGTTGACCCTCTTACAATATTCGATAATCTCCTTTGATGCAGCTTCGAATCAATTATACCCCTCCAATTGATTAATTCTCCTTCATTCGACTCTCTTGTCTTTTCTGGTTTGTCTTATTTGACAGCTCAAATATATATATTGATTTCTCAACTGATGTCTGCAACAAGAGTTATCTCCAAAAATATGGTTATTTCTTTCATTCTCAAAAATCCCTCAAACACAAACTAAGAGTGTTGTTCTTCACCATATGCAAATATCGAACAATTCTCCAAATGCTTCTATAAGCTGATATGAAATATTTTCCACATTCACCTGGTATAATTATGAAAACTTTCAAACCCTTATTCTGCAATTCTGAAATTTCAAACACTGGCTAATCTGAAAGATTTTCTTTTTGCTCATAAAATTTATTTCCCACACAGGATGGTAGGAAACTGCTCTGATACCACCACTGTAGAAACCCTAGTTTCCCCGTTTTTCTGTAACTGTCTGTTTTGCTAATTTTTGAACGTTTTTATTGAATAAACCATTGAAGTGCGATTTTGAGAGAAATTGCATATAAATTTAAATAAAATAATACAACTCCGGAAATGATAGAATCTACTGAATCTCCTGATGCCAGACTATTTATTAATCTTCTAGAACGGTTACAATAAGATCTGATGACATGCAACTTAAAAAGCAACAATATTATTGATGTAAAAACCTGGTATTTGCAGCAGATTGTAAAACCCTTGAAAGGAGTGTCCAGATCTCCGGAAATAGGCGCATTAACTGGAGAATATCTGCTGGATGAATCCCACACTGAAAACCCTGAATATATTTTTAACTGTGAAGCTCTGTGATAACTTCTGGATGAAGATATCTCTCTGAAAGCAATAGATCAGCTGGTATTTCACAGCCTCTGAACTGCAACACTGAAGATGGCTCGTTCTCCAATGCCAAAAAGACAACTGAAACCTTTGGCTTCGTTCTCTGAAGAATACTTGATCAAAAATTGAATTCATAACATAATGAACTTTTGTCACAATGAAAAATACTTATATTCTCAAGAGGGTCGACTTTTTCCTCAAAAGGCATCATTTAAATAAAACTGAATTTTAACTTTTAATATTTCCAAAGTCTCGAACGCACTTTTAATTATAAATTATAATTAAAAAGTGGCCCCCTTCAATGATGGTCGACCCCTTCAGCAAATCACTTAAGTTATGATATTTAATAATATTATAACTTTATAATATAAGCTCCAGATAATTAATATTTAATTTGACAATTAAAATATTAATATCTCCCTCAAAATATGTCTGATTCACGAACCGTCTGAAGCTGATGAAGAAGTGATTGATTCTATTCATGACCAAACCATACTGCTAAAAATAGCAGGGGTGCTCCACTGAATGACCTTACTAAAAATAGCAAGTCAGGCAAATGATGTCCGAATGACCCCGAACGAAAGCCAACTGGTAAATTCTAACAATCCGAAGCCAAGCCAAGCTTCAACAAGACCCTCTAACCAAACATATTAGCCTACGAGGGCTAGGAATAGGCTAAATCCACAGAACTCTGATGCTTGCAAAAATTGGGGACATTACACAGATCTGATTGACTTCATTTGATTCATCCATCAAGTCGAGGTTTGGTGCCTTGCATTAGGGGTTGGTGCTCCTTGTAGGTAGGTGCCTACTAAAGTTGTAAAGGTTAGGTGTTCCTTGTAGGTTGAATCCTACTAAATCATCTTTCTTGTAGATATAGTAGGTTGGTGCCTACTTTCTTGAAAAAATCATTTCAATAAAGTTGTGTCAACTTGTGTAAATTGGTTCATATCAAAAGTTGATTGTAATAAGTTTGAAAAAGATTAAGAATTGAAAGTTTGTGTTGATTTACTGATTCACCCCCCCCCTCTCAGTAAATCTTTTGTGCTCTTCATGAACAGTCTAAAACTTCAGCATGAAAAAAAAAAAAATATACTCTTATTCTAGAACTTTATATAGATTTCTTTATTAAGGCCATGTCATTTGAAGCATGGATATAACTGTCAAAAATCAGTATTGACATGACAAATATTCACTTGCACCCTACTAAGTTGCTAAGACTTAGAATTTTGCAAACAGACTTTGATTAGCTAATATAAAGATGTGCACAAAGTATACTGATTAATAAATTAACATCCCAGAACAAACTAATAAACTAAGATTGATATTGCAGTTGTAAATGAATGATAGCAGCTACCTGAATCCGGGTAGTTAAATCTAGCTGAAAAAAGAATAGTAAGATGTCCTCATTAGCACTTTCACTGTGTTCTTTAACAGCAGGTGGTCCATGGTAATTGCCTTTCGATACCCCCGCAGCAATGACCCTCAAGTCATTCCTTTGAGAGTAAACTGGCCTCATAAGAGAGAAATTTAAAGCATTCCTTCGTTCAGGATGTTCTCTGCTAAGATTAATACTAATTCCACCTTTGTCAAAAAAACTTGAATGAAACCCACATAAAATCTGCTTTGTGCATTTTGTTGTGTCTACTGCAGCTGGAACAACATTTGTCCCAATAACATACATTGCTCAACTTGCTCAGAAAAAAGTATTCTCATACAATCAATATTCAAACTCTGATTCTCAGCCTCAGACACGCAAATTGTTTTCTTGATTGCTACCCCACCATATGATCTGGAACTACTTCTTGCACATGGTATATTCTGAAGAATATTCACCTACCTCACTAGCTTCAAAGAGCCTGAAATACAAACATTAACATAGAATTGATAAGAAAATGTTTCCTTGCAGAAACAAATAATGATATGTATTTCCCACTCTTAAAGAACTTAGAATCTTAACCAATGAAGGGGAAAAACAGCAAATATGGATATTGATATAGATAGGTACAGACATAGAATCTAGATACAGATCAAGCTATTATATGTAACACAAGAAATAACAATGGATTTTCAGAATTTTCTACAAATTTAGCAAAGACATCAATACGACCACACATAAATACAAAACATTAAAAAAATTAAGGGTAGAACATGCCCTGATCATAGATCGGTATGAAACATTATCATCAGAGTTATGAATCCAGCCATTTTTCTTGTGGAAGACATGCAATTTTTACTATGAACAACCCTTTGCATGCAAACAACGAGATATATATTTTATAATGGCCCTGAAATCTATTCTCTTGATATATGGTCCACAATCCCTCTCCATATAGACTATTGTCAAAATGCTGCTGCTATAACCATTCTAATCATCTAAACACTCGACAAAATGAAGCTATACAATTGTATAAAAAAAATTTAACTAATACAAATTTCCCAATGAAACAAGAGGAATGCCATGTATTATACTGTTGGTAAACAGATTTGTCACTGCAGATTTCACTGACTTGCCCAACGGGCAGTGACAAATGTCCCAACAGTTGGAGAAGTTGTCACTAGACTAAAACTTTCCTCTGCATTTGAGAGGGGGGCAGCTCTCTCATATGATGGGGGTTGGGTTTTTGTGTACTTTTAACCTGAAAGTACAAAACAGAAAAGGGAAAACCTAAAGAAAGTGATTTTCAAAAACTCTAGCAGCAAACACATGAATACCAATTGGGATTTCACAAACTATGACAAATTACAAGGGGGTTTCACCATAAAGCATGTTTTAATATGCAACTATGATGAAAGAAGGATACAAATCTCAAGATACCAAGATGTGATCGTGTTTCATTACATCAGTTGCATGACTTATGAGTGTTTCAATAAATGACCAATGGTTTCCAGTTCCACAATTACACAAAGGGATTACCAATCTAACATACGAGAAATCAGTAATAATAACTCAGAACACATTTAGGACATACAAACCGAATGCACTCTTTATTATATTTATGAAATTATACAATTCTAAAAAACCATTTTGTACAAAGAGTGAACACAAAAATCTTCTAACAAGTTTCTCCAAAAAAGTCTCTTCTACAAGTTTCCCCTTGTTAGAGTCCCCCCTTTTACAATAGAAATAGCCTTGTATTTATAGGCTTCTCTAGATAACTACCTTGTAACAAACTCAACTACCTTTTTGAAACACAATAGTTCTGAAAATAATAAACCTTATTTGGTTAGAATTTTCCTCACTTTCCCAAAAATAAGGCTCATTTTCTAACTTATGGTTTCAATAAGTGATATAAATTACTTTTACAAAAGGGAAAATAGGAACTTATAATTGCAAAGGAAGGAGTTGTAAGTTGTTTTCGGGGTTTCCACTGTGTCAAAGTATCCTCTTTCAACCCATGAATCATCAATTCAATAGCAACTTGGATTTCAAGGAAATGCACTCCAACTTCATCTACTAAGCATCCTTTCCTTCCAAGAATATAACTTTCTCTAGAATAACGAGAAGGCTTGTACAAGGCATGATCAGTTCTTGTATATTCATCTTCATTGCACATATCATAGTCATCTTTTACTATAGACTTGTATTGTGGACTAGTAGGTTTCATCACACAACTATCACACTACATGCCTTTGTGAAATATCCTATGAGTATTCTCAAAAACACCCATATTCTTCTTTGTGCCATAATCATGCATATCTTTAATTGGAGGGTTAAAGGGCAAATATGATCATCAAAAGCAGACTTAGCATCACCAGTGCTTTGTTCACCCATTTCATTCTTGAGAAATGGTGCATTGCCATTTGTGCTAGTGTCACTGACTGTAATATACACCCTTGATTTTTTATTTTTTATTTTTGTAATGATGAATTTGCAGGTTTGTTTTCCAATGAAAGGGTTTTGTTGATGATTACTTTCAGATTGCATTCAGAACTTTTAAAACAACCATTTAGCATGAAACTAAGCAACAGATCATATAGAAAATAGTGCTGATCATAACAGGTTTATATTTCAGACTTCATGGAACATGTGCAAACATTTTATAATCAGATTTAAAGCATATTGCAGACCTGGTATAATCTTCAAAACACAAAGTAGAATGCTCAAATCTGATCCAATGCCCAACCCTCAAGCACATGGGACTAGGGCATTTAGTTTGACAAATCTTCAAGCCCTCAAACACCTCAAATTTTGCTCCAACACTGTCAAACTCTTCACCAGCAAATTCCAATGCCCAAGAGTGATGAAAAGGAGTCAACTAAATGCAATTCCAGACCTGATACAAACCCAACATACCTGAGATGAATGGTACGTACTCTTGGGAGGGGCGACCAACATTTAAAAATCAGTTTTTTGCCAAAAATGCCAATGACCACTCATTTTGTGGCGCCCAGCAATGAGGAAAACTCAGAAACAATACCCAGAATAATACTTAGCAGTCCCACTGAGTTATGAGCAAACTTTTGTCTTCTAGTATCTCAGAAAAAGCACATCAGCACACTAAAAAGGCATCTAATTACTACCAAACTTGAACAACACTCCAAGAAAGCTCACATCACACCAAAAACTAAACACCCATATCAGAAAACTTCATAAATCTTCATCTTCTCCAAACCCAAATCACCAAACCAAGTCAAAATATTGTCAATAGAAAACCAAGAGCACCAACCAGCTAGGGTGGATGTTTCACTACCAAAACCAGCAACCAAGAAAAGGGTTTTCGTCCTCAACCAGCAAAAGAACTCCCTAAGCTCATTCCAGCAGCATCTCCTTAAGCTATCAAAACACGCATATCCAAATGAGAGCTCAAACTCATATTTATAAAGTGAGGGACAGATTAGAGCAACTCTCATTTCATTTCCCTCCATTTCACCTTTTTTAAAATAATATGAAATTATTTCAAGAGGGTCGTCCAACTTTTTGCTTCCAAAATTTCACTTTTCATATTTTTTTTATGACATTAAGCCCCAACTAGGCGTCCCACCTTATGAGGCATAACATTAACCTTAAAAAATGATAAATTACCTCCCTTCTAGGTACCACACAAGGAAGAACATTGGCCCTCTTTTAAAAACGTCACCTTACTAGGCCAAGGGGTACACTTCATGAATCCATGATGCCCCCCTCACTTACGTTATAAAGCAACATTAAAGCAACATTATAAAACTTAAGTGATAATAAATCAAATATTAATCAGATCGCCATTAGAACTTACCATGGCCATAATTAAAAAGCATTGTACTGAGCTGTTGGAGGAATAGAGCCAAGAACAGGTGCTAAAAATAGCAATTTGCTAAAAATAGTAAGTCAAATCACCAAACTGACCCAATTAGAGCCCAACTGGAATTTACTAAAAATAGAAACTTTACTGGAAAGACCCAAAAGAACCCACAAAAGCCCACTGGTAACATCAATTTACTCCTTTGAACATGTTGACACAAACCCAGAAAGTTGGCACCAACTGCAAAGCAAGAGAACCCGAAAAAGGAGACATTACACTGACAAAGCCTTACCATGTCAAATCTTTCCATACACTAAAAGATTGATCATCCATTTTCTTCTTAACATTAAAAACATGAACAAAATTAGTAACACCAAATTCTTTTGAAAAATTTATGCTATTTCCTATGCTTTTTGGCACCTCTCCACAATAGTATATGCTTTGCTTTCTTGCCCCTTAGAAGATAAAATTGTGATCATAATCTAACCGTATGACAAAATAAAATAAAATAACTTTCTCAACATAAATGTTATAGCTTCGGCTCTATCCATGAGAGTTCCAATTTAATTGAGTCTTCTAAGTTGCAATAAGACCAAACACTAGAGATGCAATTGTTTGGGTGGGCTTTGGAAATCCTAAAAATTTATCACTTGTTTATGGTGACCTCTACTACATCTTTATAACATAGTTGGATCAACCACTTCCCACTTCTTTGTTGAGTATTTGTCATTGATGTCAAGGTGCTTGCATGCTTGAGCTACTTGGTTGTGTGCTTGAGCTACTTGCCTGTGCGTTTGAGCTACTTGCCTGTGTGTTTGAGCTATGTGTTTGCTTGGTTAATGTCAGCATAGTGCCAATTCAGCCATGCCTTGTCAAATTTCCATATCTACATGCCAAGCCAGGTGTACACGTCAGTTTGGACTTTCAAAGGGTCAACGGCTTGAAGTATCTTTGTGTAATGCCTATGAGGAGAATATCTTTAATTATTCCTATAAAAAGATTTATGGGAGGCAACTTATTAATTTCTAATGTCTTTTTGAGTGGTTGCTTATTTACTTGAAACGGCTTCTCCTTATTCAAGCCATTTGGTTTATTCATCCCTATCAATTCTTCTATGTAGCGACAACTTTAATATTTATTCCTCTACCTTCTATATTTGGTGTGACGGTTTTGTTTCATGGAGATTTTATTTTTGGCATGACTAGAGAAAGCGATATGGAAACGTCTTTGTGAATGCATCTTTTTCTACCAACTACTCTTTATGAATGGAGTGGCAATAATAAAATCGTTTTGTTAATAAAAGTGAAATATTACCAACGACAGGTTTGTTGTGTTGCAAGTATGAAGGTGTTGTCATTGATGTCAACAAGCTGGTGTTGTCATTGATGTCAACTATGTATTGAAGAAGGTTGTTGCATGATGAAGATGTTGAGGATATTGAGAAAATTGTGAAAAAGAGGGAAACAATTTGTTGTAGTTTGTGCATGTATAGTTGAGATATTGAGGAAGTGTTGTGAGCACATGGAGTTATCTTTATGTTGCAATGTCTGGAGATGTGTTGGAATGATGTAATGTACTGAGATGGTCGCTGGTGCTTGGTTTCTAACTGCTTTTGAGAAGATTTGATAAATAGATCAAACAGTGTTGTGCAAATGTTCAGTACGTGCTCTAAAATGTGCTCCATGTTTCTTTTGTGCTGATGCTATGCATATGCGGATCTGATATGTTGTTCAGGATTGTCAGTAGTTGCTATATCCAGAGTTTGGGCTTTTGGATCGTTGTGCAAAGTGAGATGTGTTCACCAGTGTGTAAACTAGGCTTTCAGTGTTGTTTGTTGTGGTCTGGGAGAAATGTATTTGCTCCGCATTTCTCCGTAATTTGGATTCAAGTTGTGCAGATCTGAGAAGTTGTTCATGTCAATTGTATCCTTCAAAATTCAAGATTTCTCATGATTTGTGCAATACAGTGTGTGTTTCATGTGTCAGTGTGCGTATGAGGTTAACTAGATGTTTTGGGTTGAAGTATTTCTATGATGCAAGTTTGGATGAAATCTTTGTTAGATCTCAAGTGGTTCATGGATTGTTCTAGATCGTGTAAAAGATATTTGTGGGGTCCGTGTGTCGTCTTGATCAAGTGGGAAGCATGTATGTAATAGTTTTATGGTGTTTAGCACAGGTAATGGCCAACCTGATGTTAACACTACATGCAAAGCAGCTTCGAAGTTTGTGGAAGCGTGTTGAGGTGTGTTAGGACGAATTTGGGTCCTAACTAAGGACTTATGTGGGTCACCTACATTCCTATCCACCACGAGAATGTTTGGATGCTGACCTAATTTGAAATTGTGAATGTAAAGGATGTATTGCCGACCCTAGAGAAGGTTTTCAAGGTTGAAGATGATATAAATAAGAGTGGTGTTGTTGGAAGATCACAAGATAGATGCGAGAGAGATATAAGTGATGAATATGATGCAAATTGCAGAAATGTAGGATGCGAATTTGAGCAAAGCAGTGTTAACTTCAAAGTGTTGGACTTCTTAAGGCAATGAGTTGAAGGTGTCCACAATCTTTCAAACAAGGCTGCGAAAGTGTTGGAGTAATTGTGGTGGATTCCTTGTTGCATTGAGATAGTGTTCTCTATGTAACATTTCTCTTCTATCTTCTTTTCATATTCTAGCAGTTAGCTTTGGCTATGAGCCCTATTGGACAGTGTCATATTGTGGCAACGAGCTCTTGTACCGGTTTTGCAATTACTTATATTGTGAACTAATCCTCACCGTGGTTTTTCCCTCATTAGGTTTTCCACATAAATCTGGTGTTCTCTTGTGTATGTTGTTGTTTCAATTTTTGTTATCTGCATTTCATGGTTAATCACTATAACAGAATAAGGATTTATTAAATGCTTGTGAATTTGACTACTGTTGAGGGTTTTTGATGTTTTAATTTGACACAACGGATTCACCTCCCCCCCCCTCTCAGTTGTCTTGTTCATTGAACAATTGGTATCAAAGCAAGGTTCCTTGGAGAAAAGTTTAACCACTTGAGGTTGATTCAAGACGGCGAACAAGATAGAGAGCCCTAAGTTTGATGGCACAGACTATGCATTCCACAAGGAAAAGATGGAAGGATATATGGCATCCTTTGGATTTGAGGTCGAAAAGGCAATAAAGACTCAATATATTGCACCTCCGAATGGTCCAAGCACAAGTGATGAGATCAAGGCCCACGAAATAAATGGTAAGGCAAGGTTTATTCTTTTGAATAGTCTTTCAAATTTTGAATTAGCAAAAGTTATGAATCTAAAGACTGCTAAAGAATTTTGAGACAAGCTAGAAAGCATTTATGAAGGAGATGATAAGGTTAAACAAGCGAAGTTGTAGAATCTGAAGGCACAATTTGAGACCTTGCAAATGTCTAAAGATGAAACAATTACAAGTTATATGCAGAAGGTAGATGAGCTGGTAAGTGCAATGAGAGGTCTTGGTGCACAAGTCAAAGAACCTAGAGTGGTAAAGAAAGTTCTCAAATCTCTTCTTGATTCTTACAGTGAAAAGGTATCTGCTATTCAAGAAGTTGCAAATTTTAATACTTACACTAGAGATCAGATGTTGGGTACACTAACTTCATTTGAAATGAGAAAACATGGTTTGAAAAATGGAGCAAAAGTGGAGACTGCTTTCAAAGCTGGAAAATTAGAAAAGGTTGAAGATTCGGATGATAATGATCTTGATAATGTGGAAGCTAACTTTGTAAGAAGGATGAAAAAGGGCACCAATAAGTACAAAGGTAAACTACCTTTCAAATGTTTTAGTTGTGGAAATATAGGTCACTATGCTTCAAGATGTCCAAATAGAGCCGTGAACAATCAAAGTAAGGAGAATGAAATAACCCCCTTACAATTTTTCCTATTTTTTTCACAACTTCACCGATTAGCGTTAGCAAATCCAAATACCCCGATCAAAGGAACCCTTTCACTTTCTAATCACCCAAATCCCAGTGTGGGCAAGGTGAGAGCATACAGTAGAAAGGGGATCGTTAGCATATAAATTTGAAACTGCTGGAAAAGTACAATGCAAAGGCAATTCGACCCCTTATTCAGCAGGAGTAGGTTGACAGCTCAGCCAATCAACATGATGATGAATTACAAAGTATTGAAAGTAAAGTATGGGCAGCTTGCCGACCCCTTCCACTTGTTCAATGAGCAATACAGAAAAGTAAATGCTGAAAGTAAATGGACGGTGAGGCTTGTCCCTTCCACTAAAAGTGGGAATTACAAACTAAAGAGCAGAAATATAAAATGACTAAATCAATACTACTGATTTCAACCTTACAATGAGTATAATCTGCAAGTTTCAAAGAGTTATAGTTGTCCAATCCACTGCGAAATAATATTAGATGATTCTCCAAACTTCTCAAGCTTCTCAACTATGAAAAACAAGCCAAAATCATAACTTCTAACAATCTGATATGAAAAACTAACGTACAAAAAATGCAAACCAGGAAGCATGAATCACACCAAAATGCTCACAACTCATCCAATACTCCTCCAATTGACATGAAACAAAGTGCAAATGAAGCCTAGGAGGTAGGCGCCCAAGTCAAGGTCAAGAAATAGTAGCAAGAACCCTTCAATATTTTATGCACGCTTTCCAAGGCACCTGCAAACAAGGTACGGCCTTCAAGGAGGGGCGGCCAGCAAGATAAAATCAAAGACTCCACCAAAAAATCTACAACTTTGCAATATGAGGCACCCAAAGTAGACAAATTCATATAGCCAACAACCAGAATGAGCAAAAATTCACTAAGTAAGCTACAAGCAAAAACATGCTACAGCTAGCACAAAACCAGCAAACTGACAATTGAGAAAATCACATCAAAACTTTAGAAAACTTCAAACATCTTCATCTCTATAAACTCCATCTTCTCTTCAGACTAAAGAACAGTCTATATTTTAGCTAGTTGCTATCTTTCAAGCAAGAAACTAAGTTTGCTAGGAGGTATGCATTCCTTGAAGCGAGTGAGTAACCATTTCGGCAACACTCTGTTATAATTTTCAATGGATGACAAGAATGAAGCCTAGCACTCTTATTTATAAATTTCTCCACCAATTCAAATTCATTTCCCTCCAATTAGGGCGCCCACATGACATTCACATTCACATTCACCTATATCATTTGCATTTCATTTAAACTCTTCTCCAAGTCGTCCATTTTCAACAAGGCAATACACTTTATCAAAATGCAAATAAAGTATAAGGTAGGCATCCAAAAATATTAAGTGAAAATAAACATTATAAGCAGCATAAATAATTTCCCTTTATGAAGTCGTCCACTTTTTGCAAAGGAAACATTTTCACTTAAAAAAACATTATCTCACCAAACTAGGCGTCCTCCATGCCTTAGCCAAATATTTCACCAAAATACTAGATTTACCAAAATAAGCTCCAAGAGTGCGAGAGACCAAACTGCTCAAACTGACTTGCCTGAAATAGCCTCTAAATTGCCCTGTTGAAACCTTGCTAAAAATAGCACTTACTGTAAATAGCATACTGCTAAAAATAGTAAGTGTGTCCAAATGCATTTTAACCACATTCTGAGCAGCCGTCAAACTTACTAAAAATAGTAAGTTTGGAAAAGTTACCCATTTCAATTGCATGTCACACCACTACAAAGCTCTTTGAAAACCCAAAAGGAATCAAGAATCCAAACTGCAAAATTCCAACATGCAATCCTCCAAAACTGCCAAAGTATCCTCTTAGAAAATAGGAAACCCTAATTTCTGCTTCCGACTAGCCTACGGGCCTCCGAGATAGGCTAACGGCCAACTGCACTAATCACTGCTGAGAAGGGGACATTACAGAGAACAAAGGAAAGATGATTAAAAGAAGTTACTATGTTAGAGAAAATATCGGTATTTCTGATGATGAATCTAATTATGGAGATGTTGATGAAAATGAATGCTTGTTCTTAGCTTTAAAAGATGAATCTACTTCTGCTAACTCTAAAAGTTGTGTGAAGGAAAGTGTTTCGGAGAAGAAGGATAAGGTTGAAGGTACTTTGGTTTTTGCTTTTCATGTTAAACAGGATAAGAACTACTAGGTTGTTGACAGTGGCTGCTCTGATCATGTGACTGGAGACAAAAGTAAGTTTGTTAAACTTGAAAAGTATGATGGAGGATTAGTTAAATTTGGAGATGATTTAGGAGCTAAAATTTGTGGAATAGGTTCAATCAGTTTTGATGGCAAGCATAATACTAAAGATGTTTACAATGTTAAAGGCTTAAGGCATAATCTTTTGAGTGTTGGACAAATGTGTAGCAAAGGATATAATCTTGTGTTTTAGGATGAAGGATGTGATATCAAAAAAGGGTCCAAAACTGTGATTGTTGTTGGTAAGAGGATAGATGGAAATATTTATCAGCTCAAGGGTGTTGATGGTCATTGCTTTATGACTCAGATTAATGATAGTTGGTCATGGCACCGGAGGATGTGTCACATGAATTTTGGCAATTTAGTTAGAATCAGTTCAGTACAAGCAGTAAGAGACCTACCAAGAATTACAAAGACTATCAATGCCATTTGCAAAAATTGTCAATTTGGAAAACAAACAAGGAGTAGTTTCAAAGGAAAAGAGCAATCTACTACCGGATTGTTGGAACTGGTGCATACAAATCTTTGTAGTCCTACAAGGGTGAGAAGTCTTCAAGGTGACAGGTATTTCATGTTTTTTATTGATGATTATTCTAGAATGACATGGGTTACTTTTCTTAGAGAAAAATCTGATGCTCTAGATATATTCAAAGCATTTAAAGCTATAGTTGAGAATGAAATGGATTTGAAAATCAAATGTTTGAGATCTGACAGAGGTGGAGAATTCACCTCCAATGAGTTTAACATGTTTTGTGAAGTTTATGGAATTATGAGGCACTTGTTTGCCCCTAGAACTCTTCAACAGAATGGAGCAGTTGAAAGGAAAAAGTCTACTAGAAGCTGCAAGGACTATGATGAAAGAAGCTAACCTACCAAAAGTCTACTAGAGAGAAGCAATTCATACAATTGTTTACATACTTAACAGAGTTCAAGCAAAGGCTAATAGTACAAAGACTCCCTATGAGTTGTGGTATGGAAGGATTCTTACTGTCAAGTACTTTGGAGTATTTGGAAGCAAATGTTATATCAAAAGAGATGAAGAAAACTTAGGAAAGTTTGATGCAAGGTCTGATGAAGGTATCTTCCTTGGATATTCTACTAAAGGCAAAGCTTACAGATGTTACAACAAAAGGCTAAGAAAGATTGTTGAAAGTGCAAATGTTAAGGTTGATGAAGATTTGCAGAATTTAGTTGTTATAAATGGGTATGTGTCAGATGAACTTGCTTGCGGAGAAGAAGAAGAAAAAGTTAAGGAAAAATAAGTGCAAAATGAAGACGAAGAAGCTTCCGAAAAAAGCCCTAAGACCCTGTTGACGTGGTTTTTGTGACCGCACCAAACAGCAGAACAAAATAGTCCGAAGGCTATTCCATTCACTCTTGATCAAAGTATTCTGTGTGCTAAGATTGCGAGAAAGTTCACACGTTCAACTCCAAGGTTCCTTAAGTACGAATAGACCCAGTTCGGTTGATGTATATTTGCTGTGTTCTTACGAGGTGACTTACACAATTGTTCAGACTTCTTGCAGTTAGCAACAGATGAATGCTTTTGAAGGGGGTTTTTGCGCGTATGATTTGGCAATATAGCTTGTTTTCCTAAAACTAATCAGAAATGTGCGGAAAGTAAAGAGTATAAGGCCTAAGAAACTTATATTCTACTCTAAATGCAGGATATGTGGGGCTTTGTTTCAATAGACTTCAACCAGATTTCACCTAGCCTCACGTCGGACAGCTTTAGCAAAATCGGTGCAATCTTCAAAGGGATAACAAAGGATGTTCAAATTATGATTTAGCATACAGACACCATCACAACGACGCATATAAGTATACGAATCACAACCGAAGTTAAATTCAAGAGAATGTCCAGTGGACCACGCAAGGCGAACTTATCATCAACAAGCCGCTAGTGGTATGGAATGAATGAAGCTACCTCAACAAAACACCACACATCAAAGTAAACTACTTGCATGAAATTAGGCTACTTGGATACGAAAGGAAGAAAAGACCTTGCTAGCTATTCATGACAAGACGAATTCCACCATCAATGAAAAGATCTATTATCATGAAAAGTATTACACGACAATCTCCTCAAAAGTTTTCAAAGGGAAAACTTTCTTTCTTCTCCACACTATGCAAAATGTCTAATATGCTCTACTCACTAGCTCTAACTCTAATGCCAATGTCCAATACTATTGTCTAATCTGATGATACAAATGAGGGGGACTCCCCCTTTATATAGCTAGCCAAGTCCCAAAAGACGGCTAGGGTTACAATCAATAGAGTGGCCAGAATCGTGCCACCTCAGCCCTAACCCTAAAAACTGCCAGAATAGGGAGTGGTACATTAAATGAATCAAAGATTCCCACTCACTCCCAAAAATAGTAAAGGTAATAAATGTCCATATTCAGTCTTCTAGAAGATCCTCGTCCAGTAGTGTGTTCCCATTCGCCTTTTCTCTAACTGCCAACTCCACGAATCTGCGAAGCACGGCCTCAACCTCCTGAACTGAAATCGGTGGAACACAATCTAGCTGAAACTCTAATACTGTGACTGAATGCTCATGCCTCGTACAAGATTTTCTCCAAGCCATCAAGGAGTCCTGCGTGTTCTGGATCAAAGTGGAGAAAGTAGAAGTATTCTCGAAATCATCCTGTACAAAGGTCTTGACATCAGAAAAGAAAGGCACAAGCAAACCCCTCAAATTATCAACACTTATCTCATCTGGATTCAGCCGTCAAGCAAATATGGCTTCAAAGGTATTCTGAACTCCGTCAATAATATTGGCCATGGCCTTATGTATCCTAGCTGAATCCGCCTGTGCCGCATCAAAGAAACCACGCCCCGTGATCGCTGAAGAATACCACCTAGAGAAATCATATCTGTCATTCTCCTGAATGACACCTCCATCAATCAGCAATCGCAATGGCACATGCCTCAATACCTCAAGACGCTGGATAACCTTGCTCTGGTAGATAAAAGCGTCGCCCCAAGCATGATCCACTGCATCCATCCGTGTCAAAATACTAGAGGCCTGCTGAAAAGCAAAAGCAAGGTCCTCCATAAATTTCTCTGTCTCAGCACGAACTCCTGTGACCCATTTATCTGCTTCCTGTGCCATCTTCCCCAATTCTACCAAGCCGCTGATCGACTCTCTAGGTATCTCTGTCGGAGGCTCTATCACTGGTACATCCTGCCCTCGAGAACGAGATAACTGTTGCACATATCCAATTAAAGCTTTGTGTTCTCTTTTCAACCTTTTGTATTTCCCTTCTTTCTTGAATAACCTATCTTTGAGGGCAAGGAAGGAGTTATCACACTCCTCTACAATCTGCGCACCAGTAGGGCGTCCCAAATCCAGAGTCGTGACCACATAATTCTCAGGCACTGCTTCGTTTCGGTCACACTCAACTCGTGGCACAGCTACATGAAGAGTACGGGAACCATCCTCTTCTGTGGAGATCTTCGAAAATTTTCTTGCTTTCTTCTTCTGTGGCGGTGCACTGATCCTGTTCAAGAACTCTTCCATCTCAACTGCTGGATCAATCTCCTTACTAGGGCTTCTTCTCATTCTGTCCTTAAGCCAATCGGGCACATCATACTGTATATCGAAGGGTTGCTGCTCCTATGCCTCGACTTCTCTAACCTGCTCAACCTCTACATCATTCTGGCGAGGCTCATCGTCCTCAAGTGGCTGAGTATCACCTGACATTATATCATCATCTTCGTTCATAACCTCCTCTAATTCTTGCTAAAACTGAGGGTCAGTAATAGTCCCCTCATCATCCTGCTGATCAACCCTAACAGGTGCGTTGACGCTCTGGCCAACCAACTCCCTCCGTGGAGGCTGAATATCATCCTATACTACTTGCACCTGATTCAGTGCATTTCTCTAATCAGCAAACAAAGAAACCTCCTGTAAACTTGGAGAACGTGTCTCCAATGGTGTTGCCACTGTGACTCGTGGAGGCTCTGGCTGAGTAGGCTCCTGTCGAACTATTTCCTTCTTTCTGGACTCTGGACCCCGTGTGATCTGTTTCTTTCTGCCAATAGTGGGCGTCCTGTGATCTCCCATTAAATTGTAGGTCAAGGCAATTGACCTACCTTTCAACCTGTTTACTCGCCTGTCAACCCATGCTCTAGTAAACGTCATGACTGGGATAGAGAGAGTATCTAAATCTGCAACCTCGGGTTCTGACCAATCCAAAGGTGGAAGTGGAGTATCTCTAACAGCTGCATAATCCGGATGGACTACATCCATATCCTCATTGACCTGGTCCGGAACTGGAACAACCTCACACTCCCTGATCAAAGTGACGGGCAACCGAGAAAACATCCTTTTTCTTACTTCAATCTCATCAGCCGCATCAGCCCAATAATCCTCTATGGTGGCCTTATGTTTGAACTCCTCTGACAGTACCCACTTGATGTTATGATGTGGACCGTAGTGCTGTCGGCTAGTGTGGTATGAAAAATAATAAAACTGAAGTTCACTTTCAGCCTCTCTAGCTGCCTGTATCGAAGGACACACCTCATCCGAGTTGCCCATGACAATTGGAAATTCTATTCCTCCCTTCTTCTTCTTCTTTTGAATTTTATCATAGGCAAGCAGTTGCCTAGATATCTCTAGCATTAAAATTCTATCTGTTGGGTACTTAGGCAGCCTATATGGGTATGATGAGAAACCTTGCAGCCTAATGTAAAAAAATCTCGGAAACTGTATGAACCAACACCCATACCTCTCAACTAGCTCCTGGGCATTCCTCGAGATTCTGTGATGCAACCGTTCCTGAAGCAGCCTCGTGATATACATGGTGAATGAATCGTTGACACACTTGTAGTGGGTTGTGCTCGACAGGTGCAACTGTGGACACGCATCATAAATCTTTAATTGGTGAGAGCCACAGCCGACCGGCTCCTTGTAAGATATCCCCCTGTACTTCGTCATACGTGCCAACATGTAGATGATCTAAGAGCTCATGTAAAATGTCTTCATTCTCCTCAAGCTCAGGAGCTGCTCGTGTAGATTATCACTGATCATCTCAGCCCAATTGACATAGTCTTTTCCTTCTAGCACCAGGTTGATGTAATAAAACATCCAAGGTTCGAAAATGAACGATTGTGCACAACCACCAACCCTGCTCAGCATCATGATGAGGTCACAGTACTCTTGCTTCAAGTCCTCCGCTATGATCTGTTTCGGCAACTTTGCACGAGAAGGCTTAGGGGTGCTCATCCAGTGAGTGTTAATTGTCTCTGTGCATCTCTCGAATGCAGAAGCATACATCCGTTCAGCTCGCTCTTTGGATTTGTAAACCATGTTCCTGTGCACCAGGATCCCGAAAGCTTCACCAATGGCTGCCGGAGTAAGATTGGCGAGTACTTGCCCATCAGGTGACACGATCAACCGGTGTTCTTCCTCGTAGCAATTAGCACACTCCATTATCAGCTCCGAGCATTGAATGGCTGGTGGAAAACCAGCAGCTGCATACAACCCACTTCGGACGATATTGTGTGAAGTGGTTGAAGGCCGATGACTTCCAATTCCCAACATTCTGCTTTTGAAGGACACCAGGTTGACGGAACCCAGGTAGGTGTCTGTCAGCTTGCCCAACTTTGAAATAAACTTTGACTCTGGCATGAACGTCTTACTCAGCTTCTTGATTACAGCTTGCCTGGAAGCACCATTGTCCTTGCCAGTTGTCCTTGCCTCAGCCATCTCAGCTTCTTCTCTTGAACTTCAACACTTAGAAAAGTTTCTAAGTAAAATTTCAGTGACCTCACTTCACCATTCTTAATCAGCAACTCGAACTTCGTAACTTCGTATCAGCAATCAATAATCAGCAAATTGACACTTCGAAAACTTTCAACAATTTCACTCCACTTCAAGGCGTCCTTTTCAACTGGCAATCTCCACTTCAGCAATGAATCAAACTTCGGCCACTTACACCAGCAAAGTCGTACTTCTTAGCTCTGGCAACTTCAACAACAAATCAGACTCTAACAATCAGCAAGTGCGCACTTCTAAACTTCAACAAAGGCACCTCTCAGCAATTCAAGGCGTCCCTCTTTCAGCAGCCTCAGCAAACTCCAGACTTAGCCAAAATTCGAACTCACTTAATCTCCAGTCTTCAACAACTCACTGCAATGCTTCACTTAGAGTAAATTTGACTTCTTCAGCTGTGAAAAGAAGTAAGAAATCTCTTCACTTTATAACTCAAAATCGAATTCTAGAAGAAGCCATTTTTAGCCAGTGCATTCAATTTCCACTACTCCATTTCGAAAATTCGAATTCTCCCTCTCTGGTATTTCTGACACTTGTCTCTCGACGTCCAGAATCTTGCTCCTCTAGAAACTTGACTTTGACTGGCATCTTTGAATTTGCTCTCGAAAAATTTAATTTAAATTCATCTTTTTCACTCACCAGCCGGAGCTCTGTCACTTGAATTCGATTTTAACTCTTCATCATCTCTAGAAAATTCATCACAGAAGAATTCGATCAAAATTATTTAGGCAACTCATATGGAATTCATCATTTGAAGAAAATTCATTTTGAAAACATGTTTTACTCATCTTTGCCTTAGAGAATTTTAAATTTTCCCTTAGGAAGATTCACAATTTGAGAACTGATTAAATTCTCCACTGAAAAAGTGTCGGCGAAGTGCGGAAGACTTTGAAATCCATCTATCATCACAAATGTTAAGTACCCAAAAGAAAATTTTCTTCAGAACACCTCGAATCCATGGGTACCCAACGAACGGGTTCATTTAATTTTTGAAATTTTAACCTTAGAAAAATATTATTTTCACCATTTTAAATTCATTCTTCGCCTGTGATCATTCTGTGTTGCTCCAGTTCGAGAAATTCGAATTCATCTTGTATTATCATCGTCCTCTGACTTCATCACTGAGAAAATTTGCTGGTGCTCTGAGAAATTTTACCACCTTGAGCTATAGGCGTATTTTCTAAGAAAATAATTGCCTTAGAAAATATTTTAATCATTTTACACTCTGAGAATTTGCCTTAGAAAATTTTGGCTCACTTGCCAGTGGAGGAAATTTTATCAACTTTACTTAGAAAAATTTTATTCACGCCTGGCACACTGGATTTGCCACTCACCATTTTGTATTTAACTCCACACTTGCAAGGCAATTTTATTTAAAATTTTAACGCCTTAGAGATATTTTATTATTTTTACTTGAGGCGCCTAGCACACTTGAGGAAAATCACACCTAGCACTATACTTCTCAACACGCCTTAGAAAAATTTCTAACACCTTATAACTCCCATCACCCTTGGCGCATATAGCATTTGAAGAGGAAATTTAAAAAATAACGCCTAGGGAAGCATCTTCACCACCTTGAACGCGCTTAGCAAAAATCCTCTAAGAATTACCACCTTGGGCGCATTTGAGGCTTGATGGAGGATAGCGCCTACTATTTACCTTGAGTTTACCACGCTTTGAAGCATTTTTTACTTTATTTACCATCTCCATTCACTATTTACACCTCAATGTGGGCACATTTAGACATGTAAGAGGGATGACTCTTCGTATTCCACTTTTTGTCTTCACTTGACTCTGTTTGGGCGCATTTTACCCCTTGAGGAAGACGAATTTCCTTTGACTATTTGACCCTCTTCTAACTTGAGTGCATTTTTGTGTAGCTGAAGGATAAACTTGTTTGACTTGTTGACCTTCTTTCTTGGGCGCATTTTTGTGTAGCTGGTGGACAAACTTCTTAGCACGCCCTGGGGTGACCCTTCAACTTCCATCCTTTTGTCCTGACATGCATGCATTTGGGCGCATTTTGCCCATGGAGGAGGATAAGAAACTTTGACCACTTTGACTTGCTTTTCCTTTTGGCGCATTGTACTTCAACTGCAGGATGGGCGCATTTGGAGGGGTGAGGAGGATAAGAGTGTTGACTTTGCTTTGACCACTTACAATTTTGGGCACATTTTACCCCTGAGAAGGATGAACTTGCAAGTTGGGCGCATTTTGAGGGTGGTGGTGGATATCCAGACTTAGACAAAATTTCAACCCCTTCCTTCTTCTTTTGGGCACATTTCCTCATGCCTGCAAGATGAAAATTGTTGACCTTTCTTTGACCTTTCCAGTTTGGGCGCATTTTGCCCTGTGTGAAGGATGAACTTCATGACTTTGAAATTTTCCATGCTTCCTTACTCACCTGGCGCATTTTGCCATAGCTGCAGGATTGAAGTTTCAAACTTAGAATTTTTCCTTGTTTCGTCAGTTTTCATGCCCTGCTATTTATAGTAAGTCCTCTGAATTTTGCACCTCTGAAGCTCGGAATGGCCTGAAACTTTGCACACTGCATCCTCATAGCCTTGTTGTTCTGTCGACCCTGCCACTTTTAGTCACCCTGCTATTTTTAGCCCAATTCTGAAGGTGGTTTACTATAAATAGTAACCTCTTGTTTTTGATAGCTCCATTGCTCCGATCGACTTGAAATTTGAATGAGGCGCTCCTCACCACGTGACCTCGCTGCTGATGCTAACGCATGCACTCAATTTACTATTTTTAGCCTGTTTCCAATCTGACTTACTATAAATAGTAAGTGCTTCGTTTGACTTCAAATTTCACCAGCAGATAGCCTGAAGGATACTGATCGCAGTGGTTTACACCGGTTTTCGAAAATTCTGACTTTTTGCGCCTCTTTTTGGGCCCCGAAGCTGGAAACCCTAATTCGCTCTGCATGTATATCAAATGAACTCTGTTTCTCTTCGTTTCTGTGGCACTGCAATCAGCTCGCGATTCTGAATTACTGGGAAGTGGCTGCCGGGACATACCTACTAAAAATAGCAAGTTCCTTACTGAGTGATTATCTTCGTTTGCATGTCACACCATCGCGAAGCTCTCGAAAAACCCATCAGGAATCACCCGACATGCAAAAGAAACCCTGACATGCAAACCCTAAAAATAGCCCCGGAAGGCTAAATCCTGAAAGTGGTCATCTCGTTTTGCATGTTATATCATCGCGAAGGTCTCGAAAAACCCAGAAGGAATATGCAGACATGCAAAGAAAAACTTGCATCTGAACCCTAAAATTCATCCCGGAAGCAGGACTGCTAAAAATAGTAAGTAGTCTGTTTTTGCTCAAATTTTGCACACGAATAGTCTGATGCGTTCTGAATGTAGTGTGACAGTCGGAACTTCGAAAATGCTGACAAATTGCCCGCAATTACACACTTACTAAAAATAGTAAGTACCTCAGAATCTGATGAAAATTTGCTGAGAGCCTGCTGGAAACACACTGACAACAATGTTAAGCTCAATTTTCAATTTACTGACTCTATTCGACCTCGGATTGACCGGAAAAAATGAAACCCTAATTTTAGACTTGGTCAGTTTTATGCTTAAATTCACTAACGGGCGCAACCCCTTGAAAGGCGGACATCAGAAAAGAGACAGAGCGAGAGAGAGAGAGAAAAACCCAAGCCAAAAGACCGGAATGGAGCAAAATTTAGGGGGTCCCCATTTTGAATGGGGCGATGTGTGAAAAGGTCACAACAGACCAAAGTATGTGCAAAGAAATCATTCTGAAGAACAGATCATTGGAGACAAGAGGAAAGGAGTATTGACAAGAAGAGTTGTTGAAGCTAAGGTAAATCTATGTATACTCTCTAAAATTGAACCTAAAACAGTGAGAGGCATGCAAAGATGAACATTGGATGAAGGCAATGGAAGAAGAACTTATGCAGATTGAGAAAAATCAGACTTGGGAACTAGTCCCAAGACAGGCAAACAAGAATATAATTGGAACTAAGTGGGTATTCAAAAACAAACTGAATGAGGATGGAAAAGTGGTAAGAAACAAGGCAAAGCTTGTGTGTAAGGGTTACTTACAAGTGGAAGGAATAGACTTTGAGGAAACATTTGTTGTAGTGGCTAGGATGGAAGCAATTAGAATGCTTTTGGCACTTTCAGCATAAAAGGACTTTAAAGTTTATTAGATGGATGTGAAGTCTGCTTTTTTGAATGGTGAGTTGGAAGAAGAGGTTTACATGGAACAATCGGAAGGATTTCAGTTATCAGATCAACCAAATATGGTTTATAGATTGAAAAAGGCATTGTATGGATTAAAGCAAGCTCCCAAAACTTGGTATGCAAGATTGGACAAATATTTGATACAACGAGGATTCAATAAAGGCACCGCAGATAGCAATCTCTACTTCAAAATTGAGAAAGATAAAATCTTGATAGTGGTTGTGTATGTGGATGAAATTATCTTTGGAGGTAATGAAGCTATGTAAGAAATATGCAGAAGAGATGCAAAAAGAATTTGAGATGTCTATGTTTGGGGAGATGAATTTCTTCCTCGGGCTACAAATCAATCAAACAAACAAAGGCATATTCATTTCAGAGTCAAAGTCTGTGAAAGAGATGTTGAAAAAGTTTGGAATGGAAGACTCCAAACCGATATATACTCCTATGGTGACTGGTTGCAAGTTGAGTAAGGATGATGAATTGCCTAAGGCTGATCAGAGCAAGTATAGACCTATGATTGGTGGATTGCTATATCTAACTGCTACTAGACCAGATATCATGCATGCAGTTTGTCTTGCGACTAGATTTCAAGAAGATCCTAAAGAGACACATGCTGCAACAGTAAAGAGGATATTCAAAAATTTAAAGGGCACTCCAGATTATGGCCTATAGTATCCTAAGGATACTAATTTCACATTACGTGCATACACAGATGCAGATTGGGCTGGTTGCGTTGATGATAGGAAAAATACAAGTGGTGGTGCATTCTTTCTTGGATGTAGATTGATGTCATGGTTAAGTAAGAAACAAAATTCAGTTTCCTTATCCACTGCAAAGGCTGAGTCTATTGTAGCAATATCTTGCTGCACACAAGTATTGTGGATGAGACAAACATTGAAGGATATCAAAGTAATGTATGATGAGCCTATTTCTATCTTTTGTGATAATACAAGTGCAATTAACATTTCAAAGAATCCAATGATACATTCAAAGATAAAGCATATATCAATCAGGTATCACTTTCTGAGATAGAAAGTTATGGAGAATGAGGTGAAGCTTGAATATGTACCTACAAAGGATTAGATTGCTGACATATTCACTAAGGCTCTTCCTAAGGATACTTTTGAGTATCTCTGGAAGAAGTTGGGGGTTATTGCCCCTCCTTTGAACTAGATGCATATGGAGATGCATCAGTCTAGTAGATCTATGGATTCATTTCTTGTCTGAACTAGTGTTGGTGGCTACCTCTCGGGGGGAGTAGGTAGTGTCATTGTTGCAGTAAGGAATATATGTTGTCATTATGCAAAGTTGCTGATTTGGTTGAGTGTACTCCTTAGGGGGAGTATTCAAAACAGTAAAAAGGAAAATGATGTGCAATTACAAATACCTTGGTTCAATGTCAAAGGGGGAGAACAATGCAAAACACTTTATCCTTTGCCATTGATGTCAAAGGGGGAGAATGAATCATGTGAAAAAGTTTATCTACACAGGGGGAGAGAAAGTGAAAGAAAATCATGTAAGGGAGAGTGTACAAAGAGAAAGTAAAGAGTAAATAGGTATGTTTAGAGCTATTGTGTCTTTAATGGCTTTTCACATCATGTGTTGCCATCAATGACAAAGGGGGAGATTGTTGCAAGTATGAAGGTGTTGTCATTGATGTCAACTGTGTTGAAGAAGGTTGTTGCATGATGAAGATGTCAAGAATATTGAGAAAAATGTGAAAAAGAGGGAAACAGTTTGTTATAGTTTGTGCATGTATAGTTGAGATATTGAGAAAGTATTGTGAGTACATGGAGCTATCTTTATGTTGCAGTGTCTAGAGATGTGTTGGAATGATGTAATGTGCTAAGATGGTGTCTCTGGTGTTTGGTTTCCAAATGCTTTTGAGAAAATTTGATAAATAGAGAAAACAATGTTGTGCAAATGTTCAATACGTGCTCTAGGATGTGCTCTGCGTTACTTTTGTGTTGATGCTATGCCTGTGTGGATCTGATATGTTGTTCAGGATTGTCAGTGATTGCTATATCCAAAGTTTGGGCTTTTGGATCGTTGTGCAGAGTGAGATGTGTTCACTAGTGTGTAAACTAGGTTTTTAGTGTTGTTTGTTGTGGTCTGGGAGAAATATATTTTCTCCGCATTTCTCCGCAGTTTGGATTCAGGTTGTGCAGATCTGAGAATTTGTTCATATTGATTATCTTTCAGAATACTAGACTTCTCATGATTTGGTGCAGTACAATGTGTGTTTCATGTGTTAGTGAGTGTATGAGGTTAACTGGATGTTCTGGGTTGAAATATTTCTATGATGCAAGTTTGGACAAAATCTTTGTTGGATCTCAAGTGGTTCATGGATTGTTCAAGATCATGTAAAAGATATTTGTATGGTCTGCGTGTCGTCTTGATCAAGTGGGAAGCATGTACTTAACAATTTTATGGTGTTTAGCACGGGTAATGGCCGACCTGGTGTTAACACTACATGCAAAGCAGCTTCGAAGTTTGTGGAAGCATGTTGAGGTGTGTTAGGACAAATTTGGGTTCTAACTAAGTATTTATGTGGGTCGCCTTCATTCCTATCCACCGCGGGAATGTTTGGATGCCAACCTAATTTGAAATTGTGAATGTAAAGGATGTGTTGTCGACCTTGGAGAAGGTTTTCAAGATTGAGGATGATATAAATAAGAGTGGTGTTGTTGGAAGATAGCAAGATAGATGTGAGAGAGATATAAGTGATGAATATCATGTGAATTGCAGAAGTGTAGAGTGGGAATTTGAATAGAGCAATGTGAAAATGTGAACTTCAAAGTGTTGGACTTCTGAAGGCAATGAGTTGAAGGTGTCCGCAATCTTTCAAAGAAGGCTGTGAAAGTGTTGGAGAAATTGTCATAGATTCCTTGTTGCATTGAAATAGTGTTCTCTATGTAACATTTCTCTTCTACCTTCTTTTCCTATTCTAGCAGTGAGCTTTGGCTATGAGCCCTATTGGACAGTGTGTTCTATTCTGACAGTGAGCCTTTCTACCAGTTTTGCAATTACTTATATTGTGAACTAATCCTCACCGTGGTTTTTCCCTCATTGGGTTTTCCATGTAAATCTGGTGTTTTCTTGTGTATGGTGGTGTTGTTTTAATTTTTGTTATCTGCATTTCATGGTTAATCCCTATAACAAAATAAGGATTTAATAAATGCTTGTGGATATGATTATTGTTGAGCATTTTTAATATTTTGATTTGACACAACTGATTCACTTCACCCCCCCCTCTCAATTGTCTTGTTCATTCAACATGTTGAAGGCAGCTCCTTTACTCCACAATTTTCTTGCATGTCTATTATAGAGTGGTGGCCCGATAATTTCATTTTGCATTAGAGGCGGCTAAGTTTTAAAAAAATATATTGCTAAGTTTTTATATATGTTTCGCTACATTTTACTAAATAAAGGAATATGTTTGAAATCTGAAATCATGCTTTAATGCCTTTTAATAACTAGAAAATTCATTATGTGAAGCGGATGAGGATATACAGGCCCGTGGATATTTTTTTAGTGATCTGCTCAGCCATGTATATTGAGGAGTAGCATTTTTACTTTTCGGATGAACACAGATTGATGCCATCTCTAAAGCAGTTGAACATCGGATTCAAGTTAGCGATATGGCATTTATCTTTGGTGGTGTGGGTCCTATTCGTTCTGATGTTTCGTTGGCTAGAGTAGCTCATGCCTCCATGTGAAGTCAAGTGATGTTTGCACAAATCTTTTTGTGGTGGTTCAAGTTGTTTGGGTGTGACTGAATGCTTATGATTGATATCTTTTTTAGGAGCTTTAGAATTTAAAAAGTCAATGTTTAAGGCGTGCTGAGAAGGTGGTTGTTATTCTAATGTTTTTGAGTGATGCTACTTTAGTATGCAATTACTTTCTGCATTGTGAAGTGAGTGCTTGCTAATTAGACAAGTCAGGTTTTGAAATTTCTGAGTAATAACAAGCTAAGAAGAATGCAAAAATGAGAAAGATTACAAGTTCTATTGCAAATAAGTTAAGAGTTTGATCAAAAGGATTTCAAGTTCTGGACAGTGGTTTTGTTGCTTGCATGTGTTATGTATTAAGTGGTTTATGAGTCTGAGGTTGGTGCTTCAGCAACACTAGAGTTGGTGCTTCGGTTGTTTCGAAGTTGGCGCTCTCAGAGAGTTGGTGCTCTCAGTGAATTGATGCTCACTTGTGTAAACTAGGTTGGTGCCCTTTGAAGACAATAAAAGCAATATTTTTCCATGGTTTTTTGGAAAGGGTTTTCCACGTAATTTCCGTGTTCATCTTGTTCATGAATTTTCTTACTGTTTTAACTTCTGATTCATGTGGTTTTAAGTTATGAAGTTTTGAAATACTGATTCACCCCCCCCCCCTCCCCCCCTCAGTATGTCATGCGTGCTCTTCAATTGGTATCAGAGCGGGGCTCCTTTGGAAGTGAGCTTAAACGTTTGGAGGTTGATCCTGATTGCACACATGGGTTCTCATGAAGGTCTTGCTACAAATAGAGCTCCTTTATTTGATGGCTCCAACTATGCATTTTGGAGTGTTAGAATGCGTACTTATATGATGTCTCTTGGTTTTGATGTTTGGAGAAGTGTAGTAATAGGTTATACAATTCCATCAACTCCTTCATCAGATGCAGATGGAAAGAAAGCTTTTGAAAATAATGCAAAAACTATGAATATTATTTTATGTGGTTTGTCGGAAACAGAATTTGTGAAGGTTATGCATTGTGATACCCCTCACGAGATTTGGGATAAACTTCAAAAAATGTATGAAGGGGATGTCAAAGTCAAGAAAGCAAAACTTCAAACACATAGAAGACATTTTGAGAGTCTCAAGATGCAAGAAGAAGAAAACATTGTTGCATATTTTTTGCGAGTAGATGAAGCTGTCAACACCATCAAAGGCCTAGGAGAGAAGGTTGAGGAGACTATGGTTCAAAAAATCTTAAGGTCTCTTCCTTTGCATTTTGACGCAAAGGTTTCTACTATCGAGGAGATGAAGGATCTTGACAAGTTGATGGTAGATGAGCTACATGGTATTCTTACAGCCTATGAGATGAGGACTATTCCCGATCAATCAATCAAAAAGGAGGCAGCCTTCAAAGTTTCGAAGAAAGGAAAAGATAAGGAGGTTGTATCTAGTGAAAGTGCAGATGAAGATTTAGATTTTGATGAGACGCCCTTCATAAGGAAGTTGAAGAAGGGTTCAGGAAGATACAAAGGCAAGTTGCCTTTCAAATGCTTCAACTGTGGTAAGATGACACTTTACATCCAAATATCCCTATGAGAAGAATGAGGACAGCAATTGTGAAAAGAAATCAAAACATCTCAAAAAGGGATATTGAGGTAAGAAGAATAAATTTAAGAAATCTACAAAAAGTTTTTATTCAAAATATCACAATAGTTCAACAGATGATAGTAGTAAAGTGTCTTCTATAGATGAAATTTTATTTATGGTTGACGAAGTAAATAGGTCTAAGATTGAAGAAGAAGATATAGAAGATGAGCAATATGATGAAGAAGGGGAACTAGATCTTGAAGCAGAACTTGATAGTGCACTTAGTGAAATCAGACAACTGAGGAAGAAAAATCAAAAGTTGAAATTAAAACAGTAAGAAGACAATGATTCAAAGGTCAAGACATCTCAAGCTCTTAGAGAAGCAGAAAAATTGATTGTCGGTTTGAAGGTTCAGATTGAAGAAGCTAGAAAGATTGAAGAAAATATTAGAAATCTGCTCAAATTGAAGGAAGAAAACTGTGAGAAGCTCGAATAAGAAATTGTTTTGATGAGAAAACAACTTGACAAGACTATGTTGCAGCTAAATAGAGAAATCAAAAATGAAGAGAGTGTTGTTATGTTAGACAAAATTATCAATTCACAAAAACCTTCATTAAATAAGAATGGAGTTGGTTTTGAAAAAGGTCAATATTCCATGCCTGCAAATGAAGAACAGCAAAAAGGCAACGCTGATTGCTCAAAGGATTCGCATTCAAAGATCAGAAATGGCACTTTCAGAAGACGACCTATTCCAAGGCAAGATCACATTACCAGGTTTAACAGTTTTTTCTTTTATGGGTATTGTTTTTCATGCAATTGTTTTGGTCAAAAAGCTGCAAATTGTAGAGTCTATGCAAGAAATGATTTCAGATTTATGAATAGGAATGTTTTTGCTCCTTTGATGAACTACAATGTTATATGTTACAAATGCAATAATTTTGGTCATACTGCAATAGTCTATAGAAGTGGTATAGCAAATTTCTCTAAGCAGAACAACAAGGTTGACAAAGCAAAAGAGGTTGATCAAAAGGTTTGGAGGAAGAAGAAAGAGGTAGAAAAAGAGAAGTCAGGAGTGATTCCACTCCATAATGTCACCATGTTGATAAGCAGCTCAAAGGAGTAAGATTTTATTGGTTTTTATTATGAATTTGTTGTTAATTGGGTATATTTAATATGTTAATTTATTTAATTATCAGGAGTTAAAAATCCACCTAATTATCCTCCTCAAAATACTTCTCTTCGTAAACAAGCACACCAACAAAATCCTGATGAACAACCACAACAACAAACCCCTCCAACAATTCCTCAACATCCTCCTGGAACTCAAAAAAATTTAATGGGGAAAATTGAAAACAACAAAAAACAAATTGAGGAGTTAATTGTGAGGTTGAACGATCCTGTAAGTTCAACCTTGGAAAGAACCGCGCTTACAAATTCACTTCAGGCCATGTTAACACATGTAGATGCAATTAGCAAGCAATTAATTAGTTGGGAAGATAAGAGGCAGGAGTGTAGATATTTTTATACAGATAAGCTATCATACAAACAAGTAAAAAATGAAAAAATATAAAATATGACTTGTTCTCACTATTCACTAACCCACATACAAATCAAACTCTTAACCTTAATAGCAAGAGGTTTCTAATTCATTGGTATAGCCACCAAGGGATTAAGGATAGTTTTTGGAAGAGGTGGTGGATGTTTTCTGACCATCCTCCATACAACAATAATGAGGTACCCCAATATTTCTTAAAGAAACTCTACTGTGAGTTTTTCCTCAATAAAATCCCCAACTATTTTGATATGCAAGACTTTTAGGGGAGAGGTGGTGGGTCAGAACGGGATAGACCAGGTGCACATTAGGATCCTCAACGACAAGGGAGATGAGCACTCGCTAGGCTGGCTTATGAGCACGTTGCTATCCCTTCTATCATGAAGGAAAGTGCTAAGATTGACACTCTATAGTCTATTGGCTCTCTGACCCAAAGTATCATCTAATGTGTGAGTCCTATAATACAACGTCAGCTAGGGGAGAGTTCGAATGGTAGGGTTCCACCCCATTCTTGTTAGGTTTGCAGGTTGGCTTGTACATGTATGACCCCACAGATAGTCAGGAGATTGGTGCACAAGATACATCTACAACTACCTAGTTGGTGATGATAGATGCCATGTTGAATGACGCTTTCGGCCTTGATACTCAGGTGAATGCTAGCATGTTCATTCGACTTAATTTATTAAATTTCATTTATGAAATGCAAGATTAAATAATTTATTTTAATGATTGTAATAAAATTTTAGGGTCACAGTGTTTATACTATTTACACAGTCCCTCCACTTATTTTTTACTCCACTGCATCTACTATTGAGGTATGTGACTAGTAAAAAATTATAAATATTACATGTGAATAGCATTGTTATATGAATGGTATTCTAATTTATAATTTTGGATGTTGAATAGGTTAATATTAGAGGTTTCACGATAACACATCCTAGTGCCAGTGGAGTACAGACCATCACACATGTAATAGAATAAAGAGTTTAACTAATGAATTGTACTTAATAGATTTGTGTAGTTTATATTCATATTGTTGATTACATTGCATTTCACATTTTTCAAACTCAAAGCACTACTTCACATTGCATAATTAATAACTAGATGTTGAGAGATGACAAAATTTTAATTACAATATAGTTTTTTAGAAAGTCAACATAAGTAGTGATGTATTTACTTCACATAGCATAAGTATGATGAAAGCAAAACCCACTCAAGAGTAAAACCCGCACCACAAACATGTGATAAAAGCAAACATTGCTCGAGGAGGAGAACCCGTATCACAAAAGAGGCGATAAAAGCAAACCCCGCTTGAGGAGGAGAACCCGTATCACCAAGTATGCAAATAGTAGGGGATATGGAATCCCAAGATGCTCACAAGCACAAGGCAAGGGAGGTAAAGCTGCAAAGAGTGTTGTAATGGAGGCTTGAGAGAGCTTGGAGCTGCTACAACAAGCTATATGAAGCTATGCAAGCAAAAGCTGAAGTGTAGAAGGCTAGAGTGAAGCTAGAAGTGGAAGAAGAGTTGCAAATGAAGTGAAAAGAGTGATTTTAAGAAGCAAAAGGAAGCTTCTCATGTGGTTACAAAGCATCTCGAGCCGTTACCACCGACCAAAGATGTTGGAAATAGGATGCCATTTAATTGCAAATCCTAAACATTAATTATTTCATGTATCTCCTAGATTCTTGGAATGTGTTCAACAACACTAAGATTAGGATGAGATTAATTATTTGAATGAAATAAATTATGAAATTGGCATTTGGAGTTATCCCTAAATAATAGGAACATGTGGGTGCACACATGGTAAGGTGACACTCACCTTGTGTTCAATTAACTATTCGGAGTAAGAGATAACACTTCTGAATGCATGTAAAGATCCTAGGAGTTAGGATTTGATGTTTGCATGTTTGAAGTTCAGTTCAGTTCAGTTCAGTTCAGTTCAGTTCAGTTCAGTTCAGTTCAGTTATGGTTCAGTTATCTTTAGTTGCATGCAAGTGCATGTTGCATGCATGTTGGTTATTTTGAATTGCATGTAGTTAGCTTCAATTAACTTGGAATGCATGGCTAATAACATTGAGTTGTATGACAGATAACAGGGACTACCTCCAGTTAACAGGGGATGACCATTCTTTGGGAATCGTGTTGAGTAAATGTTTCAGTTAACAAGAAATCACTTGGAGCTAACTTGGGCGCCCAAGATGCTTTCTTGGAATTAACTCCAATGCATGATAAGATATTTCTAAAGGCTTTGTCAAGTGGTACCCTCTTTTGGGCACCATCTTTGAGGAAGAGCTTTGTAATTATCACCGAAGTGAAGGATGAGTTGTAGCTTTAGTTTGGAATACCCAAATGGGTAAAGCACATGTTCTAAGCTTTGGTTTTCATGGTAGAACTCAACTTGAAGCAATATGGCGTACCTTTTCAAGGGCTTGAGCTTGTGCATTGTAATTGTCACCATTTGGAGATTACAAGGTTGCATATTGTCTATTTATCTCAAGCAAGTTGAATAGAGTTGTGAGAGTTTTTTATTGCAGGTTGTGAAGAAGATTGATGAAAGCAGAAGAAGCATTATCAAGCAAGAATTGGAGCTATTGTAATTCAAAGTTTGAATAATAGAATAATTCTTGGTGGAGTTTTTTCCCGAAAGGGTTTCTCCACGGTACATCTTGTGTAATCTTTCTAATATCCTGTCCAGTTCTTCTATCAACTTCTCTCTACATTCTACAATAGTAAAATGGATTAATCAAGATAATCATCCACAAAGAATATATGTAACAAAGAAAAGACTTACTTAGATCAACAATATTAAAGTTTTACAGAGTATAAAGCTAAGAAAACACCTCAATTTTCAACATTTGGTATCAAAGCTGAGGTTGGGTAGAGTATTGGGATGCCTTACTCTTAAAAAGATTGGAGGTTTTTTGGGCTTAGTGGGAGCTTTTATTATTTTTTCTATTGCTGATTTTGAAAAAAATAATTTTGTTACAGAGGTCATTGAGAGCTTGGATTCACAGGTTTGGTGTGAGCTTATGAAAGAAATGGGGTTTTGATTATGTGCATCATGATGCCATGGGATTGCTCAGTATCACGGTTCAATGGGAGCATTTGGAAATGAAGTGGATTCTTGGTTGTAGGATGGTTTTGTTATTATGTCATGGTATACTCTTGATTAGTGGTTTAGAGTTGTGGCATAATACATGTTATGATAATTATGATCATGAGGAAATATCTAAAATTCCATATACTTTTGAAAGTAATGGTTTGATGTTTATCTTGTTGCCATGTATAGCTTGGTATCACAGTTCAGTGGGAGCTTTGGTAGGATATAGTGATCTTCATGAAGAGGATAGTAGTCACGATGCCATGTGTGACTCGGTACCATGGTTCAGTGGGAGTTGTTGGCAGTGACTTGGATGCATCATTGGTAAGGTTATCTTCATGTGATTGGAGATATGTTTTCTTGGTTTAGAGTGTATTTGTTATGATGTCATGTTATACTCTTGATACTAGTTTAGAGTTTGGCATATTACATGGTTCTCTTGTGACTAGGATGTATAAGTATGATTGTTGTATGTTTGGCAATGGTTGTCATTGATGAGTTTGTTGTCATTGATGTCAACACTTGAGGAGACTATTGCATATGCTTGGGCGATTGTTGGCATTGGTTATCAACACTTGAGGAGATTGTTGTGATGTCAACACTTGGTTGTATTGTTGGCATTGGTTGTCAACACTTGGTTGTATTGTTGGCATTGGTTGTCATTGTTGGCAACATTTCTGGTTGGGTTGTCATTGATGCATGTTGATGTGTTGCCGATGTTCATGGTTGGTTGTCATGCCTTTTTGATGATAATGAAAGAGGTATTGAGTATGGTTGCTATCAGCAAAGGTAATTTCATGATGATAATTTAAGATGAGGATTAGAAGTGTTGTTGATGGTCTACAATTTGGTGTGTGTTATTTCCTGTTGTTCCTGATGAAGCTTGTGTTGCTAAAAGAAAGTTTTGGCCTCCACAAGTTGTTGAAAGTTTTTGTTTCGGGAAGTTGCTAAGGATACTATTTTGCAGAAAGTTGCATTCCTCCGTTGTTGGAGATATTTTCTTGCGGTTTGGTATTCAATGTTTGTGCTCTATGGATGTTGCACTCCTACCTTTTCAGGTCATCAATGTTGCCAAGGAGGTTGTAATGTCCCTGCTTGGGAACGCCCTAAATTTCCTTGAAATCTTTAAGTTCCAATTGATAAATGAGTTAGCAAGTACTTTTCAACTAATTGAAATCTTGATTGAAGTCCTTCATTCCCAATCAATCTGGTCTTCACACTTAGAAGATACTGTAGTCTAAATCAATCATTTAAGAAATCTATCATCTATACCAATTTTAAATTATCATAGTTTCTCATAATGCTTGATAATTGCTGCAAACATAATTATTGTATATATCTAATTCACACATCTACCCATACATACATATACATATACTTATATATATATAGTACTACAATTAAATATCCATGAACGGTAACACTAAAATGTTACCTATATAAACCTTGTTAACAAGAAACTTACTATCAACAATTATACCTCATAAATAACATTAAAGATATTGTAATAGCATTTTATATAACCCATTATTTAATTGTCGATGGATCCTATTATTGCTTTATCCATAACAATAAAAGATATTATAATCATACTATCTATGGCCTTGCCTTACATTTACTCACCATAAATAATAACACACTATCTATATTTACATATTCGTTACTTATTGTGTTTCTATTTTAATATCATCTGTAACTATATACTTATTGCTTTTATATTTACTTATTGCACGTTATCTTCATAAAAATGGAATTATATACTATCTATTTATATACTTATTTACTATTGGAAGGCAAGAATGACAAATATACCAACCATGATAGATACTTCCCATTTATTTTATTTATCTTTATTTTCAGATTTATATCTGCAACGTATACACTCTGCTGGTGAATTCTTTTCCTAAAATGCTTCCCCTTGTAATTCCAATGCTTCATCCCTTGATGCCTTCCTTCTTTCCATAGAATCTGATTTTATATCCCCCACTTGGAGAGGGTTGCGATTTCTTAGGAAAGGTCATATTCTTTAACTAGCATCCATACCTTTTCATAGGCATTGCTTCACTTTGGATTAGTTATGTTTATTTCTTAATGAATGGCTGTTTTTTTATTTACCCATTATATTTTTAATTTGTGAGGATATTTATTTTTATATTATTTATTTCTATTTTGAAAATGATAAACAATTATAATTAGAGTAATAATATTTCAGTTTGTCTTTTAATTGTAATTATTTTATTTATTATTATTTTTAAGTTATTTGTATTCTAATATTTAGAATATAATAACAATAATTTACCAATATATTATTATTTGATTAATTGACTATATATATATATTATAATAATAATATTATATTCATCTCTAACTATTAGAATTGTAATGTTATCAATGATAATTATAATTATAATGATATTTTAAATTGCCTTCTTCTAAATGAGTATTCTATCTAATGTGCATATTACTAACATGTTATTGTATATCTAAAAATATAAATATATTAAGCATATACTTATCTCATATGCCCCTTTGTGATGGGGACATCACAAGTCTCCTCCTCTTGACTTTGCTTGTCCTCAAGCAAACACCTTAGTTTCTCCTTGGATCTCTTCTTCTAATCTGTCACTGATGGCACACAAGTTAGTAATGCTTTTAGTTGAGAATGTTCTATAATGATTACTCTATTTGAATAAGTATATCCATTAAAATATAAATATATCAAATATACTTATCTTTGTGATGGGGACATCACAAGTCTCCCCTGCTTGATATTGCTTGTCCTCAAGCAATCACATGCATTCTTCTTCCTTGATCTTGTTTGCTTGTCTTCTTTCAAGCCTTTTGGATTCCTCCTCTAGGGAGTCTTATCCAATCTTTCTTGTTTTTCCTTGGATTCCTCCTCTAGGGAGTCTTATCCAGGTCTTTTTGGATTCCTCCTCTGGGGAGTCTTATCCAGGTCCTTTGGATTCCTCCTCTGGGGAGTCTTATCCAATTCTTTTTGGATTCCTCCTCTGGGGAGTCTTATCCAAGTCCTTTGGATTCCTCCTCTAGGGAGTCTTATCCAAGTCTTTATGGATTCCTCCTCTGGGGAGTCTTATCCAGGTCTTTTGGATTCCTCCTCTAGGGAGTCTTATCCAATTTTTTTGGATTCCTCTCTATGGAGTCTTATCCAGGTGTCTTTGCTTTTCTTGGGATTCCTCCTCTCAAGAGTCTTATCCAAGCTTAAGTCTTATACATGTTTTATCAAGTTTGGCGCTCAAATATTTTATTAGTTGTTTGAAAGTTTTACTTTTATAGTCCACCTTGTTTTAATCAATAAGCATCAAGTTTTGCTAATCTTGACTTTTATCCTTAAATGCTTTAATCGTCTCTTCTCTTTCCCATGTAGCATCATCTTCAAGGAGTCCCCTCCATTTAATTAGGAACTTGGTGATGACCCTATTCCTTAATCTCCTTTCTCTGGTGTTAATGATAAATTATGGTTCTTAAGATAAGTTGTCCATCATCTAGAGGAGGTAACTCAGGTAGCTCAAGCACATAAGCAAGTAGCTCCAGCAAGCAACAAGCAACTCAAGCACATAGGCAAGCAGCTCAAGTAGACAAGTAGCTATTCAAGCACATTTGCAAGTAGCTTAAGCACATAAGTAGCTCAATTAGACAAGCAAGTGACTCAAGCATGCAGGCAAGTAGCTCCAACAAGTATGCAACTAGCTCAAGCATGCAAGTAATCAGCTCAAGCAAGTAGGCAAGTAGTTTAAGTAGACAAACAAGTAGCTCAAGTAAGCATGCAACTAGCTCAAGCAAGTAGGCAACCAGCTCAAGCAAGCAAGCAAGTAGCTCAAGCAAGTAGGCAACTAGCTCAAGCAAGTGAGCAACCAGCTCAAGCTCACAAGCAACCAGCTCAAGCAAGTAGGAAACTAGCTCAAGTAGGCAAGCAACCAGCTCAAGCACACAAGAAACCAGCTCAAGCGAGTAGGCAACTAGCTCAAGTAGGCAAGCAAGTAGGCAACTAGCTCAAGTAGGCAAGCAAGTAGCTCAAGCATGCACAGGATGGCAGGAACGATGCTCTGATACCACTGTAATGTCCTTGCTTGGGAACGCCCTAAATTTCCTTGAAATCTTTAAGTTCCAATTGATAAATGAGTTAGCAAGTACTTTTCAACTAATTGAAATCTTGATTGAAGTCCTTCATTCCCAATCAATCTGGTCTTCACACTTAGAAGATACTGTAGTCTAAATCAATCATTTAAGAAATCTATCATCTATACCAATTTTAAATTATCATAGTTTCTCATAATGCTTGATAATTGCTGCAAACATAATTATTGTATATATCTAATTCACACATCTACCCATACATACATATACATATACTTATATATATATAGTACTACAATTAAATATCCATGAACGGTAACACTAAAATGTTACCTATATAAACCTTGTTAATAAGAAACTTACTATCAACAATTATACCTCATAAATAACATTAAAGATATTGTAATAGCATTTTATATAACCCATTATTTAATTGTCGATTATTGCTTTATCCATAACAATAAAAGATATTATAATCATACTATCTATGGCCTTGCCTTACATTTACTCACCATAAATAATAACACACTATCTATATTTACATATTCGTTACTTATTGTGTTTCTATTTTAATATCATCTGTAACTATATACTTATTGCTTTTATATTTCCTTATTGCACGTTATCTTCATAAAAATGGAATTATATACTATCTATTTATATACTTATTTACTATTGGAAGGCAAGAATGACAAATATACCAACCATGATAGATACTTCCCATTTATTTTATTTATCTTTATTTTCAGATTTATATCTGCAACGTATACACTCTGCTGGTGAATTCTTTTCCTAAAATGCTTCCCCTTGTAATTCCAATGCTTCATCCCTTGATGCCTTCCTTCTTTCCATAGAATCTGATTTTATATCCCCCACTTGGAGAGGGTTGCGATTTATTAGGAAAGGTCATATTCTTTAACTAGCATCCATACCTTTTCATAGGCATTGCTTCACTTTGGATTAGTTATGTTTATTTCTTAATGAATGGCTGTTTTTTTTATTTACCCATTATATTTTTAATTTGTGAGGATATTTATTTTTATATTATTTATTTCTATTTTGAAAATGATAAACAATTATAATTAGAGTAATAATATTTCAGTTTGTCTTTTAATTGTAATTATTTTATTTATTATTATTTTTAAGTTATTTGTATTCTAATATTTAGAATATAATAACAATAATTTACCAATATATTATTATTTGATTAATTGACTTATATTTATATTATTATAATAATAATATTATATTCATCTCTAACTATTAGAATTGTAATGTTATCAATGATAATTATAATTATATTTTAAATTGCCTTCTTCTAAATAAGTATTCTATCTAATGTGCATATTACTAACATGTTATTGTATATCTAAAAATATAAATATATTAAGCATATACTTATCTCATATGCCCCTTTGTGATGGGGACATCACAAGCCCAAAGGACCTGGATAAGACTCCCCAGAGGAGGAATCCAAAAAGACCTGGATAAGACTCCCTAGAGGAGGAATCCAAGGAAAAACAAGAAAGATTGGATAAGACTCCCTAGAGGAGGAATCCAAAAGGCTTGAAAGAAGACAAGCAAACAAGATCAAGGAAGAAGAATGCATGGGATTGCTTGAGGACAAGCAATATCAAGCAGGGGAGACTTGTGATGTCCCCATCACAAAGATAAGTATATTTGATATATTTATATTTTAATGGATATACTTATTCAAATAGAGTAATCATTATAGAACATTCTCAACTAAAAGCATTACTAACTTGTGTGCCATCAGTGACAGATTAGAAGAAGAGATCCAAGGAGAAACTAAGGTGTTTGCTTGAGGACAAGCAAAGTCAAGAGGAGGAGACTTGTGATGTCCCCATCACAAAGGGGCATATGAGATAAGTATATGCTTAATATATTTATATTTTTAGATATACAATAACATGTTAGTAATATGCACATTAGATAGAATACTCATTTAGAAGAAGGCAATTTAAAATATAATTATAATTATCATTGATAACATTACAATTCTAATAGTTAGAGATGAATATAATATTATTATTATAATAATATATATATAAGTCAATTAATCAAATAATAATATATTGGTAAATTATTGTTATTATATTAATTGACTTATATATATATTATTATAATAATAATATTATATTCATCTCTAACTATTAGAATTGTAATGTTATCAATGATAATTATAATTATATTTTAAATTGCCTTCTTCTAAATGAGTATTCTATCTAATGTGCATATTACTAACATGTTATTGTATATCTAAAAATATAAATATATTAAGCATATACTTATCTCATATGCCCCTTTGTGATGGGGACATCACAAGTCTCCTCCTCTTGACTTTGCTTGTCCTCAAGTAAACACCTTAGTTTCTCCTCGGATCTCTTCTTCTAATCTGTCACTGATGGCACACAAGTTAGTAATGCTTTTAGTTGAGAATGTTCTATAATGATTACTCTATTTGAATAAGTATATCCATTAAAATATAAATATATCAAATATACTTATCTTTGTGATGGGGACATCACAGAGGTTTCTATGAATTGTAGAAGGTTGGCAGTTTTGTTGGTTGTCTAGACTGGTCCAAAAAATGCTCCGCATTTCTCTGCATTGTTGCCTCTACTCCTGCAGCTTGGTGAATGTACTCTCAATGTCTGTCCAATGTCTCAATTCCAATTTCATGTGTTGAAGTGGTCTGCAAGTTGATCTATTAATGTTATATCTCATGGTTGAGTTTTTTGTGCTTTTGGGTTGAAGTATTTTGTTCCCGTTTGTTTTGCGGTAGCTATCGGTGACATGTGACAATGTGAAAGAAGTTTCTAGAAGTGTTGTTGGATGTTCATGGAACATACCCATGTGATTTACACGTTAATGTTTGATCTCTTTGGTGCCACATGTTGTGTTGAGTTAGCTTTTTGGGTAATTTGTGGATATCTGGCCGACAAGGCTTGTTCTCTTGCTTGTGCTAAGTGCTTGGGGGTTTGCGCCAGCAATTGAAATTGTGTTATGATGGATTTGGGTCCTGACCTATCTTGTTGGGGACTGCATTGAGTTAATTCAATTGGAAGTATGTTTTTGGGCCGACTAGTTATGTGCTACACACTTCATCTACATGTTTCCTTGTTGCCGACTTGAGTTGATGTGCACTAGCATGTGAGTTGTTGAGGATCACATTGAAAGATGTAATAAGATTGTTTTTGGTCCTCTCTATCCTTGGGATAGAACCGCAATATGTTTTTGTGGCCGACTTGTTGGAATCATTGTCTATCTTCTTTCTAGCCAACCTAATTGATGTTTTGAGGTCTTGCGGTGGATATAAATGCAAGAATATTTCAGATGCAAGAGAAGTGAATGAGAGAATGTGTAAAAGTGTGGATTGTATTTGAAGATCTCGCAGATGTAGTGCGAAAGTGTGTGGAAGATAGATCAAATGTGCTATAACGCCTCAGTCAGCAAAGTGTTGTGTTCACAAATATTGTAATTTCCTAAAGCTTTTTGTATCTTGCTTTGAGATAGTGAATCTCATCAGGTCCTTGTATCTTGCCTTGGAGTTATGTGCTTTAGTTTGCAAGTCATTTGTATCTTGCCCTAAGGTTGTGCACCTTAGCCTGCAAGTCTTTTGGTAGTGAGCCTTTTTGTAAGCAGTGAGCTTCTATATTGTGAGTTAGCTCTCACCACGATTTTTCCCTCATTGGGTTTTTCACATAAATCTAGTGTTATCTTGTGGATGCGTGTTCCTTGTTTCATTTTCATTTGTTGTTGTATCTTTCATTGTTGAGGGTTGTTGAACTTGTTAAGTGATTAAACTGCTATATCTTTCATTGTTTTTGATTTGTTTAAAGGTTTTGGTCTGAAGTTTGATTCGTGCTAAGGAGTCTAAGTTTCAAAGGGGTTTAAGTTTTGGAAGATACCGATTCACTCCCCTTCCCCTCTTAGTATCTGGTGTGTTCAACAATTGGTATCAAAGCCAAGTTCCTCTAAAGAAGATCAACCGCTTGAGGAAAAGGTTTGGGATGGCACATGGCGATCTAGACTCTCTAGGGTTTGGTGTATGGCAACCAGTCAAAGATGGTTATACTACTCCTACCACTCCTCCAATAGATCTGGCTTAAATCAGATTATATGAGAACAATGCCAAGGCTAAGAATGCTATCTTGTGTGGATTGGCTGATTCAAAACTTTCGAAGGTGATGAACTACAGTTCTACTAAGGATGTCTAGGGAAAACTCAGAAGCATCTATGAAGGAGATACGAAAGTAAAGCAAGCCATGATGCAGATCTTTAAGAGCATATTTGAGACTCTGAGGATGATAGAGGATGAAGATATTGCAAGTTATATGCTCTGGGTGCATAAAGTAGTTTTTGGCATCACAGGTCTTGGTGGAGAAGTAAAAGAAGATGAGATTGTGAAGAAGGTTTTGAGATCACTCCCTAAAGCTTATAGTGATAAGGTGTTTGTCATTGAAGAGTCTAAGGACTTGGATCAATATTCAGTGGATGAAATGTTTGGTGCTCTCACAACCTTTGAAATGAGAGAATTTGACAAAGATGTTCCAAAGAAGGAAGCTGCATTCAAAGTCAATAAAAAGATTGAAGATGAAGTTGCTGATCGGAATGATGAATTTGATGAAGTTGAAGCAAACTTTGTAAGAAAATTGAAGAAAAGCACTGGAAAATACAAAGGTAAGTTACCCTTCAAGTGTTTCAATTGTGTAAGGATTGGTCATTTTGCATCTAAATGTCCCTATACAGGATCTGATGATGATAACAAAAGAGATAAGATTAAAAGAGGTCTCTATTCTAAGGAGAGCATTTGTTCCTCAGAAGATGAGAATGAATCAAAAGATGAAACCCTTTTTATAGCCTGGGAAGTAAGTGACAAAAAGTGTGATGTTGAAAAATGTAAGAAGTTTGGCTCCTTGTTTGATGAAGATATGTTTTCTCCTGAACCGGATCTAGAGTCAATGGAACCTGAAGGTTGGGACTTCAATTCAGATGATTGGGAAATAGATTTTGAAGGAAAACTCTAGTCTGCTCTGGAAGACCTGAATGAAGCAAAGGCACTAAATCAAAAATATGAGAGCTTGCTTAAAAAATCAAAGGAAGAAACTGACAAACTGAAAGTTTAAATAGGAGGTAAAGAATGTGAAATTAAACTAAAAGTGGCAAAAGGTGTGATCTATGATTCGAAAGATAAGTTCAATAATAAAGTTGTTGAATGCTTAAAACTTGAGGAGGGGATTGTCACTCTGAGAAATGGACTGGAAAGAGCAAAAGAACAAAATGACAAAGGAGAAAAGTTTGGTCCCGATAACTCATATGATAACTCCAAATCAAATGGAAAGCCTAAGACAAAGAAAGAGAAAGCCTGCACTAAAGATTCTAAGAAGAATGCCTCTGAAGATGCAAAGACAGACCAAGATGGCAAGAAAGAAGGTGGATTCAATCTTGTCCAGAAACAAAAAGGATTTAGAGGTCCTCCACCTACAAGACAGCATGCTCCTACCAAGTTAATTCAATCTTTTCAAGGCTACTGTTTTTCTTGCAGTAAATTTGGGCATAAGGCTGTTGATTGTAGATCTAGACAAGGAATGGTAACATAGGTAGATCATTTGTGCCTCAAAGAAACAATACTATTTCATTTCATAGATATTGCTATGCTTGAAACAATTTTGATCATCTAAGGTGAAAAGGAACAACTTTGTTCCAAAGCACAACATTGTGTGCTACAACTGCAATAAAAAGGGACATAAAGCAAATGGTTGTAGAAGTGGTCTTGCGGATCCACCAATTCAGAACTGAAAAAAGGATGACACCCTTTATCAACGAAAAAGAAGGGTAATAAAAAGGTCTAGAATGAAGAACAAGTTCAAGAAAAAGAGGAGGATGATTCTACACTTGTGCATTTTGCAGAAGACCGTAAGACAAACTTGAGATAGAGCATTGTCTCAGGTGGAGATTTCACTTGCAGAGCTTTTAGCCCCCCCCCTAAAAAGGACAAGATGCTAAAGATTTTAGCAGGGAAGAAGAATTGGATTTGACACTTTGGTGTGAAGATTTGCTAAGCAAGAATGAACCTTTTGGTGAGGGTTACGGTGCACGTAGGAGGTGTGCGGAGATTGGTACACATGTTTTTACTCATATTATTGCAGGTTGGTTTACTGCACATGAAGATAAGTTTCAAGAGCTTGCTAAGGTATTCGTAGTATATACTCTAAGGCAGAGTCATGGTATCTTGGTTTGCATCCCTCCGTAGAGAAAGCTTTTGTCTTGCAATCTAGAAGTTAAGTTGGTTGAGATGTAAAGGTGTTATATCCAAGATTTCAAGTCTTTACACTTTCTGAAGTGAAAGTCATAAGTGACATAGTCCCGATCTATGCTTTGGTAGAGTAAAGTGATGATAATGGCTTGTTGGAATGCTCCGCATTCCTCAAGAAATGAAGATTTTTCCGTACAATTATGTGGACATGTTTAGGGATGTTCAAGACATACTACTTTTTTGTATCAGGGAATTGGTGGTTCACAAGTTTTGTTTTCAAGTATTAATGTGCTACAATTAGTTTCGGATGCCTATATGTTCTATAGAAATTATTTTTGCATATTTGCGCCTGTTGGTGTAGGTACAGATCAGTTATATGGGTTTATGTGGGCATTCTACATGTTTGAGAGTTGATATGCATGCAGTTTGTTTGGTTGCCAAATTTCAAGCTAATACTAAGCAATCTCATGAGAAAGTAGTGAAAAGAATATTCAAATATTTGAAGGGAACTCTAGATTATAGTCTGTGGTATAAGAAGGATCAAAATTTCTCTTTGAATACTTATATTGATGCTGATCAGGCAGGATGTGTGGATGACCAGAGAAGTACAAGTCGAAGTGCATTTTTCTTGGGAGACAGATTAGTCTCTTGGTTCAGTAAGAAGCGGGGCTCAATATCCCTATCCACAGCAAAAGTTGAATGTATTGTTGCAGCATCTTGTTGCACCCAAGTGCTCTAGATGAAACAAACCTTGAAGGATATAAAAGTGGTATTTGATGAACCCATTCTTATATTGTGTGATACAGTGATAGTACCAGTGCTATTAATATTTCCAAGAATCCGGTGATGCATTCAAGAACCAAACACATTTCTATCCGGTATCACTTTCTAAGAGAAAAGGTTGCAATGCACGAAGTCAGATTAGAGTATGTGCCTACCACGGATCAGGTTGCAGATATCTTTACTAAGGCACTGTCAAAGGATACTTTTGAGTATCTCCGACAGAAGTTAAGGGTTATTGCCCCTCCTTGTTCTAACTAGATGCGTAGATGGTGCAGCTATCCAAGGGGAGAAATTCATGTCATATCCTTTTCTCCTAGATTGATGTATGCTACCTCTCAAGGGAAGCTGGTAGTAAGGGGAGTTTGGAGAGTTGTGCAGATGTTGAGAAGTGTTGTTGGTCAAAGGGGGAGAATGTGTTGTTGTTTCAATTGAAGACCTTTTGCACTTTCTCCTCGAAGTTAGAGAATGTGTTGTTGCTTTTAATGTGCAGGTGTGTGCAGCCCTTTGTCCTTGATGTCAAAAGGGGAGGAGTGAGCAGATGTGTGTTTCCATTAATGCCAAAGGGGGAGATTGTTGGCATTGGTTGTCATGGATGTCAACACTTGGTGAGATTGTTGTATGTTTGGCATTGGTTGGCATTGATGAGTTTGTTGTCATTGATGTCAACAATTGAGAGATTGTTGCATATGCTTGGGCAATTGTTGGCATTGGTTGTCAACACTTGAGGAGATTGTTGTGATGTCGGCACTTGGTTGTATTGTTAGCATTAGTCGACAACACTTGGGAAGATTGTCGCATTGTTTTTCATTGTTGACAACATTTTTGGTTGGGCTGTCATTGATGCATGATGATGTGTTGTTGATGTTCATGGTTGGTTGTCATGCCTTGTCTGATGATAATGAAAGAAGTATTGAGTATGGTTGTTGTCAGCAGAGGTAATTTCATGATGATAATTTAGGATGAGGATTAGAAGTGTTGTTGATGGTCTACAGTATGTTGGGTGTTCTCTTGTTCTTGATGAAGCATGTGTTGCTAAAAGAAAGTTTTGGGCTCCACAAGTTGTTGAAAGCTTTTGTTTCAGGAAGTTGCAGAGAAAACTATTTTGGAGAATGCTCCACATTCCTCCATTGTTGGAGATACGGTCTTATGGTTTGGTATTCAATGTTTGTGCTCTGTGGATGTTGCACTCCTATCTTTTTAGGTCACCAGTGTTGTCAAGGAGGTTTATGTGAATTGCAAAAGGTTGGCAGTTTTGTTGGTTGTTTGGACTGGTCTAGAAAATACTACGCATTGATGTCTTTGCTCCTACGGTTTGGTGAATGTGCTCTCAATGTTTGTGCAGTGTCTCAGTTCCAATTTCATGTGTTGAAGTGGTTCGCAAGTTGATCTGTTAATGTTATATCTCATGGTTGAGTTTTTTGTGCTTTTGGGTTGAAGTATTTTGTTCATGTTTGATTTGTGGTAGCTGGTGGTGACATGACAATGTGAAAGAAGTTTTTGGAAGTGTTGTTGGATGTTCATAGAACATCCCTATGTGATCTGCATGTTAATGTTTGATCTCTTTGGTGCTGCATGTTGTGTTGAGTTAGTTTTCTAGGTAATTTGTGGATATCTGGCCAATAGGGCTTGTTCTCTTGCTTGCGCTAAGTGCTTGGGGGTTTGCGCCAGCAACTGAAGTTGTGTTATGATGGATTTGCGTACTGACCTATCTTGTTAGGGACCGCATTGAGTTAATTCAATTGGAAGTATGTTTTTGGGCCCACTAGTTATGTGCTACACACTTCATCTACATGTTTCCTTGTTGCCAACTTGAGTTGATGTGCGCTAGCATGTGAGTTGTTTGGGACACATTGAAAGATGTAATAAGATTGTTTTTGGTCCTCTCTATCCTCAGGATAGGACCGCAGTATGTTTCTGTGGCTGACTTGTTGGAATCATTTTTTACCTTCTTTCTAACCGACCTAATTGATGTTTCAAGGTCTTGCGGTTGATATAAATGCAAGAACATTTCAGAAGCAAGACAAGTGAATGAGAGAATGTGTAAAAGTGTGGATTGTATTTGAAGATCTCGTAGATGTAGTGGGAAAGTGTGTGGAAGATAGATCAAATGTGCTATAACGCCTCAATCAGCAGAGTGTTGTGTTGACAAATATTGTAATTTCCTAAATCTTTTTTGTATCCTGCTCTGAGATAGTGAATCTCATCAAGTCCTCGTATCTTGCCTTGGAGTTGTGCACTTCAGTTTGCAAGTCCTTTGTATCTTGCCCTAAGATTGTGTGCCTTAGCTTGCAAGTCTTTTGGCAGTGAGCCTTTTTGTAAGTAGTGAGCTTCTATATTGTGACTTAACTCTCACCATGGTTTTTCCCTCATTGGGTTTTCCACGTAAATCTGGTGTTACCTTGTGGATGTGTGTTCCTTGTTTCATTTTCAATTGTTGTATTTATCATTCTTGAGGGTTGATGAACTTGTTAAGGGATTAAACTGCTATATCTTTCATTGTTGTTGATTTGTTTAAAGGTTTTGGTCTGAAGTTTGATTTGTGCTAAAGAGTCTAAGTTCTAGAGGGGTTTATGTTTTTGAAGATTCTGATTCACCCCTCCCCCCTCTCAGTATCTGGTGAGTTCAACATATAGTAAGTCACAGTGCATCTCAGATTGTGCCAGTTTGGTGTTTGGGCACACTTACTATTTTTAGTAGTTGTTATTTTTAGTAAGTGTAATTTTGGCAACTAATCCTGGCCTTTGTTCCTCCAACAGTGTAATATTCCTATTTGGGCGTTCGTGAGTATTAAGGGTGTAAACAAATTAATATTTATATCTTTTCGTCACTTATGTTATAAAGTTACTTTATAACTTTAGTGAGGGTCATGTGTTCATCAAAAAGGTCCTTTGTCTCTTGCCTAGGAAAACGTGAAACAAAGTTGTTTTTAAAAAGAAAATATGTAGCCTCCAAAAGTGGACGCCAATCTTGGGGAGGCATAAGGAATTTAAAATAAATTAAAAAAGCTCATGAAGGCGGGTGTGGAGTTCTTGGAGGGAAAAGTAAATTCAAACTTGTGTTGCCCTAATTTACTCCTCTCATTTGGACATCTCTCTTTTGGCAACATAACGGGATGTTGTTGAAATGCTTCCAGGTTTACATGTTTGCGAGTTGAGGACAAAAACCCTCACCATTAGTAGCTGGTTTTGGTGGTGAGAGATCCACCCTAGCCGGAAAGAGTGGTTCTATCTCAGGGGTCACCGTTGTGCTTACAGAGTTCCTGATTTTCATCATTTTGGAGGTTGAATAATGAAGATTTTCTCAATGTTTTGATGTGGGATCAAAGGTTTTGGTGTGCTTGTTGATTTGTTTCATTTTGGTGATGTTTGGAGGTGTTAAATACGCATTTTCAGAGGTCTGATATTCATTTCCAGAATTCTGGAAATCCATTTTACACAGTGGCTGGAAGTGATGATTTGTTTGTAGCTCAGTTGGTGTTCGAAGTTTGCTTCTGGGTAGTTTTCCAAAAGACTCCTCATACCTAGGTGCCTCATTTCAAGTGTTCATTTGCAATTTTTGGAGTATTGATTTATGGGAGCAAATCGCCCCTCCTAGGGAGCTGTGCCAATTTGAGGGTGAAGAATATTCAAGACTGCTACTACAGGAGTCTGAAACCTGCACTTCTGGGGGTTCCTAATAGCTGCCATTCAAAGGGGAAGTGCTGGAGATGTTCATGTATGATCATACCTTCTATGTGGCGGAAGCTTGCAATGTAATGAAGGTTATATGTGACTGTAAAGGCTTGGTTCAGGTTTGTTATCAGGTCTGAAAATGTGATGTCCCCATCCTAGTCAGCGCAGCTGGTGACGAGGTTAGCCTATTATTTCGATCCTCGTAGGCTGACAGGAGTGTGCAGAGGATCATCTGGGGCAGTTGCTCAGTGTTTGGTAGCTCCAGTGTTGCAGTTGTTTCAGGTTGGGCCTTCGCAGAATCTTCCAGAGTGCATTTTTCAGGGACTTTCTATTTTTAGAAAGTTAGGTCAGGTGGAAGCTGCTATTTTGGGCAGGGCCCTGGTTCAGCCGTTCAGCTCAGAGTCGACCCAGTTCTGCAGTTTGATGATCAGACGGAGAAATAAGGAGTATTTAATGATTTATTAAATATTTAATATTTTGACTTTATATTAAAGTCACTTTATTGAAATATTTAAATATTTAATTAATTGGCCTATTATAAAGTATTTATTATACTTTATAATAAAGTATTAATTTATGACATAATGAATATTTATTATTCATTAAAATAAGACGCCATTTAATTATTAATTATTTCTCCTAAAGTCAAAAGGGCGAATTAAGTCATTTAATTAAATGATTATTTTAAAAGGAGATTGGGTCGAATTTTTCAAAGGGAAATATATATTCACTCAAGACAAAATCGAACCATTATGTGATTGCTATTCAATTTTGACTTTTGCTCTGAGCATTGGAGTTTGCAAACTCTAGGGTTTCTGGCAGACAAACGTTTCTGGAGAACGAAAACTCTTCAGGAATTAGGCAAACTGAGACTGTGAAATACCAGTTTAAGCTTGCATCTGGGTGACTTCATTCAGGAGTTACAGATTGGATTTATCGATAGATTCATCAGAGTTTAGCAGAGATATTCATCTACCAGTTGAGGCGAATCTTTCAGAGGTGATTCATCTGAGATCTGGCACACTTTTCAAGAAGCCGTACTATATTTAAAGCTGCTGTTGTAGGCCGTACTTTCCTGTACCAGCAGGCCGTACTTTCTCAGTTGTCAGTGGAAACCATCAGAACTCAGCTTCTATCAATCAGTTTGGGTGCACCTTGGATGTTCAGAGGTTCTGCATCGATTACCAGTGACCAGAGATTCATCATTTCACTCAGCCGTACTGTCTTCATCATTCTTTTGGCGGCTGCAAGGAGAATCAGGTTTTTCATATAATAAATTCATATTTATTTCATACGCCATATATTGACATTGTAATTGCTCTGAATATTCAATAATGATATGCGCCTATCTTCTCTGAGCAAGATCTTAGCTTTCCAGTTGCATTTAGATTTAATTTGGATTTTTTAAGCATTTATTTAGTCAAAATCGCAGCTTTCATATATTTGTCAAAAACCTCAAAAAAATACAAAAATACAAAAAAACTTGCAAAAACATCAGTTACAGTTAGGGTTTCAGGGTTGAGAGCCACCAGGGTTCTTACAGAAAACACTTATTTTAAGTCTGATTTCAGTTGTAGTTCATTGCCAAATGATATGTAATGAATTCACTATGATGATGGTGCAAATGCTATGTTATTTTTTTTCCTTTGCAATATTTTCTATGGTTATCTTGATGTGTTGAAATAACTTAAAAACAAGAACAAACCTGCAAACTATCATACTCAGTAAACAAACACAAAAAATATCAGGGGTATGTATGCCTACCAATCGTATTTGTTTGAAAATTTCTAAGACCTTTTCAACAAATGTATTTTGTGCATATCCTGCAGTCATGGCACTTCATGAGATAATCTCTTTGAGGCATTTTGCCAAACGTTTCACACACTGCATCCATGTTCTCACACTCTACATGCATGTCTACCAGATCAGTTCCAATGCCTTGTTTATGCCTTGCATTTTGCATGCATATTTGCCTTGAGGCAATTGCAACTAAAACTACAAACTAAAATCCATCTTAGATTATGTTTGGATGGATGTCCATACCTTGTTTTGAAGCTCGCATTTTTCCATATGCAAGGTGCTTCAATCTATTCACAATAAGCAAAAAGTAGAACTAAATATATCTGTCTTTAGAGCTACTAGATTCTTGAGCTCAAGACGAGGTTTTTGCAGCCATTAAATTGAAAAAAAGTGAGTTGATATCTATTTTGTATCCTAGAGTGAGGCATTTTTCTTGGCGAGACGCAACTTTCTGGATGAACATTTCTACATAACACAGCCTATCAACTGGTAAAACTTCATTCCATCATGCTCAATGAATGTTCATACCCTTTTCAATGGCTTCTATATCAACACGGGCTGAGATGCACTCAAAAAGGGTGTGGAGTTTAGCTTTACGCTTGGCAAACGCATTTTCCTTGAAAGCTTCTAAATCCTTTATCTTGTAAATACCATGAAGTTGCTACATTCCATGAAGCTAGATTTCTCGGAGGCTTCTTGTCAAACAATTTACGTGTCTTGTGCTTGAAACTTTCAAAAACCTTTTCAATAGCTCCATTATGCGCCTATTTCATAATTGTTTGCGCTCTGGTTATGCTTACATGCATGCTTTTAATGATAGTTGTGTGATATTGAAAGCTTTCTATCTTTTCATCATCTTCCAAACACTTATAATTGTCTATCTCTATCTTATTTTCACATAGGTATTTGACAGTTTGTATGTCAATCATAAGTTATGAACCAATAGTAAAGTGCCAATAGCTATGACTAACTCTCTCATTGGCATATGGAGCTAAGTTAATAACTTGCCGATAAGATTAAGCGTTCATCGACATTTCAAATAATATTCACAACCATTTCCTTTGTTGGTGTTTCCAACCCAAAACATAACTTTTTGAATTTGTAGTTAATACAAACAACTATGTACTCCTTCCCTACTTTTATTGGCACTTTGAAAGGGGTTGTTAACTTGTATAGAACCACCAATGAGTTTTATTTTTTATTTTTATTTTGTTGATCATTGGCTTCTTTCAAAGGATATGTGAGACTTTCGATGTTTCTTTGTCATCAGCAATGTGGGAGGTCTTTGCAACTTGAAACTGTTAACTTTTCAAAACAGATACTTACCCTTTAATCGCTTCGTCGGCATTTGACAATGATTTCAAAACTTTATCAAAAGTAAGTAATATTTTTAAAACTAATCAAAGCCTAAGATAGTGAAAATGTGAGCCTCCTTTGTTGATCCTTATAACTCACTTCATAACTTTTCAAATGTATAAAACTTGCACTTTACATTCATTCGTTTTGTATTTCTCCATTGGCATTTTAAACTGAAAACACAACTTCAAAAATTCCTAACTTATGAACTTTCACATTGGTGTTTAGATGTCTTCATCGGCACTCAAAGCATAATCCACAATGCTTATTTTGCCAATGACAATCACATGCAATGTCGAAATCTGATATGAGTTTTGAAAACTTGAAAAGTGCTTAATGTTACTTCTGGAACCTTATAAATTTGCCTGATAAATCCGTCAATCTAACAAATGAAAGTTAATGCACAACTTTGAACTAGATCAGTATTTTGCTATGAAACCTTGCCACATCATGTAACATAACATCATGAACCTCTTTGCCAAGCAGCTTAGCTCCAGCTTCAATAAAACTTCTGATTTAATTGTTTTCATAAATCAGCTGGTGGAAACTTGAAGTTTTAATATCTCACAAACTGGAAGGCATTATCGTCTGAAAACTTGCCATATTGTGTTGAATAGCCTTAGGATTGTCCTTGTAAAATAGTTTCACTCCTTCTCTTATAGATTTTCATATTTAAATGTTTTCACACATCTCAACATGCTGCATCACTGCTTCTAAGGGTTCTGACTGCAACAATGGAGATTTTTCTTCAAAATGGTGAGAGATTAAACACTTGAGGTAATCAGGACATTTTTTACTATGAACTACTTGACACAAAGATTCAGATACGAAAATTTTAAAATTCGGTGAGTTTAATAATGGGGCTAACACATACACACGAAATTTTCATATCATGTCAAGTTTCAAAGCTAAAACCTTGTATTTCCATTCATTCAAATGGCTATATCCCAATGTCTTGCCATGTTCGTCTACATTGTTTTTGGTCTTTTCACCTAACAACTTTTGTAAGGTTAGATGATGATTATGATCTCAATAAAGACTACAAGGACAGATTGGAGAAGAAAGAACGGATCAGCATATGAGAATAGCAAAAAGGCAGAAGTCTGAGAGTTTTTCAGTTATCTTTCAAAGAGAGATAAAATCAAAAGAAAAATGCCTTGATATGAAAACAAAAATCACACATAATATAAAGCGAATTTTGTGACCAGCAAAAATCAGCACCTAGAACTAAGGAAAAATGAGGGAAAATGGCAGAAATGTAACTTAAGTGCACCTATTTAGGGTAAAGAGTTTCAAGTCAACTTTTGGAGCATTTTTTCAAGGTTATATACCCCTCATTATCTCTGCCCAAGCATCATGAGAAGTAGTTGAGATTAGTGAAAAGCACCTAGCAAAAAGAAAGCAGTTAAAACTTTAGTGAAACACACCTAAGGAGGTAATAGAATAGTAACTACAAAAGCGCACTTTTCATTGATAATTGCCGCTCAAAACACCTCCAGCAAGGTAAGAAGTGGCACTAGGCTAAGTGATCTCCACCAAGGGTTAAAAGGGCATAAAGGAAGCCTACTTTCTAAGTGGCTTTGTCACTAAATTTCTCCTCCTAAATGATGGTAAACATACAAGTGAAGTGCGCCCAGCATATGAAAGGTTTTCAAGCAAATACAAAAACTCACTTTTTTACTGACAAATGTCATGTAAAATTCCTTCAAGTGCACCTTTCAATGACAAATGTCATCTAAAATTTCTCTGGGTGCACTTTTCAGCTCTGAAAAATGTCATTGGGGGCACTCATGCAGATTCTTGTCTTCTTGATCCTAATCATCATCTGTTGTAGAGGAGGTTCATCTTTCAGCACTATAGCAATCATTTGCTTCAGTGATGTTCTTCATGTTCATCCTTTGTTCCTACCTTTTAGGACAATTCTTGGTTGGAGGCTTCTTTGTCCTTCACATTGTTTGGAGGCTTCTCAGCCCTTCACTCTTGTTTGGAGCCTTAAGTCTTTCACTTGTATTTCTCTCTTTTGGAGAGGAGTTTTCTCCCACTGGGCTTTTCTCCTTTTTTCTTCGGTTTTGAGAGATCTTTTGTTTGTACATGGGTACCCCACCAGGCCTTGTCTGTCGGGACCCATCATACATTCATCTTTAGAGGTTTGAGCTTCTCCCTAAGTTTCACTTAAGGGGGGGTGTTAGAGTAAAAGGTGTTTCCTAATTAATTATTTATTTAATTATTAGGTTCCTTTTCCTCTAATTACTTTAGCTTTCTTAGCTCATGTTCTTTTTATGTCTCGTGTCATAGGATGAGGACACGTGTCGTGATCTTGTTTTATCCTCACCTAAGGTTTCTAGGTTAATTATCTTTTTATAAGGATTCTCTATTGTATAATCATTATAAGATGCACATCTTTTACAATTCCAGGTGAAAGAGTGACTCAATTGTTATAGATTTCAAAAACTTTTATCTCAATAACACACAGTTTATGACAATCCTAATGTTTGAAAAATCATAAGAGAACATCCATCCCTTGTGGCAAGGAGAGACAGATCACCATCTCAGTAGCAAAAATATAAATTTTAGGGGGAACATCCATCCAGCATTTGTTCATGTCATGATGTGATTATGGTTAAACAGTCATCATATGAGCAAAATTGATCAGCATCACTCCTCTACTTCGCTAGAATAACCACAAACTGCAATTATTAACAAAATTTCTGAAGCACTCAAAGCAAAAATAAGGTTGTACTTCATCATTATGGCATAAAAGCATAGTAGCTAGATCAAACTTATACAGTATTTCCACTTGTTATTTTATATTAAACTGACACCATATTCCAGGTCAAATCATATGAAATGACTCAAATGAGTTGACGCACAGTATGCTATGGGGAACATGCGGGCAGATGGAGAAATGATTACTACAGTGGGACCTTGGACCATCAGAGGGTTTACTTCTAACTTCTTAATACTAATTCATTTTTAATAGTGAAATGTTGTGATGACATTTATATGGGTGTGAGTTTAATGAATGGCCTGATTTTGAGCTGATAAAGGTCTTGTCTCAATTGCCACTCATGCTTATTATAAATCTCGGTTCAAAATTCGGATGCTTCTCCTGCAGTGGATATGTGTCGGTTGCAGCAGGGGGTCAGGAGGGATGACGGGAAAATTATATATAACTACAAAAAGAATAACCCCAATCTCACAAACAGTGAGGGCTCATAGTCTCAACTTTGTGTACTTGGAAAGAGAATTTGCCCTAACTAGTTAAGCATAATCTCAAATAAGGTGCTATAAAAAGAGACTGACTACTAGTCCAGTGGGTCTGCCAGAAGGAATTGAGACCAATTTTCTCATTAAAACAATTGAGCCAAAAACAAATTCAGGCATGACAGGGCCTTCTTTTAATGTACTTGTTTCATACACGATTAAAAGTAAGATTCACTTCAATCACCTTTCCATGATGGCATCCACAGAAATACTAAATTCTGCAGCTTCCTTTTCACTCCTGAAAAAATTTACAATCTAATCCTCCAAAATAAGTTATATCCGGTGATTTCATTCTTTGTCTTGGTGCAAGAAGTATTCCCAACATTAATAACAACTTCCGGTAAAATAAAGAACTAATATCAATCTGAGTTTATCACAACTCACTCATTCAGTATAGTTTTTAATATTAAATCCAGCCCACCTCGTACAACCTCTTGCAGAATACAAGAATAAATGTCCATTCAATTCATACGCTTTCTTTTACTAGAAACTTGTGGGTCCATTAATTAGAAATCCTATTACAAATTATAATTTGATAAAGAAACAGACTTGCAAATGGGTGCTATGAATGCTACCTTAAGCTGCTTTTGCTGCATCCTGTGGGAACAATCGGTTCAAAATTTGAATCGTACCCAACACCAGAATCAGTGGAATTGCCAAATATGAGAGAAGGGAAAGATCGCTCGTCTTTTGCGCGTGTGATGCATAAAAATAGGAGATAATAGTATTTAATAAGTTAAAGAACACACCCCATCGTCCTTTTTCCGCCTCACAATGAGAAGTGAAAAGTGCCAAATGGCTCCCGTGGATTAAGTTAAACACTTGATGAAGCTAGCAAAGGAAATCTAGGGGTGGTGGTGGTTCCTCATTAGCTTAATATTAAAGCCTCTAGGGAAATCTAAGGGTGGTTGGTGGTGTCAATTTTTGTAGACTATTCGCTTGGAAAGGGAAGCTTGTTTTTCTTTTAAGTTATTTTTATGTAACGATTTGATTTCTATTAAAAATTAATATATAATTTTATTATCATTTATTTCAAAGGATGGTTTCGATTTTTATTTTTTCTATTTTCTTGTTCAAGTTCAAATATGTGATTTGTACAAGTGATTTAATTTGGTTGTACAATTTACAAACATGAATCTTAATTTTTTTAATTTGAAATTCAAATTTGGGGTTGATCTATTTTTTTCTAACTCAAAGTGTGAAATGTTTCACTTACCACCTTTAAAGATTTTTCTCGTGGCAATAAGGAAAATTATATTAAAAAAGAATCTAAAATAGATTACAATAAAAAGATTTCCACATAGCAGTAGTCATAAATAAAGCTAAAGGATGAAAAAACTAAGGGAGTTTTCCCCTATTCTACCATCCCCAAGAACTAGAAGAATTTATGATCCAAACAAAACTCACATTCCCAAAGACCTTCAAGCAAGGAGAGTTAAGCCAGATTATTATGAAGAAGCTATAGAAATTGCCTAGCTCTATCCAAAGACGAAGACCTTCAATCAATGGCACTCTAATTGCAATCTACATTAGAGGCTCATTCCACTAAGCAATCAACAACAACATTCCATTCTCTAAGAATATGAACAAAGAAAATGTTCAAAATTGGAGTGAGATAGAGAATCTACTTAGCAAGAGATGCCAACATCTAGGACTCGTGAAGTTTCTCTTTTGTTCAAAATAGAAGCAATAATCATTGAATCCATTTCATAAATAACCTTATTTCAATCTATTTCATAGTATTTCTCAAGCACCAAAAGAATGATCAATGCCTCCATTTGATTATTAGTGCAATAGCTCATAGAAGTAAAGCAAAAATAAATAGAACCATCATTGTCGTGTCTAACATCACCAATCATAATAGCACTTGGATTGCCTCATGAGGATTCATCTATATATTGAATTTTTTTTAAATAATACATGGAGGAGACCACTTACCAATCTTGTCCACCTTCTTAGAATTATTTAACCCAGAGCTAGACTAAATTTGAGAAATAGTTGTGGGGGAAAACTCCAAAAGGCTTAATAGATGAGAATCATAAGAGAGAAAGACTTCAAAAGAGCATTTGGCCTCAATAGTTTCCTCGATTGAATCTCTAATCTTCTGCCTAACTTGTATGATAAGACTTCGGAACTCTTAAAAATCCAATGGTTCTTCTCTAATCAAATATGTCAAAGAATAAAAATGTTAGAGTCATAAGTTGTTTTACTTAATTAATTTAATCATATTGGTTAATTAATTAAGTCACTTATCACTTTAGTTACTTAAGCTAAACTTATGCACATTAATAATTAATTATTTATTAATTATTAAGTGTGCACACTAGGGTTTCCCTTTTAGGTTTTTACTTTAGGGTTTCTTGATCTCCTTTTATAAGGATTGATCTCATTGTAATTATTAACGGGAGAATATATGTAGCTTTCATATCTTCTTGAAAGTTTTCTCTCTTCTGTAACTTTTTCTTGTTGAAGATAATTACATATATTTGTTTGCAGATCTCTTGCGTGGAAGGTGTACTTGTTTGTTGTTTGATCCTATGGCTTGTGGTTTTGTGCTTGTTTCACAATTCTAACAAAAAATAGGACCAAACTCACATGCAAAATATAAATAAAGAAGTTAATAGTGGAGGATGACCCAAGCTTTCCCAAAACTCAAATAAAGAAGTGGCATGAATGATAGATTACTTCCATCTTCCACCATTGCCTCCAAATGTCCAAGGAGAAGGAAAACTAAAAGAAAAGGTGAGCAACCTTTTTTAGTGTTGCCACATAAAATGCATAAAAAAGGACCTTGAAATCCTCTCTTTCTATTATTATCCCAAGTGAGACATTTATTCTAACATAGTAACTAGGTAAAGAGAATACACTTGTAATAGCTTTAAATTTGTTCCAAATTTTTATCTACCTCTAGAAAGTCACTACTTAAACATTTATTATGCTCTAAAAATTGATAAACAAAAGAAACTGAATAAGCTCCTTTAAGATCATGATCCCACACATGAACATTCATTCCCTCTAAGTACCAATAAGGTCAATCAACAAAAATGGAGCCAAAAGTAGCTCAATTTTTGGATGTTCCCCCTCTAGGAAAGGTACTAGGGTCCTTTTAATGAAATATTTGGAAAATCCACAGACGGATTAGACTATTAAAATTAGCAGTTTTTGACCATCCCACAACCTTAAAAATTTCACTTAGGGGCTAGAGAAGGGGGAAGGACAAGAGTATTCAAAGATGGATGTCCCAAGAATCCTTCCAAAAAAGAGATTTATCACCATTATTAATAATCTATAAAAGACCTTCCTTTGTAACCAAATCCCCCTTCTTAATTGTGTTCCAAATCATTGAACATTTCCCAATCAAATCCATCTAAGAAACATCCTCATTAGTAAATCCCCCCAAATACTTGAAATTAAGTATTCTATCCCAAGATTACTCCAGGTGCTTGCACCATCTCTAATATAATTTGGTATCTAGGGCTTGACAATTGAACTCAAACTACCTAAGGTTAGGGCCTCCATATATTTTAGGTCTACAAACTTGGTACCAACTTACTAAACTCCAGTTTGGACTCTAAATTCCTTTCCCATAAAAATTTCTTAGAAAGAGTGTCAAATTCCTTTAGAAAGCTCTTAGGGGCATATAAAAATAAGAATTTTTAAATAGGAAGAGCCTGCAAAGCATATTTTAATAGCATCAACAGTATAGCAAAAGATAACCACCAAAATGTCCAGTGACTAACCCTCATACAAAATCTATCCAAAATATTCTTCCACTAATCTCTTATGAGGTTACCAATAGATAAGGGAATGCCCAAATAATCCAAAGGGAAATTCCCTATTCTAAAGTGAAGAATGTGTTCAATTATTTGTTGGATAAGCACATGATTATTAAAGAAAAAATATTGGTTTTATCCTAATTAATTTGATGAAAAAAGGTAGACAATGTATGTCCAAAGATTTCCTAAAGTTGATCACATCACTAATTTTTACAACCCCCATCAAAAATGCATCTTTAAAAGTGCTCAAGATTTTATAGGATCGATGTTTGTACCAGATCAAGCCACATGAGACAAATAAAGGTGTGCTCCTTGTTGCTAGAAAAAAACATAGATTACAAAGAAAACATAGAGATACTAAAGCAGTAACTAAATGGATGATTAATTAACTCACAATATGGATTTCATATAGAGTAACAACCATCCAAAATTAATTATGCCTAAAAATAGGCCCACTTAATTTAGATGTAGCTATAAAAAGCAAGTGGTTAGATAAAAATAACACATGTCTAAGAATAGACATGTAGCTCCTAAGCACTCTTAAGCAGGATTGATTCCTACTCTAACACCCCCTTAAGCATAGCTTAGGTGGGCTCAAAAAAATTAGGTTCCAACGACTAGGAGTGATGAGGTACCCAAGTACAATGCAACCTCTCATAAAGTGGAGAAAGGGAGAAAACATGGTGAGAAAAACTCCCTCCAAACAAAGAGAAAAATAAGATGAAGAGGACTAGAAGCCCCCCTAAAGATGATGTTGTTGTTGAAGTAGAAGTTGCACCCCAAGAAGAGCTCATAGATGAATGGGCTTTCTCTCAATAAAATGTTTGGTGAAAATGTCAAAAACCTACTTTGAAGACTAGCAAAAGACTAAATTGATGATCTAACCATGAAAATGCTCTTGAATATAATGCACATGAACCTCTATGTATTTGATTTATTGATGCTTGATCAAATTCTTGTATATCTAAATGGTGCTCTAGTTATCACAAAGATAAATGTGGGATACCTAGATGGAATACCAAACTCAGTGAGAATGCCCTGAAGCCAAAGAGCCTATGTAGCTACATTTTTTTAGTGTGAAAAGAGATTATCAAATTAGTTAGTTTTTAGCATCCTTAATAGAGTCTTGTTCACACTACACTTAATCTTACTTAGAGGTTATCTAGGCTTTTGTCTTGCCTCATGTAGACTCACCAAGTGTCTCAACACTTGTCCATAGAGTCCAACACTTGTTTTTATACTTGGAGGGGTAATCAAATTTTGACTCTACCTTCTCACTTCTTCATCCTTGTCTTTATAAGCAAGGCTCATTTGTACATTTTACAACACATCACATGTTCATCTTTGGATTGTTTTGAGTTTGAAAGAAGATCTTGGTTACTCCAATAATATTAACCTCTCCCTTGTACTTTTCCTTTGTGGATGATAAAGCAATAGCATTTTTACTTTTTCTAAATAACTGATAGGATCAAAGCCAAGTGAGAAATTGTAACTTGAAGTGGACTTACGATTCTGAGTATCACTAACCCAATATGAATATATGCATCCAACCAAGTCAACCTCTATGATAAATCTTTAGTGACACTTGAATCTGAGAGCACCTTGAAGGTACTGAAGGGTCCTAGCTCTTTTTTGGTGTAGCTCACGAGGTTCCTATATGAATCTAAAAACCATGCCTATTGCATAAGAAATATCAGGCATGGTATGAGTTAGATATATGATATTGCCAACAAGTTATTGATACAAGGTAGCATTAACCAATGGTGTAGTACAATTAACCTCAAGCTTGACTCCAAAAAGAAAGGGATTTGGAAATTGCTTACAATTATTCATGTGAAACCAAGCAAGTAGATCAAGAGTGTACTTCAATTATGCAAGAATGATCCCTAATCCTAACTGTAAACTATTAATACCAAAGAAGTAATACAAAACCCCATCTTTCAAGTCAAATCTATCTTGTAGAGTTGAATTCACTATTGCAATAGTAGATGAATAGCTCCCAATGATCAAAAGATCATCAACATAAAGTACCAGTACCAACAATGAATGGCATTGCCACAAGAGATATGCATTAGGATCTAAATGATATTGAGTGAAACCTAAAGATAGGAGGAAGGAATCCATCTTGTTGCACCAAGTCCAATGGGCATGTTTGAGGTCATAGAGGGATTTCTTAAGTTTGCAAACTAAGGATGAATCGTGAACAAACCCTAGTGGTTGTTCCATCTAGATCTCCTCCTCAATGTCTCCATGAATAAAAGCACTCTTCACATCAATTTGGTGCACATACCAACAATGTGTTATGGAAATAGCAAGTGTGAGTTAAATTGAAGTCATCTTGGCCATGGGCATAAATTTCTATGTGTATTCAATACATGTAAGTTGTGAAAATCCCTTGGCAACCAAGTTTACCTTGTACTAATAAACCAAACCATCTACAAAAACCTTAGTCTAATATATCCACCTACATCAAACCACATTCATTCCCTTAGGAAGTAAAGTAAAGTCCCAAGTGTTACTTTTCATTAAGGAACCGTATTCTTATGCATAACACTATCCCACTAGGTATGTTTGATGTTTCTCGAAATTTCAGTGGATCGAATGTTAAGGAAAAGAAGGCATGTGACCCACTTTGATGATTGAACATGTATGTATGTCATCTATTGGATTCCCTGCCCAATCGCCTACACTTTGTAATGTTTTTCTAGCCCAAAGAGGGTGAGAAGTGGATGAAGAAAACACACACACATACTTATACTGAGGGGGGGTGAATCAATATAAGACCAAACTTTTCAATTTACAACTTTGGCAATCATAAAGCAATAATCAAAGTATCCACCAATGCAATATCTAACAATAGAGAACATAAGATGCACACACGATTTTATTTGGAAAACCTTGCGAGATAAAATCATAGAAAAATATTGCTTTAATAGGAAATTCCTTACAACTTTGTAGGCACCAAGCCATTGGAGACACCAATCCCCACAATTGAGCACCAACTCAGTAAGAGACACCAATATCTTTGAAAATGAGGCACCAACCTCCAGAATAATAAAGTGTTAAGTGCTTGATCTTATTCTTGAAATAGATTTGATCCTCCTCCACAAATCTACTCAAAAATATCCTTGAGATATGCTTGTAATCTTCAATATTTTCTATCCATAGATCTACAATAATTCACCCTTAAATTTTGCTCCTAGTTTTGCAATAATTCACCTTCAATTCTTCTCTTAAGTCTACAATAATTCACCTTCAATTTTTCTATAACATTCACCTTAGATCTACTTCTAAGGTCTACTTTAGATCTGCCATTAATAGGAATAATGTTCAATGAATTGTTTGATCTTTTGAACCCCAAATGAACTCATTTTTATATATACAAATGCACCCCTCAATATAATGGATGCAACCCCTCATACAGGTCAGCCAAGATAACATTTTATTTATTTTTATTTCCCTTCACCAAGGTGGGTGCTCATCTCCATGAGGTCAGCCCAAGTAAAAAAAATATATTTTAATTTTAAATGTATTTTAACTCCCATAAATGGGTCATCTCAAAGAGGGGGGCCGGCCATAATAAAAAATGTATATATATTGCAAATTTAAAACACTTTGGAAAGGGTACCAAGAGTCAACCCTTAGTAGTAAATTTATTATTTTATTTTACTTTTTATTTTCTTGCACCTTAGGAGGGCGAACATATGAGGGAAACCAATTTATGCAATTAATAAACTCCCCTCCATAGATGACCTTTGACATCAATGACAACATTTTCACCAATCTCTCCCTTTGTCATTGATGGCAACCTTGTAAAGAAAATAATCTTGGAATGTAATAGGAATTTCTCCCCCTGACTGAATGCTCCCCCTTACACTACTCCTCCCCCTTTGACATCAATGGAAAGGGCTTTCCAAGGTAAAAAGATAAGACAATGAATAGGTTCCCTTGAACACATGCTTCCCTTGAAGAACTTAGTGAATAGATGAGAGTGATAGCACTCCCAATTTCTCCCTTAGATACTCAAAAGTATATTTTGGAAGAGACTTTGTGAAGATGTCTACAATTTGTTCCTTTGTAGCAACATACTCCAAATTCACTTGCTTATTAACAAAATGCTCTCTTAAGAAATGATATTTGGTCAGAATATGCTTCATACTGGAGTACATCACTAGGTTGTTTGAGATGTTAATCACACTTGTATTATCACAAAATATGGAAATGGGATGATCAAATTCTACCTTGATATCCTTCAAATTTTGCTTCATCCAAAGGATTTGAGTGCAACAAGAAGCTTCTGCAACATACTCTACTTCTATTATAGACAATGAAGCTGAAGTTTATTTCTTACTCAACCATGACACTAGACTGCTACTAAGGAAGAACACACCTCCACTTGTGCTCTTTCTATCATGAACACTGTTGACCCAATAAACATATCTATAAGTTGTTAGGGTGAAATATTCACTTCTTGGACACCACAATAAAAAATCCATGGTGCCTTTTAGATACTTAAATATTCTATTGACTACTTGCACATGAGTTTCTTTTGTTGTTGCTTGAAACCATACCACCAAACCAACTACTTGCATAATATCGAGCCTTGTAGCTATGAGGTATAATAAACATCCAATCATGGATCTATACATAATCTGATTTATTATAGGATATTCATCATATTTGCTTAATTTACAACCAATAATCATAGGAGTACTTACTGGATTACAATCTTCCATTCTCAATTTCTTTAACATCTCTTTAACATACCTGGTTTGAGAAATAAAGATCCCTTTATTTGACTAAGATATTTTCAAACCAATTAAGAAAGATAGCTCTCCTAACATCGACATATCAAATTCCTTTTGCATGTTGGAGGCAAAGCCTTGACACAATTTATCATTGTTACCCACAAAAATGATGTCATCAACATATACCACAACAATCAACAATTTATCTCCTTCATTCTTGATATACATGTTGCTATTTGTCACTCCTCTTTTGAAGCTTTTCTCTTGAAGATACTTGTCTATCCTTGAGTACCAAGCCCTTGGGGCTTGCTTTAGTCTATAAAGAGTCTTCTTCAACCTACAAACATGATCCTCATTCTTTGATAGAATGAATCCTTTAGGTTGTTTAATGTACACTTCCTCTTTCAAATTGCCATTTAGAAAAGTTGATTTGACATCCATCTAATAAACCTTGAAATTCTTGAAACTCACAAGGGCTAAGAACATTCTAATAGCTTCTAATCATAAAACAAGGGTAATTTTTTTGTCAAAGTCTTTTCCTTCAACTTATGCATAGCCTTTGCACAGAATTCTCACCTTGTTCCTTGTGACTTCCCCATCTTCATTTAGATTGTTTCAAAAAACCCACTTGGTTCCATGAAATTCTTATCCTTAGGTCTTGGGGAAAGCTCCCAAGTTTCATTCTTCTCTATTTGATCCAATTCTTCCTCCATATCCTTTATCCAACATTTTTATTCACTTGCTTTTGAGAAGTTCTTTGGTTCAACTTTAGAAAGAAAACATAGATTTACATATTTTTTTGTATTGATAGGTCTTCTTCTTGTCTAAATTTCTATGTATTTGTCTCCAATAATCAGATCTTTAGGATGGTTCTCTTGAACAAATCTAGATGGTGTCTTGGGTGGTGCCTTTGATGGAGTCTTTAGATTTCTTTGCTCAACTTCTCGATTTTCAATTTCTTCATCTATTTCTTCTTCTTTGCAACTTTCTTCCTTTTGGTAATCAATTTCTTGTACTATCTCCTTTTGATGCCTTTCTTTGTCAACCCTCAAATTTGAACTTTCAACAACTTTGTGCAATCTCTTGTAGCATTTATAAGCTTTGCTCCTTGTGAAATATCCAAGGAAGATACCCTCATCACTTCTAAAATTAAATTTTCCCAAATATTCCTCATCTCTTCTTATATAGCATTTTCTTTTGAAAACCTTGAAGTACTCTACTAATGCAGGCCTTCCCTTCCAAATTTCATATGAAGTTTTGTCATTATTCACTCTAAGTTGTGATCAATTTGAAATATAGACAACTATATGAACCACTTCTTTCCAAAAAGAATCAAATATCTTGGACTTATTTAGCATAGCTCTTTCCATTCCTTGAATTATTCTATTCTTTCTCTTATCTACTCCATTTTTTTTGGATTCCTTGTAGCAGAATATTGTCTTTGTATCCCATGCCTTTCATAGTATTCTTCAAACTCATTTGAGGTAAATTATTCTCCTATATTAGATCTAAGATTAACAACATAAAATAACTCTCACCTTACAAGCTTTTCATCGTTGTTGGCCCAAACGAATCAATGTGAATAAGTTCCAAAAGATTCAATGCAGAATACTCTTTATATTTGAAGCTTTCCCTTGTTTGTTTTCCAAATTGACATTGTTTGCAAATGATATTTGAAGGTTTTGTTATCTTTGGCATGTCTCTTATGACTTATTTTTTGTTGATCTTCACAATGTTATAAAAATTCAAATGTCTCATGCTTTTGTGCCAACCAACTCTCATCTTCTTTCCCCATATAACATTTCTCTCTTTTGACTTCATTAAGAATGTACAAATTACCATTTATTCTATAAGAATCAACTATCAATTTTCCATCTTTCATGATTTTACATCCTTCAAAATGAAAATGAAAGTGTACCCTTGGTCACACAATTAACTTACACAAGAGATTATGCTTCAATCTTTCAACATATAAGACATCCTTAGTTTTGTTTCTTCCATTATTCAAACTAAGCATGCCTTTATCTTTTATGCTTGTCATAGCATTGTCCCTAAAATTGGTTGTTCCTTCATTCACTTTATTTAGAGAGAGAAAATTTATTTTTTCACTAGTCATGTGAGTTGAACAACCACTATAAACATATCATTTGTCTTTCTCATCTTGAGCATGCTAACCACCTGGAATACTAAGAGCGGGGGTGAATCTGTATTCTTTTAAACTATTCAAACATTTAACATCCAATCCACTTAGCAGACTCAATTGTAGTAAATGAAATAAAGTGTGAAACATTCAACAACAACTCATAAAACATGAACACAAGTATTTTTATGTGGAAAAAAAAAATTGGAAAAAACCATAGTGAGGATTAGTTCACAATATATTATAATTGGTTATAGTATATTTACAGAAGTGTTCACTGCAAGTGGACTCGTTGTCCAAGTGGACTCATTGCCCACTAAGAGAAAAAGAGAGATAGAAGAGAGTTTTGGATTACAACCTATATTGAATTGTTACAATTGCATCTATCATATGCATGAGATACAGTTCCAATGAAGCTCAATAAACTGACTTTACACACTTCATTTGATTTTGATCTAACACTTTTATTTCCTCTACATTTGCATCACTCTAATCTTCTACTCAATATTCACAACTTAAATTCACACTTCTTTGATAATATTCTCTCAATTCACATCACATATATGTCTCTCATTCATCAAAATACTAAAAATGGTCTAGCATATATTTTGCTTCAAGCATAACATCAATTAGGTCAACCTAATTATATGTAATATACAAATATACAATAAATAACTTGTCAGCTTAAATCCTTCCACACATTCCTTACACCAAGATCTAATCCTTAAAACAATTTGAAATAAATCACCATGGACCTATAATAGCCCCCAAATAACTCTACAATACTTATTTAACCTTTGTACACCTTCATACTTATTAGGTTGGTGCCATAGAAGACCTAATACAAAAATCCTTCAACTGTATACCCATATTTTGACATGTGTACCTCAAAACATCATTCCAAATAGAATTCATACTCTATTGACATCTGCCAAAATCTCCTTAAAACCACAAATCCAAAATCCTATCCGCAGAGAAGTGCACTCTCCTACTCACATGCATTGTACAAGAAATGACTGTAATTTTCTAGGTCAAACTTTTGTCATTCATGACTTTCAAACAAAAATCCAAAACAAGATGGAATTCTAGGATTAGATGCTTCTACCAACCAAAAAAATTATGCTAGAACCACAAAGTGAAATGTTCACTCACGGACCGGTGTGGACCCAAAACTAGATGCTCTATTATTACACAGAATTATCAAAATTGACACTTAGTCAATTTTCATTGCAAGTACCTTCATTGTATCAAACCATCTTGCAAAATTGTCTTCCAAAAACATCCTAAAGCATGTTAGAATCAACCAAAATGATTGGCACCATGATATCCACCAATATACAATGTTGACATCAATGACAACACTACAACACATAATAGTAAACTTTGTGCTTATCCTACATGCTCATGTTGCCAACAACAACATCAATGACATATCCTCAATCTTCCAAAAATATCCCTCTTTGTCATTGATGGAAACATGCTAAAATATCTCCAAAACATTCTCCCCCTTTGACATCAAGGGAAAATAGTGCCTACAACAACTATTCTAACATATATTAGATCTCCCCCTTAGAAATATATATGCATATGTAAAAACTGACAGATTGAATTATCTTCCCCTAAGCCATGTACTAGAGCAAAAACCAAAAACTATTGTAGGAAACTACTCTATATACTCCACATATATACAAAGAATCTCAAACTAAAAAATAGAAATGCATAAAGAATAAGAAATGTTGTCAACCAAAAGAGGTTGACCCTTGTAGCTTCTACATATGGGTCTGCCATGCTTGTTTACCTTCTTCACATGCTATCTTGGTTGCCCCAAACAATCTAATTTATGTTTCAAACTCCATCAGTATCTCCTCTCCTTCTTTCAGAGTGTTAGGTACATGATTCATTTGTGTAGCTTTAGTAGCACTCAAAAGGGCTCTTGAAACAAGTATGAGTTTGGGATTCACCGAGTCCCTTATCTCTCCAAACTACAAAATGGTATGCTCTTTTTGAGCCTATAACTAAAATAATTTCTTATACAAATCCTCTCTAATATTCTTATATCTCCAACCAGGTCAAGTGCTAGATCATAGGCACTAGAGGCATTGTTGATCTAGGACTCAATGGATTCCATTTCCTTTTTGATGTTTTGTGTGGCTCTGGTCCACTTCATGTCATATTGTAGCAAATCCTTTTCCACATCTACATACTTGTGCATCCTTTAGATTCTCTTGAAAAAAATTATGTGCAAGAGCATATTTTTTAGTAATATCCATCATTTTCTTATCACTTATTCTATTTTCATTCTCAAATTTTCCTTTAAGACCGAAGGCATATTCTTTAAAGAATCAATTGACAATTTCAAACTCTCCATACTAGAAAGTGAGGTATCTATTTTCACATTGGGTATGGCCTCTTGCAATGCCTTTACTACTTCTTCCATCAACTCTCCACTCTTTTGATGTGTTTCTATGATTTCCTTCTGGGTAGATGCATGGAATACATTTCCTAGCTATAGCTTGTGGAGGGGGGAAATCTTTTCCAGATCTATATTTCCTCATTGCATTGGAAATTGTAGCAATTGTGATGATACAACAGGCTGAAAGTTGAGTTGCATACTGAGTATATTCTTCAAGGAATCTCCAAAGGAGTTGGAGAATTCACCAAAAGTCTTTGTTATAATCTCCACAATTTTTTCCTTCAAGTCCTTTTCCTCATTCTTTCTAGAGTTTACAGGATTTTCTTCTTCTATTTTTGCACCTTTGGATGCATCCTCATTCTTATTTTCATCTTCCTTTTCTTTTTATTCTTCCTTCTCTACATCAACATTCTCTTCATCTCCATCCTTATTTAAATTCTCTTCCTTTATAGGCTTCTCTATGTTATCCAGAGGAACAACATTTTCTTCATGTCTCAAAGGAGGAGTGGTTGTACCTTCCTTTGCTCCCTCCTCACTAGTGACTATCTCTCCCTCAATATTCTTCTTTGCTTCTTCATCTTCCTTTTCCAATTCTTCCATTACTAGAGAGACATTATCCTGAATATATTCTTTATTTGTTGCATACTCATGTTGAGCATCAATGTCTCGTGCTTCTTCACATGTAGTGACTTCTAGAGCAATGTCCTTTGAAGCCATACTATATCTCTATGCAATGTCTAGAATTTTGTCAATGGTTTCCTTCTGTAGCTTTTTAAATTGGTTCTTGTCTCTACCCATAAGGGTAGTTACCCTTTGCTTCACCTTGAATTTTTTGTTGTATAGTTCAGCCAATGTGGCTCTACCTTCCTCAAAAATAGAAGCACCAACTTTCTCCAATGCATATTATTTTATCTTTCCTTCTTCAATTGCTTCTTGTCTTCTTTTTACCAAGACATTCCAAAGCTCCATAGGAATTTTTTTATCATATCAACTTCTAAAATAATGATATACTTGATAATTTCCTCAACAATGGTGGCCTTATCCACCTCATTTGCCTCATTGTATAGGGCTACAGTCTCCCTTAACATCTCATATTGCAAAATATTATTGAAAAATGATTCTAATTTCATGGGAGAGTGAGGTCTTACCATTTCTGTTTGTTTTTTCTTTTGCTTTCCATTTAGAGCCTTCTTTTGGCTTGATACTACTTTATTCTTCTCCAGTGACACCTCCTTGGTGCCTTCTTTCTTCTACTCTCTCATATGAACTATAAATTTCTTCTTTTCTTCCTCTATCTCTTCTTTGTTTCCTATATCGATGATTTCAAATCTTTTCTTTTTAACACTTTCTTCACCTTATGAAGCTACACTTTTCCTTTTGCTGAACAACTATGGTCCTTCTTCCGCCAATTCTTATTCTTCTTCTTCTACATCCACGCTTGTATTCTTTTCTCTTACTGGCTTTTGCTTCATTCTTTTCTTGGAAGGGGCTATAGGTGGTGTTGTAGTAGTTTTCTTCTTCTCAACCCTTGTAGTCTACACAATCGGAGAGGGGTTATCCTTTATCGAAGAACTATCAATTTTTTTTCTCTTTTCTCCAATAGAGGTCATAGTCCCGAAGGACTTTTCGATAGAAGGAGGGGTGGTACCAGTCCTACTAGATCTTCTTATGCTTTATGAACCTCCTATAACACTTGATTCTACCTTAGTTTTGTTCTCTTACATGCTACACTTGCTCCTTTGAGATCCACGCTTGTATTCTTTTCTCTTACTAGCTTTTGCTTCATTATTTTCTTGGAAGGGGCTACAGGTGGCGTTGTTGTAGTATTTTTCTTCTTCTCAACCCTTGTAGTCTACACAATTGGAGAGAGTTTCTCCTTTATCGAAGGACTATCAATTTTTTTTCTCTTTTCTCCAATAGAGGTCATAGTCCCAAAGGACTTTTCGATAGAAGGAGGGGTGGTACTAGTCCTACTAGATCTTCTTATGCTTTATGAATCTCCTATAACACTTGATTCTCCCTTAGTTTTGTTCTCTTACCTGCTACACTTGCTCCTTTGAGATGCCCATTTCCTCCACATACTTGTCAACCTTCTTCTTTATTTGTGTTTTTCTTTGCTCTATATGCACCTCCATATATTTTTCCTCATATGTATACCTTGCTTTAGTGGTGTCTTTTGGAATTTT